>JAODLD010000001.1:20859057-20892076 GCA_026781065.1 Mormyrops boulengeri
GCAAACGGGAGGATTCCACACGGGGTTAACGAGGAGGTGTGGTCCACATGAGGGCGATCGGGGCTGGGCGTGACATATAGTCTATGGTTGATTATTTTAAAAAGCAAAATGAGAGGAAGGAGGAGGAGGCTGTTGGAGAGGGAGAGCCACAGAGAGACCCCGAGACAGGCGCAAGTGAAGATGAGGGTTAAGTTATTCAAGTTAATGTTCAGATTAAAATACTTAGCAAATACAGTAAACCCTTCACATTCCTGCATTAGACATTTGTGGTTTCCATCTCTCGCAAGTTGGCCATCAACAATTAAACAGGAATATTTTTGGAGTTTAAGAAAAGATTGCAGAAACATACAGATGACAAGTAAGCCAAAATCAATACTGAAAATGATTTGGATTGCATAAAATCATATAATATATAAATATTAATAAGACATAATATTTGTTTGTGTAAGTGTATTCTACAGTATACCTTGAATATTAGAAGTCTTGGCTTGGCTACACCACTCATCTTTGTGTCGGTAATCTGCTTGACTCATATGCATTCATGTAGCTGTCTTTGTAATCGTAGAATTTCACGTCACCAACTGAGAAAGTTGGTAGCACTAGTGCTACCACTGGGTTTTATAACGCATTATTATTTCTTTGATCGTGTTAAAGCAAGCAGCATTTTGTCACCCAAATGGGAGAATAATATGACCATAGATTTTAATAGAGATCTATAATATTCCTGCCTGGTTGTAAACAACATGAGAGTTTAGGTTGAGTGGTGGCACAGAATCCCAGAATAGTCTCACAGTCTAATATTTTCACAGTTTAATAGTCTAATAGTGTCTCACAGGGAAGCCGATGTTACCTGGTTTACTTGTCATACTTAAAAATGATCAGATGGAGGCATACATAGGATAAAAATATTGTAATTTGCAATATTTGCTTATTTTATTGAAGGCTTATACCTTAAAGTCTCAAGATCTTTCATGTCAGTGCACTTTCAGTGGTGGTCAGGCTACTCTTCTTAGAGCCATTTACCAAATGAAAAATTTTACATCAAAATTCGGGGCAAAATTAAATAGTGTTTCCGTCTGTTTAATATGTACACGTGGTATACGGCATTAATCACCAAGGTATGTGACTAAAAAAAGTAAAAAAAAAAATGTTTAGTTTAACATCTTATAATACAATGCCCTCTCTTATTCCCTAGTGATGTCGTAGCCATCATAACATCATAGGGCAACGCATTTCTTACGTGTTTGTGGTGATGCTAGTGTAAAACATACTGTGCTGTCAGCCGTCTAAAAGTATAGCACATACAATTATGTACAGTACATGATACTTGATAATGATAATAAACAACTATGTTACTGGTTTATGTGGGACTGGGTGATAAAACGAAAATTATCACAATACAATTTCCCTTGAAATCGATATGCCACATGCTCAATATGATTCTGATATCATTTAAGACTAAATGTCACAGGCGACAGGCTTTGCATCACAAAATGACATCACTTTCTGTGTGACTACTTGTTAGGACTGGCGAGTGAGCACAAGTGCAAACACAACCGTGAAAAGGGGGGATTTATTGAACAAATAAGAGAATGCAATAGGGCAGGCAGGCAGACGACAGAAAAAACCGTCACAACAACAGGGCAACTCACTAGGAGAAGAGGTCCAAAGTAACCCATTCAACAACTAATATTCAGTCTATGAGAGATCCCAACAGTAATAGTCCACAAAAAATTAAGAAACAATAGGAAGAGTGCCAGCAGCGGCATTTTTGCAGCGATGACTAAACTAACCTGTTCATCTTCAATCTCAGACTCTTGAAATGTGAAATGCCATTTTTGGTTGTATGTGTTATTTGGTATGATTTGGTAGGTAATTATTTTGGTCTGGGAACACTCAAAAATGGCTTCCATATAATTAAATTCTGCTTACGAAAGGTTTCATAGGAACACTTTACTTCCGGATGGCGGGGAAAACCTCAAATTAATCACATTTTCTTGTGATCCTCGTGACAATGTTAAGTAAACTTGAACCCTCAATCCAAGCACACTCACAAAACATCTTTTATAGAGATTTTATAAAAATCATATAAAAAATGGATCATGAGAACGCTACTCACTTTGTCTTCGCCTTGGCCCTCAGTATGGTAAGCAATCAGATGTTCTTTGGTGGCAAATGGCATCTCAGTAAAGCCTCCTCCCATGCCGCTGAATGCTCCGGCACCAGCAGCCCCGCAGTTACAGAACAGCAGCAGCAGGGGTATCACTGCGCACATTCAGGTGGGAAGGCAAGGAGACCTTAGTCATTAGGGGGTCAATTTTCCCATGCACTTAAGTCAAAAAAGCACGTAGCTGCGCCCTTTTTTTACTTAAGTATATTCTCCAATCAATTTAAGTGCGGGCTTTATGTATACTTAGGCGATTCACGCTCTTCAGACAGAGAAACACCAAAATATGGGCAAGTCGTATTTGAATGACCCTTAAGCGGATTCTGCCACTTACTAAAGTACACTTAAGTACATTTTTCACTATGTGCTCTGGAGGACAGTGTTAAGTCACGCGCCTCCACATGGCCACCTGCAATACTGCAGCTTTCAGAAAGCCGAACGCGTAACAAAACAAAACTTCATAACATGTACCGTACATTTAGAAACAAACGTCACAATCCATAACACGTCAATAATTAATATAATCATATTACAGAATTATGATTCAGTTATATGGGCGGAAGGCAGGGAATAACCCAGGATGGGGTCCAAACCCACTGCTAGCTCAATGATAATAATGGGACAAAATATTGTAGGAAGAGGCACTGCAGTAGTAGCCACATATTTATACATACATATCCATCAGCTGTAAAAATTAAGCCTGGAGTTTGTCCCAGGACACGAGTCCACCACATTGTGCATACAGACAAAATGGGCATTTAGAGACTCCAATTAGCCTAACTGTATGCCACCTGACTATGGGTGGAAACATGGGGAGGACATGTAAACACCACAGACCCTGAGCAGAGGTTAGATTCAAACCGTCTAGCCTAGGGGTTTGATGCAACAGTGCCGTCTTCAATATGCATAGGACTCTGTGCTTGTCATGGTGTCATGAGCACTGTGGGGCTGGTGTCTGACGCATACTCACGCAGCAGCATCAGGAGGCCAAGAAGGAGCAGCCCGATCCCCGCTGATCCAAGTGCGGAGCTCCTCTTTTCCTTCCCCACCAAGGTACACACCTTTTTATCGGTGCAGGTACAACCTTCCAGTTTCAGTTCTTCATCATCAGGACAGGAAAGACCTTGCTGGTCTTTTATATCAAGGACCACCTTATAGGGACCAGGCCACAGATTCTTTTCAGGTCTCAGGATGACTGTAGTGTCTTTCAGATAAGAAATATGGAGATGAAACATGAATTATATGTATTTATGTAAAATTTTGCATTAAAGCAAGCATTTGTTAGGAAGGAAAATAAGAGCAAAGGATGAATTCTTCACAACCATGTGTATTTTGTCGCAGACACAGCAGTTTCTCAAGCTTGGTCCAAGGATCAATGTTCTAATAATCCTCCTTTAACGAACATCTGAACTCTCAAGAGTTCACGAACCATGATTAAAATTCCAGCACAAATATTCACCTGCAAAATATCGCAGGTGGCTGGATCAGATGTGCCAGCAGAAATTTTTCAGTGGGCTAAGGAGTGACCGATGATTTTCATGCGGTGACACAAACAGCAAGACCAGTTGCCATTATTATTATTATTATTATTATTATCTAACTAGCGCTGTTTGCTCCATTGTAATGTGTTTGAAGTGGGTCATTGCTAATTAATTTCAATATAGGTAATTAATTTTAAATGTCACAAGAATAATAAGGATAAACCACATTTAAGATCAATTAAAGATTTCAGTTTTAATTCATATGAGTGCTACAGTGCAAACGAGTTCACGGTCTGGTGGTGCACGGCAGCTTTCAATGGTTTGCTTCTGAAATAAAACCTCCACACCCACGTTTGAGGGCAGTCGCAGGGGTGGCCTTGGGCTAGATATCATTTTCAGAGGGCTGAAGTTTATCTGAAGCCATCCATTTGATATTCCCAGCAGAAGCATTACTTGTAAGTAATTGCTATTGTTAGGCAGTCATTTTGGATATATTAACGAAGAATTGGTGAAAAAAAAATATTTTAAAATTTATTAGGTGTTAACCAAGCTGTTGAGTTTATGAATAATGCTTGCCAGAAATTCTTCTTGAAATTCAAAGTTACATAAGTTAGTTAGAGTGGTACCTCGGGTCACGAACTTAATTCGTTCAAGGACTCATTTCGCGACCCGAATCAATTTTCCCATTTAAAATAATGTAAATACAAATAATTTGTTCAAATAATACGTTTACGGAAGGCGGAGCTATACACGACTGAGCAAACGCTTGTTGGCGGGCTGGTCGCTCGAAAGACGCCAAAACACGGAAAAGAACCACAAAACATCCCCCCAAAAAACTAAACAATTAACATTAAAAGACTGAGTAACAGTCAAAAACAATACAGTAATTTTGAAAATATGATTTTTAAAATTATACTGTACATTATTTTCATATGCCTAAAAAATGTTTATGTACATTTCGTGATGCCACGCGTCGTATGACGATGAACTAATTTTGTTTGTACTGTAAACAAACAATACGCAGTTGCCACTATGTTTGAATGGAGAATATAATACTTAAATAAGAGTTACTTAATAATTTATATTATTAATGAAGTACTGTAATTTTATATATAGATATGTGACTGTTAAAAACCATCACAAACATGTTTATCAATCACTGAAAGGTACCGCTATAACAGAACGTTCTCTCTCTCTCTCTCTATTTTTTTCTTTTTTCAGATATTCGACCTCTGAAGAGATATGGTAAAGACATACATTTACAACAAGTGTTTTTTATACATTCCACAACCGTTCTTGAAATAATGTACACGTCTTCGTGTTTCGGCTGGTTCTGGGGCGCTTTTAATGGACCCTTTTGCGGGATGTTTGTGTGTTCGCAGCCTGAAACACGGTTCGCAAAACGGTACAAAATTTTTCCGAACATCTGGTCCGTAACCCGATTTGTTCGTGAACCGGACTGTTCGCGGGTCACGGTACCACTGTATTTGCTTACATACCCTTGTCCATTTACTTACTTTACAAATATAGGAAAACAGTGATCGCACTGTATTTTGTCTTCTAATTTCACTCCTTATTCAATGTGCCATGCAACTCAGTCTGCAATAATTTAAAAGAGCTAGGGTGCTACATCCCAACTCATGCCATTTCTGGACTGACTTCGGCTGGCTGTCTAGTTGATGATTCAGCACTTCTTCCAGGACAGTTATGATGTCATATTTCTGTTTTTTAAATTGACTTTACATAATTATTTTTACAATCTGAAAATAAGCATCTCTTAGGTATTCATTCAGACATGTCGACAGGCATACGCATCGCCTTTGGTTTACAACTGTTCCTAACAGTGTTTGCAGTATTAATAATAATTTCAGAGCAATTTGTTTGCTCTGTCGTACTGAAATTGCAGCGAATGCAAAACAGAAGTTTGTACAGAACTGTGAATTTTGTGTACTGGTACACCCCTAATGACAATGGTCAGAATTCTGTCAACGGTCAGAATTCTATGACAAATATCAGGGTTCCATGACAATGGTCAGCTCAACCAATGTGTGGCTACAATACTGGCAATCTAAGGTACTTTCATAAACTTCTTGTACCCACAGTCTAAACCTAACAAAGATCCCTGGAGCAGTAATCATTTTATTCAGATGGATACTGGCATGGCCTGCTCACCATTATATCTCTCCAAGGTCCACTCTCCTGTGGTACCACCAGGTACAATACTGAATTCAAAAGGGGCCCCGTTAGGGGCAGCATCTTCATCTTCGGCTGTGGCAAATACGACGCCATCTTCTGTGCACACAGACTGCTCATGACTTATGAGCTTAGGACAGTGGTCATTGAAGTCCTCCACTTGGATGGCAACGGTACCTGTAGCAGTTTTGGCTGGCATATCTAAAAAAAAAGAAGATTAGCAAACATTTTAAGAGAAACCACTAGATGGAGACAAAATATATATTATATCAGTGGTGGCTGAAAACATTTTGAGATAAGAAGATAATGCACTTTGCAGAGTTACATATAGGTCTTCATATGAATCCACCAGACCAGCAGAGGGCAGATGTATTGCAACAAACACAAAAACAAGCTGTAAAGTTTTTATTACTAAACTGTAACAAAAAAAATCTCTCAATGTTTTTTAAATTTGCACTTTTTATTTTTAAATCGTAGTTTAGCCCTGGTTCTGCTGGCTGAAGGCTACACTGAGCAACAGGTTGCTTCCAGGTTCAAAATTTCTAAGACAGCAGTACATAAAAACAAGGTGAAGCAGGACACATTGGGAACAACCAGAAATCAGCCAGGTAAAGGGCAGAAGTGACTTTTTGATGCCAGAGATAACCCTTATCTGACAATTTTCAAGTGACCTTCAAAAGGAATGGGCAACATTAAGTGCAGGTGTGAAGTGCACTGCTAGGACAGTTCGTATCAGGCTCCTAGAAGCAGGACCGAAGTCCCATAAAGCAAGGAAGTAGCCCCTGATTAATGAGAAACTAAGAACCAGGCTACAATTTACAAAAAAGTATAATATTCACAGACGCACACTCACAAATTGAGACATGAGTGGAAAAAGAAAATTGCTGTGGTGTGTGTATATACAGCTTGAGCCTGTGTAAAATATACATTTTTTGTAAACTCCAACCTGGCTCTCTCCTGTTTCTCATTAATGAAGGGCTTCTTCCTTGCCTGATACAAACTGTCCTAGCAGTGCACTTCACACCACTTGATGTCATTCTCTGACTCATGAGACACTGCCAGATAAGTTAACAGTCATCTCTGGCATTAGAAAGTCACTTCTGCCCTCTACCTGGCTGGTTTCTGGTCATTCCCAGAGTCTCCTGCTTCACCTTATTCTTCTGTACTGCTGTCTTAGAAATGTTGAACCTGGAGACATCCTGCCATGCAGCCAGAAGAACCAGGATGAAACCAGGACTGAACAATGCAGATTTATAAAAAAAATAATAATATAGAGTGGTCTCAATTTTTTCCAGAGCTGTATACTCACACACACACACACACACATCCATAATTTCATATGAAGACTCAGGCATAAGGAGGAAACAATATTCATTGAAAAAAACACTGAATAGTAAGACATTTGATAAAACAGGCAACAACCTTTAACTTCTCACTGTGTATTTCAACTCAGTGTTCAAACTTTTGGGCCAAACTAGTTCATAGTTAAACTATCAGTACAGGCGTTATGTTCCGGCAGTAACACTGGTCATATGTCTGCTATCCATGATCAAGCACTACTAAAGTCATATTGTAGTTTTAACATCAGGACGTGATACATCATGAGTGTAAATGTTTTTATCTGGTGTGTCCACATATTGCGTGACTTCAGGACTAATAAAGCAGACAGGTGTCAGAATGCTTGATCACTTGAGGACTTGCCTTGTGACATGCAGAGTACTTTTGCATAGTATGTTCCATTGACTAGGTATTTAGACTCCCGATCTGGGGCTTTGTTGAGTCGGATGTCACCCGTTTTTTCATCAATTGTAAGCCAGTTGTCAGGATCAGACCCTTTGGCGTACCTGAATGCGCACAAATTAATCCACGTGTTAATATGGTGCAGTCAATTTCATCAAAAGTAACAAAAGGATTTTAAACAAAACCATCAAGGTTTACTTTTTAAAATCTGCTTCATAAGGCACTTTCACACCAAAGTTCAGGAACCTAGTTCCTGGTTCTGAGTTCTTGGGCTGTCTCGAATAGGAACTTTTGTAGTTTCTGGCCACTTTGTGTGTTACTTTACCACCGCAAAAGCGTCATAGGTGTCATGGAGAGACTAACTTGCACAGGCTGTTTCTGGTTTGCTCCAGTCTTACACACACTCTGATGGTGTCATCTCAAATGCACACTGATTGTGTTTCCGGCAACATATCCCAGTTTGGTATAACAGAGCCAACAGACAGTCTTAGTCTTATAAACTACTCTCTCTCTCCAGTGTTGGTGAAATTTATTGGGAAACCAGAATGTTCCCAAACTACTAATTATGACTGACCGTAACCAGCATTATCCATAACCAACTCACAGTTAATATTAACGTTTTCTGTGTTGAACATCTGCTTTTGTATTTAGTATTTTGTATTTCCGCCCATGTTAATAAATGTATTTATTTGTTTACCAAACTGAAAATGATGCACTGAACGGTACATGGTGTATACATGTACCGTTACTGTCCTATAAGCCAATGATGGGAAGTTGATGCACACCCACCTCACGTTTTCTGCTGGTTTTCGTGTGTCTGCATCAAGAGCTGGATAATGTCCAATCACTTTCTTGGGGTCAAACGTTGTTTTGTCCTCAGAGACGGGGAAAGCTTTTACTTTGGGGACGAACATGGGGCCCTCTGGCTGGTTCTTCACATTGATCTTCACTGGGTAGGTCTTCATAAACATCGTGCCACCTCCAGGCACACCTGGACCACCTCCAACACCTATCCCACCTCCCCCGGCACCTCCCCCGGCACCTCCCCCTGCACCTCCCCCTGCACCTCCCCCCCCTCCTCCAGCACCTCCCCCGCCTCCTCCGGCACTTGCCCAATCCCCTGAGGTGACATATGGGGCCTTGTTCGTCACAGCTAATTTGAGGTCCAAATCTTTGAGTTCTTCATAATCAACAGGCTTAAAGAAAAAACACAAAGGAATTAATATGCCATTCTGTCACAAACATACTGGCAAAGAGATGAAGCTTTTCGCACCTTAACCAGCGTTAAAACTCCTTCGTTGGTCTTAGGATCAGTCTCGATGTGGAAGTACCCAGCTTCATTGCCAGAAAGGATTTGAAATTGGGCCAACCAGTTGTCTGTATTTTCTAAATCTTTATCAAACGCTTTAAATCTCATCACCTCCACATTGGCCGTATTTTCATCTATGCTTCCTTCATACTGCAGAGAAAATGTGGACAGATCTAAGTACCGTGCAAACATACATCAGAAAGCCTGGAATCACAAAGCGATCGGGCAATATTTACACTGTCCTTCTCCAACGTAGGAAGGTTGTCATTGATGTCAAGGATGTTAACCACGACAGTCCCTGTTCCAGTGAGTCCATTCACCGCACCATTGAGATCTGTACCTTTGACAGTCAGCACATATCTATCGTGTGTCTGCAAGCAGAAAAAAACAGGCAGCTCATGCTCGAGCAACAGCCCTTAATATCTTATCATGAGGTCAATTTAACAGTAATGCTGAAAATTAATCCAAAATATATTACTTCTACAAGCTGGAGATCTGAAACTCCATCAAATTTGGGCTGATAAGCAGACCCACCTGATTTCTAACTGGGTGCATCCATTTATTAGGATGAATGACTATATATTTTTTTCATGTCAGAAGTATCACATCCAAAGCACTGTGGAAGAGTCAAACTGAAATCAACACACAACTTGTCCATTTCCTTGCCTACCTCTCTGTCCATAGGATTTAGAACATAAAGCTTCCCATCATCTTTCATGAAGAACACACCCTCTACTGGTGACTGGTTCAAAATGCTATATTTAATTTGCGAATTTGGATTCCCAGGCTCATCGTCATCTGTGGCTGTTACTGCCATTATGTAAGTACCTATAATGCGAAAGAGGGGAGTTTATTAATTCCACCAATCCTAGTGCATCTAAATCACAACCAGGACAATAAAACATTGCAAGTAAGAGGCTGTTGGAGGAAAACCTTTGGCAGGTGGTTGCTGCTGTGTTACACTGAAAAAAATCATGTTGCTTTGCTGTAAAACTCTAGAACATGAAAACTTAAACTTATTAAATGTAGTCATTCATAAACCTGGCAAAATGACGTAATCTGGCGATGAGTGTGCAAGTTCATAAACATGACCATCTGGATTGCGGTGGGTAAATTAAATGGACAAGGAGAAATGTAAATGAGAAAAGCAAAAGATAGCGTTAATGACTTGCCTGTTGGACTTGATTCATTGACAGCGCCGGGAACCATTTTGCCAAATGTAGGATGGCAGTCATTTTGATCCAGAACCTGAATACGCAGGTTGAGATTATTTTCTGCAGGATCTCCGTTTCTATACTGTGCAACTCCCAGTAGCTGAAAAGCAACAAACAAACAAATAAATAAAACAGGTTTAATGTTACAATTCCAGTCTTAATCTACATACGATTCAATTGTTTTTAACAAGGTGACATATCATGATCAGGTATCCAGGATTGAAAGGGGGCTCACATTGTATTCAGGAATTTTTTCTCTGTCCAGAATGCCCGTGATCCGAACATAACCGGTGTCTGGGTCAACAATAAACAAATTCACTGGGTCTTCACTGGCCCCCTTTCCTCTCAAAGAGTATCTCACAGGTGAAGTAAATTCCTCATCAGATCGAATCTGGAAAAATAAAGGTGATTTGTCCATCAAAACATTTCAGGAAAGAAAAATTGCTATTTAAACTAGTTTAGCATTAAAAAGAAGTAAATCTGAACTTGACTTTTATAGTTTTTTTCTTAATTGCTTTGGCACATTTCTCAAATGACAATTAACGTTTACAAAACAGCTAGTGTGATACGGTATAATGTCACTTCTGCACGGAAGTACGTGATTTCTCATTGCTTCGCACAAATTTCCAAATGTTTTCGTACATGTATGCAAATGGTCTTGTACAATTGTCATCATTTGGCACAATTATCAGTTGCTTTAGTCTTGGATTATGTAGTTTCCCATTGTAATAATTATACACCCAAAACTATATATGTACGTGATCGTCGTTTAAGCCACCATACGCAAAACAGTTGACAAAACTTTCAAAATGATTCAAAAATAAATTCCATAAATTGCAGTGACAAAGCATTGCAGTGTTTTTCTTCCTGCAATACCTTTGTTGCCATTTTATTGGTCTTGTATTGCCATTTTGCTGTTTTTGTGTTATAATGTGCTATGTGATTTTTCTGTTTGCTATTGTGTTTTGAGATGTGAAAAAAAGTTACACGTGCCTGTGAGTGTTTTCTCTTGCCTGTGAATGTGACATGCTTTAATGTAGAGCCTTGCAATGGTAAAACTGCTGGTGTTTCTTACATGAATGAGTATCAGTTTGCTAAAAATAATGGTCAGTCAATGACAGTGAGAAAGTGGTGCTGCACATGATTATCATTCAGAATCATGGAGCTCAGGAGCAGACTTGCATTTTCACAAAATATCTAAGCATTTTGACTCTCATGGTTAAAATGATGCTGAAGGCACTTTGAATTTTTGTGGTAGTAACTAATTCATCGACATAATTATTTGCTTTTAGTTAATTGTTTGGTTGAGTTACAGCCTTTTCCAGTTAAACCAGTGTTGTGTTATATGCATAAACTGTTTTGAGAATCGCTCTTATAGCTGTAACAATGTTAAGTATGCTTCAAGAAATGTGCCAAAGTAATTGAGAAACACTGTAAATACTGTAATGTAAAATCATTTGAAAAAAAGAAGATGGATGATGGTAGTGAAATGAGTGTGCAACCAAACTCTCTTTCTTAAGGGAACTCTACACATAGTGAACAGTATGGCCATTACATTAACTAAATCAATATGTCCAGCTGATTTACAAATAAGGTAATTGTGATAAATATAATTGTGATAACACATAAAATAATACGATAGATAGATAGATAGATAGATAATAGGCTGAACGATTTATCGATTTCAAAGGCTGCGATTTAGGACATACATACAGCAGGGTTTAAAACTGTTGTGAGAATAGTTTTCCAAATTCATGCCGTGCTCCCTGTGTGATTGTCATTCTCACCAATCACATGCGCCGCGCTCCCTATGTGACAGTCATGCTCACCAATGAGAAGTGGGCCGAGACGACGGAGTATACGCCCACAAACAGCAAACACGTGAAACCCGAGGAAAACGTTACATTCGCGGTGCGGAAAAATACTGATTCCGCTACTGAGCTATAAATGAATTGCCTTCCTATTTCATGGTCCGAGATTGTTTCAGAAAGGTCCTATCATCATTAGAACCAGTGACCTCCTTTTAACCACCAACAGCGACATACTTCAGCGTATCACACCTTTTGTTTTTGTTAATGGGTAATCACTTTAGCATAACCCATCAAAACACAAGGAGACGGTCGGTAATCCTCACAGCAGCAAAGTCTGTGACCCCCAGAAAAGCCGTAAAACACATAATAGTCGTGTTTATGTCATATGTTTTTGTGCTCATTGATTTAAGTATTGATTTCCATAGAGAAATCTTAATCCCACAACAGTAATAAAATAAAAGCCTCGCTTTTACATAAATACTAAAAGAACAGATCGCTTTAATCCCTATTACAGTTTGGTATGGGCACAGTCTTATTATTTAGAAAACATATAAAAAAGTGACGCATATAATGTTTTCTCCTTCGTTTTATATTTGTCAGAGCAACAAGGCAAAGGAATGATAAGCCGCTTTAGTCGAAAACTGCATTTTACGTCTCGTTTCGAATAAAATGCATGGTTGCCAACTTTGGGCAGCTGCCTGGAGTGAGGCTTTCTGTTTGAGACGAGTCTGCACATACATTTACGTGTATGTAAGAGTTTTATTACCTTGTAAATAGTCTGTAGGGTTTGCAAACTGCCCTAATGTTTTTGATGCAGCGTTTCATAATGGAATAATTTAGATTTGTCATAAGATTTCTTGCGTGAGATTCTGAAAGCGTGTTACCCAAACCCGTTAGAGTTAGCAACCCCGAACACATACATTTTTTGTTTCCCCTGAATTGATTTGTATAAAAAATAATCTTATAGAGTTGTTAAAAAGCGGAAACTTCGACCAACATGAAATCACCAATAAACTAGGTCTGTTTATTGGACATTTTATAAAATGCATTCTACGTTTAAAAATTTCCAGCTTTACGTTTTCAGGACAGAGCAGCCGCTCTGTTATGAACATTGCGGCTTTTTGAGTGTTAGAGTGTTCGCTGCTGTTATTAACACTAATAACACATTAGCGCAAACAAAAGGGCCGCATACACCGAAATAGTTCTTGCTTGTTCATTTGCGTGCGAAAGGCGGTTCTAGTGTTATTAGGGGGGTAATCAGCGTTACCTGCAAGATCGCTGTTGTTTTTCTTTTTGCTGCATTTGTTTTCATTATTACTTTATTTAACTTAACACACTACATCTTTAAATTCTCATCCTTGCATTACAATATAGACCAGTTAATCTCATGTGGTAATGCTGCGTCATATGTTTTAAATTTACTACACGCTGAATATTGAACTGAAGCTTGACATAAAAAACTATATCGCAAATCAAATCGTAATAGCAATGTCTGTCAGAAAAATCGCGATTACATATTTCCCCCAAATCGTTCAGCCATAATAGATAGGTAGATAGATAGATAATGTATGTGTGTTCAATAACTGTTCTAATTCTAAATCTCACCACCTTCTTACATTACATCCATCACCCAACTGACAGGTCTTAAAAATATGAAATTATAATGAAACAAAAATATTACCCTGGCAATGAACTCCCTGTTCGTGTAGTCCACATTTTCTTCCAGCTTTTGGGGGGGGATTATCCATTCTCTTTTCTGTCTCTGCAGATGTGCATCTGCTTCAATTTTGGAAACCTTAAAAAAAGACAGATTACATATTTTCAACGTGAAAGGATGTTATTTTGCACAGCTCAATTACCGTACAAACCCGCAATAATTAAACTCATAAAACGCTACCTGAAGTCTTCCGTTTACTTGTGGACGAAGGGCAGAAACGACGCTCCTGAACATACCGTAGCTGGGTTATTATAAGTTATAGACATGATAGCTTTTAGACGTAAAAATGTTTTGAAACATAGCCTAGTGTATAAGCGGTATAGCGACACAGTGGGCTTACACTGCTGCCTCACACCTTTGCAGCTGCCGGTTTGAACCCCCTCGCTCTCCATATAGAGTCTACATGTTTTCCTTGTATGTGAGCGTCCTACAATGGACTGTGGTACCCCTTGCATTGGATAACTGGTTAGAAGATAATTAATAAAAATGTATTTGTTATACATTCGGAACGTATCTCATTAGTGAGTAGAGGAGCGTCTGTATATGCATATGCCTACTTGCAGTGCCATAGAATAATACTTATTCATAAGAACCTCCGCTTGGCTCAACATGTAATTCATTTTGTAACTCTAAACTTAAGCTGACGTTAAAGCTATCAAGACAATTTTATGGTTGTTGTTATCTGCAATCATTTTCAATTACAGTTTTCTTGATTGCTTTGCAGCATCTTTCAAACAACAATAAATATTTGCAAAACAACAAAAGTAATGCCCACACCACAATGTCAGTTCTGCACAGGCGAACATCGTTCCTCATTGTTTCACACAGATTTCCAAATGTTTCAGTACATATATGCAAGTGGTTTTGTATAATTGTTATCATTTTGTCACAATTTTCAGTTGGTCTAGTCTTGTTGGTCAAAATAGCTTGTGTAGTTTCCCATTGTAATAATTTTACACCCAAAACTATTTATGCTTGTGATCATTGTATTAGCCACCTCATGCAAAACAGTTAACTAAGCTGTCAAAACATTATATTCCATAAATTGCAGTGATACAATATTGTTGTCTTTTTAGTTCCCACAGAAAATTTTGTCATTTTGTTGAATGAAACTTCAAATTTAAAGATGATTTCCTATAACTTGTTTTAACGCTCATTTAAAACTATTCCCTAGCAGAATACGTGTATACCAACTGGACCAAACCTTACACGTTATCATATTAATTATTAACAAATAACAGACACTCGGACTCTTCATCCTCCCTATAAATACCTAATGTCATGTTATTTTATAACATTCCATCTTGGGCTAGGTAAGAATGCAATCGACTGGAAAAATTAGACTACAGTAATAATTCATGGGTGTTCCTGATGCCAGACAGTACATAGATGCAGACTATTTCAACATGTTTCCACAGGTTGTGTAATTCTTTTGACAGAAGTTTCCTCCTTCTTGGGAGCAGTGAGCATGCAGATGGATCGACACCTTAGAACTCATACGTAAAACCCACTGTAAAAAATCTGTGTGTCATAATGGACACTGATTTTAAATTACACAAGCAGATAAACTCAGTAATTAAAGCTAGGCTGAGGCTGTTATCTAAGGCACTTTCTATCATTTAATTATTCTGAAAGGGTAGTACATGCTTTTATCTCATGCCGACTTGACTGTTGTAATACTTTTTATGTTAGTGTCAGCGAAGTCCCCCTCTCATGCTTACAGATGGTCCAGAATGAGCTCGTCTTTTAACAGGAACACGCAAGCGAGAGCACATTTCCCCCATACTTGCCTCCCTTCACTGGCTCCCTGTATGTTTCTGGATTTTCTTTTTTACCTAACAAGCATCAAATAGACTAGCTCCAAACTATTTCTCAGAACTTTTACGACCATACATTTCATTATGGTTGCTTGGTCCACTCAGCAGTTGCTGCAGTTTGTCCCCAAATCAAGGTTGAAGCACAGGGGAGATCATGCCTATTCAACTGCAGCCCCCAAACTCTGGAACAAGGGTGAGTCTCAATACCAAGAACACAAGACTGTACTTGTGGTCTTGGCAAGACCAGCCTTGCTGGTCCTGCCTTCCAAGAATGAACTTGGTGCACAATGAATCATGGGATAGGTCTCGTTTGGCGAGGGTGCAACTGATGTATCCTTGATATTTGGGGTGGAGCAAGAGCAGCATCCAGGGATTCTTACCGTCCTCTTTTCTTAGTATTGGAACTGGTACTGTCAAGTACACATATTGAGATTCACCCCAAGTTGCCTTTGCATGTTAGGCTGGCCCCTACACTGCTTGATTTTAAATCCTATCATAGACACATTTTTATTCCTTGGCTTTTAACTCAGTATGCAAGCTGCTTTCTGAATTCTTTGTTTTCCTGTTACAGTCTTATTGCACTTATTATTTTATTGTCTTTTCATCATTTAAACCGGTCTTTGTGTTCTTAACGTGGTGTTTCATGGTTTTTGCTATTTTGATTGTACAGCGCTTCAAACAACAGTTGTTTTTAAATCCATCCATCCATTTTCTGAAACCACTTGTCCTATTCAAGTTCACTGGAGGATCTGGAGCCTACAGGCACAAGGCAAGGAACAACCCAGGATGGGGCACCAACCCATCTCAGGGCACACTCACACACCATTCACTCACCCATGCACGCCTAAGGGGCAATTTGGCAACTCCAATTAACCTCAGCATGTTTTCAGACTGTGGGGGGAAACCGGAGCACCTATAGAGGAAACCCCACAACATGAGTAGAACATGAGTAGAACATGCAAACTCCACACACATGAGACCATGGTGGAGACTTGACATCAGGTGTGAGGCGACAGTGCTAACCACCACACTACTGTGCCGTCCCTATAGGTCTAATAACTATGAAAATGAATCAAATCAATGCATTTAATAAATCACCCATATTCATTTCATATTTTACAAAGAATCATACAGAATATAGAATTGTGCACTTCTTTTCTGTAAAACCATTTAAACCCATTTAAAAGCTTGTGTGGCAATACTTTGTTGCGCTGTTTACCGGATTTAGATGTTGCCTTGTTCTTCACGAAGTGAGTCTTTAAGATGTTTCCGGTATTTAGCATATGGAATTGTTTTACCACGTTCATCTCCAGCATTTTCGTATGTGAGGTTTCAATCTAATAAAAGTCGATATTCTGCATATTTTAAAATATGATAAAATAAGATGGAATTTCTATTTGTCCAGAAAGAAATACAAGTGATAATGTGAAGTACAAATAAATAGAAGGGAAAAGCACATAAAAAGACAAACACGTAAAGGAACAGAAGTAATTAAATAAATATTTAAATAATCAATCAAAATGAGTAAGAGCACTGTGCAAAACAATATACCATTATGAAAAATCAAAACGTCAAAATCTGTTTCAAATTAAATTTCAAAGGAGTATTTGAATATTTGACAGTGCAAAATGGCGGTTGGGCAAATGCCACAGGCCGACAGGGCCTATCCATCCAGTGTCCCTTTCGAATACAAGTGCCTTTGGAAGAGGCAGCACTGCACATTCGTATGGCAGCAGGTACGAAAGAGTATTTTCACCATAAACTTTACTTATTTATTGCCTGTTTTTTTTAACTAAAAGGTGGTTTCGGCCAAATAACCTACATCATCTCAATAATTATCATTATCCATATCATGTACATTTGAGTAAACTAATTTAAAATGTACGTAATTAAAAATATTTTTTAAATAGTAAAATTAAATTAACAACGGCGTTTTGTCGATATTAATCACAAAAGATGATTCAATTAACGTGTACGTTAACATTAAAGAACAATAAGTATTGACTAAAGATTAATAAAACAAATAAAACACTCATAGAACTGTATCATTTAAATATAGGCCTGCCTCGTATAACTGTCGTTTACACTGGTTTTTATAAGCTACTCTTAGTGAGCTCGTTTTAATCATTCCATCGAAATATTACAAGCCGCAATGAAACTGTAAAATGTTTCAGGAAAACAGCGGGTGACGGGATGAAGAAATAAAATCGCGAGGTATATGATAGGTTACTCTTTTTTATGACATATAACATGTAATCCTAAAAATGTAAAACAATTCGTATGCAATTCTATATGGTAAATACCGGAAACATCGCAAAGACTCACTTAATTCCTGAATAGCTAGACAACATTTAATCCGGCAAACAGCGCAACAAAGTATTGCAACACAATTCATTTTTCCTTAACTGGGATTAAATGGCTTTACATAGAAGAAATACACAATTCTATATTCTGTACGATTCTTCGTACCTAACATATGCAATAACTTACTGTTGGGACGACTATATATGTTAGTACAAAACTGCAATGGCTGTCAAAACTCTCCTAAAGAATAAATTGTCTTTCAGTGCAAAAAAAAAAACAGCCATGTTGGCAATGAATCGAATATTTTACTCACCGCAAAAAATGATAGAAACAGGAATCCGGCGGCAAGCGAGAGAATCCGTCCCATTTCATCCAGTCACTGTAGTTCAGTGACCCGTGAATGTGTCTCTCTACGGTGCAACGAGGTGAAAACGCCAGATATTCCTCAAAGGTGTGTTACCTCCAGTGTGTAACATGCGCAAAAGCCAACTACATCATTTAATGGCGTTTCACTTAAATCCCCACCCAAACGTGTCTTGTAGGAGGATCTATGACTGACACAGAAACACAGCACCAGGGTCGATCTGCATCAGAATCCGAGGAATTAAAGAGCTTTAACAATCTCTATTAATATCGTGCATTTATGTGATGATTTATGGCAAGGTTTTCTTGCGTAAAATAACGGAAAGTGCTATGAATCGTTTTTTAAGAAAGCTTTGATAACGCAACACCTACTACGATTAAAATGTAAAACAATGAAGGCAGGATAAGATAAAACTTTATTTATACCCCGAAAGAAATTGTTGTGCCAAGGCATTGACATCACAAATTTATGTATTAAATACACAGACATATACAATAACTTTCTACTGGAAGTTTTTGGGGCTCTTATAACTCTGTACTTCATTGTCGTGCAGATATACGCGATTAGAACAAAGAACCGGATAGACCTACTTTAGACACCTGGAACGTCCCAACCTGTCCTGGAGACCTGAACCTTTTCGCTGCAGGAATTTAAAGGGACAGAACGTTCTGGTTAGTTTACACGTCTGGCAGGGAGCGACACTGACATTGGCCCAAAACATCAAGTTTTATGGAGTTGTAGGAAGACACGATTGCCGTGTGCTGTTTGTATATATTTTTGCGTTTAGCCATGGGATCTAATGCGCTCCAAACCGGGCGGTGTTCATTGGGTGTGTATAGGTGTGGTCGATCCGTTTGCTATTATTGCAGTGAGTCGTGTTGTCCCCAGGTAAAGGGTGTGACGCGGCGATGAGTCGTCGGGCGTGTCCACGGTGTGTCTGCAGCAGGAGACTACTTTCGTTTGATTGCCTCTCGGGAACCGGTGCAACTTGAAACTCCCTACAGAAACACACACAAGACACATACACACACGCGCGCGCCCATGTCTTTGTGGGGACTCTACATTCATTTTTCTATGGGGAAAAAAATCCTCATCCAGTAATGACAACCTTAAACCCTACCCAGCCCCTTCGAGCATTTTTAGTTTATTTATTGCATTCACTTAAAAAATGTGGCTTATATTGTGGGGAACTGAAAGATGCCCACACAAGCTTGAAAGTAAAACCTTTGTCCACATTGTGGGGACATTTGCGAAATGATTGACTTGTTTATATGAAAACATCTCAAGTAAGATAAAATTAATCATCTTAAAGCAAGCAATACAAGAACACACACACGCACACACACTTGGCTCTATGTTTTGTTTTGTTAAGCAGACAGGTTAGCAAGCAAAATAAATTTGGAAAGGTTGGAAGCGTGCCCGAGCACACGCGCTTACGCACACACATACACACAACGGGAATGCAGGTTTTCAAGAACGATTATTTCCTACGATTATAACTTAACATGAACACTTTTCCATTTCTGTCTGCATTTAAGTTTTCATTTTCTATCATGCAAATAACATATGTTATTAATAACTATAATAATGTTATTAATATACCATTACATAGCTTCGGGTATTTTGTCGTGTGTATGAATCAGGTTCATATACACAGATAGTACTTGGGGAACCCCCCGAACCCAAACAAAAAAATTTAAGAGCTCATTTCCGTACCGGTCTTTAACCAGACGCGTTTCGAACTTGGGCCATTGCGGGCGAAATCCTCGCGTGCATCAGAACGATACCTGAATGATTTGTTTATTTTGGAAATTTTATTAACACTGCTATCAGTTTTACAACCCTCGGACAGATTAGACCTCTGGGCTAAGGCTAGTCTTAAGATCCCAGCAACAGCACTGTCCTTAACCACAAGACTATCCAGTATAAAAAACAATCATACTATAAATATGTATAATTTAAGTGCATTTTCTTAAACTCCTGTAACTATTGTATAAGGAAAAAACTGATTTAACTGAAAAACATCTGATGGATTAAGGTTAAGAACTCCTCTCATCATTATTATTAAAAAAAAAAAAACAGAAAAGGGGCAGCATGTAGCTCAGTGGGCTAAGCCTGTGTGCCTGTAATCAGAAGGTCACTGGTTCAAACCCAGCCTCAGTATGTCTGCTGCTCCTTGAGCAAGACCCTTAACCCCCAGCTCCTGGGCACCACTACAGCTTACTCTCCAAAAGAGGGAGGTGTAAAGACAGTTTCTCCATGGGGATTAATAAAGTGTCAATTATTATTTACTAAAATAAAAATAAGCTGAACTAAAAATGTATCCAGGATTCCTAAATGTCCAGCTATTAAGACAGGGTTTGGGCCGTGGTTTCTATAAGAATGTATGGAGGAGCAGCCTTCTACATCTTGACCCGTTTAAATTTTTATAGGAAATAGATATGTGACACACCTTTATGTATTTAAGGTCACTAAAAGGGATACACTTTATCGCTTTAGACATATTAAGTTGATAGAAAAGTAATCAATTTATTTGTTATGTAGAACCAAACAGGCAACCCAAAATCATGCTTTACAGAATACCAAGTTTATTAACAAGTTTGTACTACTTATGTATTTGTTTTTTTAAAGACACTACCTAAGTTTTCATTCAACACTTTAATGTCCCGTGGAATGTTCCTAAAGTTGTTTATGTAAATACTGAAGACCAGGCACCGAATACCTGCAGAGTTCAAAGGTTACCAACAGCAGCCTGGCACGTCGATCAGCGGGGAACTGTGCACACCTCACCGAGCATTTGCCGACAGCCCTTGGTGTCCTCGCCTGCTATTGTTAAGGATTGAGTAATGGGGGAAGAGCCTGTTGGACGGAAACCAGATATCCGCAAAGGTCTCGCCGGAGAAGTGATGTTGCCCAGGGCAACAAGCATGATGTTAGCCTAACCTCACCTGTTGGCAGGTTTTTTTTTTTTTTGGGTGAAGGGTTGAGGCATGTCGCAAAATGTGTGAAGTCACAAGAAGTTTGTGACATTTAAACGTCACATAACATGGGCTTTCGGTGCTTTGAAAGGTGAATCAGGTGTGTGTGTCAGCCGTGTGTAGCTGGTCACCATTTCAACCCTCAACAGAATAATTACATGCCCTTTGGACTCATGAGTAAAGTCCTTAACCCCCCAAAGTGCTCCAGGGGTGTGGGGTAAACGGCCTGACCTTTAGGGGGGGAATCATCTAAATTTACTTTTATGAAAAAAACATTGCCTCATTCCATTTATTATATTTGTAACACAATAAGCATATGAAACACAGTGAAGTTTGTCAATTCAAGATACATGGAAATGAATGGTGTGCATTGCAAAGTATTCCAAAACAAAAAAACACTAACTTCTGCCAAAAGTCTCAAACTGGGGAAAAAGTTTGTCTCTCAACGGACAAAGATCTGAAGTTCACTGCAAAGGCAACACTGGGTTGGGTTAAAAATAAACGAAAAGACATCCATGGCCGTGGCGTGGTGGTGCAGTGATTAGTGCTGCTGCCTCACAACAAGAAGGGTCTGGGTTCAGTCCCTGGGTTGGGCATAGGGCATTTCTGTATGGAGTTTGCATGCTCTCCTCATGTTGGCATGGGTTTCTTCCAGGGGCTCTGGCTTCCCCCCACAGCCTGAAAGTGTGTGATAAGTTAATTGCTAAATCTAAGTTGGCCCCATAATTGTGTGAGTGTTGGTTCCTGCCTGCACCCATTGTTCTTGGGATAGGCTCTGATCCCCCCTGCAACCCCAGTTGGGATTAAATGGTTACAGTTATGGATGGATGTCCTTGGCCCTGTCAGAGATCTGAACTTAATCCAGGTGAGGAACTCAATCTCACCTACCAGTAGTCCCTAACTAATCTAATCCAGAAGGAGGAACAGGCAAATGCCACTTCATCTTAACGAATTTATAGAATTATATATATGACATCATTTAAACAATTTTATCCAAAGTAACATAAAATTGAGAAATCAATGTCAGCTAGTCACTATAGCATTTGGGTCTTGCTTTGAAGATTGAAACGTTTGGCCGTGCAGTGCGGAGATGGGAGGATGGGTAGACAGGGCTAAAGTGGAACAAACCATCATTTACTAGAGGGGTAACCTACATCGTATTCTGAGCTCACAAGATTATACTTGATGTGCATTATGTCAGGAATACTTAACTCACGCACTGTGAGTTGAGTGACCCATGGAAGTGTCTCACAATAACCAACAGCAAAGAATTAAAAGTAAAAAGTGATATAGCTCTGTGCAGCCAGTACACTGTATGGTAGAGTAAGGTATAGCTATGCATAGTTTTTCACTAAATCCACACCCAATGCTGGCCTCTGGGAGGGTTGGAACATGGGAGGGGCAATGATACTGGAGAACCACAAGTGTTCATGGTATAGGAGACGAGTCCAGGGGCAAATATATGACACTGGCACTTAGTAAGGAGAAACATGTTAATTGGGAAAGTTTTATTTTTTGTTTGCTAATTTTAGCAGACACATTTATCCAAAGCAACGTACATTTTTTTGAGAGAGAGAGAGAACAGGGTCAGCCAGTCCCTGAAGCAATTGGGAGTTAAGGGTCTTGCTCAGGGGCCCAACGTGACATCCCATTGGGATTTGAACAAGCAACCTTCTGATCAGAGGCACAGTGCCCTAACCTGCTGACTCAAAATGATTTCCCTTTCCAAGGACCGAGAGACACTACAAAAATGTAAACTTTCAATATTCAATTCAGTTTTATCTGCATAGCGCATTCTCACAACATTACATTGTCTCAAAGCACTTTACATTATTCCTGCCCAAAGCCCCCAGTGAGCAAACCAGAGGCGACAGTGGCAAGAAAAAACTCCCTAGAAGGAAGACACCTTGGGAGGAACCAGACTCAAAGACAAGGAGAGTCTGGCTTGATGACGGAGGAACTTGCGATTGGTGCTTTGTGGAGAAAAAGGGATCAAATGAGCAGGTGGGGAAAATGTGCCTTTGGTACCAACACCGCGGTCTGGGTCAGTTCAGGTGAAAGGAAGCAGAACACAGTAATATATGCTAATAACCAAGCATGATGGGTCACTTTAATTTGGATAATCCCAGCTGAATAAAAGACAGATGGTGGCCCAGACCCCCCCCCCCACACCAAAATGTTTCATGCAAAATCACATATAACCAGCTGCTGAGTATTTTTCTATTGCTCTACCCTGTAGTCACAGACAGGCCAAATTCTTACATTCTCAGCAACAACAACAAGAAAGAATTATGCTATCAGCACAAATGACACACCCTAGTCATGGTGGGTTTTCGGAATCATCGGTACTATTCCAGTCCCAAAGCAGTAACCCACAGGAGCAAGCAGATCTCAACTTGTACCTTTGGCAGTGGGAAACATTTTTATAAGGATAATCTTTGACATGGCTTATTATACATAAAAGTTACATCTAATGTCACAGACACACAGACAAGGGCCCAGGAACTAGGGAGGGTGGGGGGTAAATGTACCCCCCATCTGGCTTTATTGGTTCCTCCTATAAATAGCCTTTAATTTATTAACTTGATTCTCTCCCCCTCCCCCAATATCAAACCCTCTCCCACACCCTTGCACACAGATACACACACATACACTAGTTCCAGTCCTTTTTTGCACTTCTTTCTTGTTCAATGTTCTCATTTTTCGAGCTGTCTAGAGCATGGGTCAGGAATGGGCACGGACCAGGGCGTCGGCCATTTTGTGTTAGTTACCATCACTGTGAAGGTGTGGCAGTGAGTCATCCGGACCGTCCATGGGAATCTACAATAACAGATTCACCTGCCAGTCACTGCATCGCCACTCACAAGGGAACCGGTCCTTCCGTGAACTCCCCAGCGATGAGTAAGCACCCCAATGACAGAAAGGCACGGAGCAGACTCACAGCTCAGCAATGTAAAAACTTACAAAATGTGAAAGCTACAAAATTCAAGCTAATATATCATCGCAAAATTCCAAATTAGAAACTGAAAATCAGTCATTGATGTTTGGATTTATGCTATTTATTCATTATATTTGTTTATTTGGCAGGGGGCAATTATAAGTGAGGTAAATTATGACAGGCATACAGGTGGTATGGGCCCAACCAGTGTACAAGTCAATGTCCAACCACATCGCAGATTCCTTAGCCACTGTGTTACCTTCATCCAGCTTTTGTTAACTGCCCGTTTCTGATACATAATTTCATTCTAATCTCCAGTTGCATACAGGAATTGATGCCATATGCAAAGAAACCCTTTAGCACCATTAACTAACAATGTGGAATTTACCTGTACTTTTCACGTATTGAACAGGGCAGATAAATCTGTTTTCAGGTGCGTTCTCCATCCGGGTGGTTCTTATGTTGTTTCCCGCATTTGTCTTGTGTTTCTTAAGGTATTAACCTCTTCCTTTTGTTCAGTGACTTTGTGCTGTCATCCACAGTACACAAAAACATGTCTACTGGATGGCGTAAGCAGACAAGTCTGTCTTGATACATATATGTCTAAAAACAGACACACACATGATTTAATGAGTCATTGAAGTAAACAAATAGTAACCAATGAACAAAGATGGACAAATGGTGTAGGTATAATGAATCCTGTAAATATTTAAATTATACCTTGAATTTTAAGTACACCCCTAGGTAACTGCAGGGGAGGTGGCCCAGCGGAGTAGGGAGAGTCAGATGAGCTGCTGGTTTTGTTCGAGTTGACTCACATCTCCTGCTCTGTGTTTACATGCCCTGTTTTTCTCATTACAGATCCTGACACCCGCTTTGACTCCCTTTTCATCGGTTTCCCCATGGACACACCTGAATTTAATTGTTATTTCTTTGAAACAGTTTAAAAAAATCACGATGATTCAAAAACGCATCATTAAATTCTGTGTTAGCCAAAAAACATTCTATATAAAGCTCAGCACAGTAGCATTGCTAAACAGCAAAAAAGAGGAAATCAAGCATCAAAAACAGACTTTTCTGTATCTGTGCTATTTAAAGGGATAAATACAACCATGGAAAAAATAAGAAACCACAGCACAATTTTTGGTTTCACTCATTTCTCAATTTATGGGTGTCATCCCCTGATTGACATCCTCTGATTCATGAGAAACTGTCAGATAAGTTAATGGTCATTTCTGACATTAGAAAGTCACTTTTCCCCTCTACCTGGCTGGTTTCTGGTTGTTCCAGTGTTTCCTGCTTCACCTTATTCTTATGTACTGCTGTCTTAGAAATTCTGAACCTGGAAGCAACTTGCTGCTCAGTGTAGCCTTCAGCCAGCAGAAGCAGGATTAGACCGATTTAAAAATGCAGATTTGTTTAAAAATCAGAGTGGCCTCTTAATTTTTTGCTTGGATGTTTATTTAAGTAAACTTACCTTGAAATCACCACAGGTTCATTTAGCCTTATTTTATGTATCTGAAAACTGGGTAAGTAAAGGAATTCTCAGATAAAATGAAGTGGCACAAACACAGATGCTTTGAGAACTTGGGAATTTTCACATATCCCAGCTTACTCACCATAGTACACAGGGTGCATCTGAAATTGCATACTTGTTTGCTATGTAGTAGGGGTGGAAGAAAATATCAATACACTTGAATATCGTGATATTATGTTTTGTAATACTGTATCTTTTCTCAAAACACTATACTGATTTTTAATTAATACTTACATGCAAAGATTTGTGCTCATTGTGTGTTGTGTTTAAATTTCCTATTGCTAGATAGCCAAATTGAAATCTTCAGCTATTTGTATCTCCAATCCAATGTAACAACATAAACTGAGAACTACGAACCAAGATGGCGCTGTGCGAAGGAGCAATGGCCCGGATGTCTCCAATGCCACTCTTTTGTAGTGTAATATTCTTGTTACAATGAGGTGCTACTGGTTTCTTGTTTCCAGTACTGGTTTTTTATTCTTTAGTTTTAGTCTTTTTTATTTTGGTTATATAAAGCTTATATTTTATTTTATAATGTATTTCACCTGTACCTATAGTCTATAAGTGTTGCTCTCTTTATAGTTTTATCCTTAACTTGGCCTCTACAGGCTTGCTCCAAATTCATTGTATTTGTACAGTCACAATAAAGATATCTTATCTTAGGAAGTAGCGCATGGGCACACCGCTAACATTAGCAGCAGCAAACCGAGCTGACTAGTAATGTTACCACCAATGGCTGAATCCAAACCAGTGTTAAGGCCTTTTCACACCAAATCCGAGTTTTTGCATGAAAGATATGAGCAACCTTATTCTGAAATGAATAAATGGACTGCATTCATATATCGCTTTTTTCCAAAGCGCTATACAATTCTGCTTCACATTCACACACCAGTGGCAGAGGCTGCCATCCTGCTCACCGGGAGCAATTTGGGGTTCAGTGTCTTGCTCTAGGACACCTTAATGGGGTCGCCCTGTATAAATGTATTTTTATGACGGCTTTAACACCAAATATGGCAAATTTGCGTTGTTTTGATCTGTCATTTTCTGCAGTGTTTCAGATTTGTTAAAAAAAAAAAACAGACAGGATGTCAGTTTTTACAAATGTGATAAATGTTTTAAGACAAAGAAAATCTTTCATTTGGTTTACAACACAAGCCTATAATGATGGGGAATACAATTGATTTTTTTTCCAGTCGGATTTGATCCATGGTTGGTATTATAGATACCGACATTCAGTGCAGGTCCAACCCTGACAATAAATAATAGTTGCCAAACTGGGGGGGAATTTTCCTGTGGATTGATCGTTCCATGCCTGGGCAATTTCCTCCCTTGCTCAATAGTAGTAGTTCATATACTGCTTCTTATAAAAATATAAAAATGAATGGTCTACCAATCTCAGAATGGAAACATTGTCTTATCTGTTGACAAGGGGCATGTTAAGCTGTTTGCAGCGGTATTAGTTGCTTGTGTTTATGTTGTTTTTTGCTTACATTTTTACAGTTTTGTAACATGCCTCTTGTATTACATTAGATGGTGTCTACCTGGTCAGGTTCAGGTCCGTGAGAGAGTGATCACAATGCTTTCCTGCTCTGGGCCTGGTTGCTGCTCCTTTCTGCTCTAGTTCCACAGGTCCCTCATGCTCTACTGGCTCCGGACCTGCAGTCCCCTCAACACCCTCAAGCCCTGCTGACTCCCCATCTGTTTTTCCTGTCTGGCCCTTCCTTGTCTTGTCCTACTTTTGTGATGCCGCATACATCCCGCCATGCCCTATCCTGTCCATTCTTCTGACATGGGTCCCCACCCTTATGTTCGGTACCTGTGTCCTCTCCCTAGCTCATCCTTCATGCCTACCCTCCATGTCTGCCTGATCCTCTTGTTTCTTGCCTGATGTGGCTTTAACAAGCCACGCCTGGTGCTCGTTTAGCCTTACCTCTTGTTTCTGCCCTCATGTTAATCACTCCTAGCTGCCTCCTGTTTGCTCCCTTGTTGGTCTTGTGTTTACGTACCTCACAGTCCAGTCTTCCCCAGGTCTGTCATTAATGTTGTTAAGCTGCATGCTTTTTCCCTGCCTTCCTCATTTGCCCTGTTTTGGACCCATTGTGGTCCTATTTATTTTCTGTTTTTGTGATTATCCTCTAACAAAACCCCTTTTGTTGAGAACCTTGCCTGCTCCCGCTTGGTTTGTTCCAGTGTTTATGTAAGTTTTCATTCCTTCTTTTTAAAATGTTTTATAATATGGATTATATTAAACTGTACCTATTTATTGATATTTTTATTGTTGCTTGATTTATACACCTATCTGTATACAATCAATATCCAATAAAAATCCAGTTAAAATATCCTCTGAATCCTCTGTTCCAGTAGTTAGTTAACTGATTGTTTTCAATATTAATTTTGCTTATGTTGAAGTACTGTCTGAAACGGTTGGTGTAAAGTTTAACTTCTCGACCCTGTTTTGTTATTGTTATTAAGGAACAATGAAGACACAACACTGCTACTTGTGCTTATCACCAGTTTGAAAGTCTTTTGGTATGCAAACTTTTCTCAGTCAGTAGCGAAAATTTTACATTGTGTTCAGGGTGAATCTTTTTCATCTGTCAAATTTGCACCTGAATATATATCAGATGTGTCATTTAGTTCATGTGGTATTTGATGTGAAATGACCTTTAGACTGGCTCCCAAGGCATATGGAGCTTAAGGGTGGGTACAATTTGGTTTCCACAATAAAAAAGTTAAGGAGATTAACAAGAGCCATGCTATTTGGAAAATTGTGTCAGATATCCTGCAAGCACTTTTATTTTATTATTATTTTTTGCTGATAAAGGCAAATATTTATTCCTTTGTTCAAACTGCACAAAAAGTAGCGCTTTGGTGTTGAATGTTACAGAGACTCCCAATGTTGTGATTGCATTAAAACTTTTACCTTAAGTTTTTGTACTCAGATTTTTATGAATGGTGGTGTGTTCTTTATACTATGACAGTTTTCTTAAAATTAGATTTAAAAAATCGTAATATATCGTAGGTACAACTAATACCCAGTTACACAAGTTTGACTGGAATATGTATTTTTTCACTGATAATGTTTAATAATTTTTAACATTTGTGAGAGTCAAGCTGCGTCATTAGTAAACATCCGGGTCATGTAGCATGCAAGATGGTGACCACAGTATGTCAGAGTGCATGCATAATATTCTCATGCATACTTACAGTACATGCTGAAATTCACTGTGTAATGTTTATGTATGTGATTTTGTCTGCTACAACAGAGACACATACACAGGTTAGAGTAAGTTTTGGGAGCAGAGCACTGGATCAGTCAGCATCCAGCACCCCTAGAACAGCCAGGGTCAAGGGCCTCGCTCAAGGGCACAACAGTGATATCACTCTGCAATCCACTGGATTTGAACCAACAACCTAATCCTAGACACAGACCTCTAATGCTCAGAGCCACACAATGCCCCCAGCCCTACCCCATTTAAGTTTTATACTCGAAAAAAAACAGTGTTATTAATATTGATCCTAACAGAGGTTGATCTCTGGCTGAACATGGGTGCTGTATGATTGGCCAGTGCCCAATCCAGAGAGTAGCCAAATTTGTGGACACCACCTCTTCACATAAACGGTTACAATATGAATGTCTAAATGTATCAATGCGTTATTTTACTTTCCCAGGACGATCTCCCCTTTCAACCACCGCCTGCAATTATCCAGGATAAAGGAAACAGATGCTCATCATGCTCTTACATGCCCTGGAAGCTGAGAAACCAGGCTGAAACCACAAGCAGCTCCTCCTATAGGCTGGGATGCTGAACACTAGTATGCACAGCTCACCTAAAAATAGATAGATATACAGTTTGAACTGGACTACACCCAGTGAAAGCAAAACCTTTCAGGATTTCACATATTTAGCAGACGCTCCAAAAGCAACTTCCAGCTGAGACCATCCAGAGGAACGTCCAACTGGGAAAGCAGACTCAGACAGTGGATGGAGCCAAGGGGGGTTAAAGGCCTTGCTCAGTTTGGTAACAGCTGTGGGGGGAGGGGTCTGGTGATGGAAATATTGCACTGAACACAGGCTCTGAGGGGGACGTAAGGTGCTGTTACTTGCCATGTCTACTCCTCTGTGGCGACGGTAGTAAATACGTGTATCGATCGTTACCAGTCGGTCTTGTTTAAATAAATTTTCTGCCAAAGGATTATCGCCCACACCCTGGGCAAAAAAAAAAAACTTAGACAATCACACCTGATGGTGCCGTTTCTGTAATCAGATACCAGGCAACAGACTGGTTTCTGGGTAGTAGTTCTCTTAAGGAATGGTAATTACAGAATTTAATTCCGCTAAAAATCCAGGAATGCATCTTGACTGACTCGAATTAAAGCTAATTAAAATAAAGAGGTAACTCCTCGTGACAATATGGAAGTACTTAGGTAAATAAATTTTAAAATGTATAATTGTTAGAAGGTCTTCAGTACTTGATACAATAAAATTCAGTACCACTACAGATATTATAACTCTCTGTTTATTGTGGGGCACAGGGTCACAGCTATTGCAGACTACTAACCAGCAGCACATTCTGTCACTAGGAAAAGGTCATACAGTACCTTTCAGTGTGTTCTCAATGGGGAGGTGTCAGGTTGCTGCCACACTGCTACTGGTGTGGCATCTTCTGCGCCAGGTCGTGTTCTCACACGCCTTCAGCAGTCTCACTGAGAAAGCATGTTATTGGCTGCCTCTCCCAAGCGAAGGAAAAAGCACATGGACAACACAGTCTACGGAGAAAGATGATGAACAGCCACAATATGGTTATGGGGGGAGCCTGAGGGAGGCTTCTTAGCCAGAGTGTAAATGCTGACTTTACATACAACTTGATTGTGGGAATCCCCAAAGCACGAAGGCTATTCTAGAATTTCGCTTGCTGTTTATATAAACGCTAATTTTATTTTTGATTTCGCTTTTGTTTCTTGCCTTTAAATATAGAAAGTCAAAAGCATATGTAATGAATACTCTTGGGGCAGGTCTAATAAACATATATTAACAAATTAAGAATTTTTAAGTAGTTTGCTTTCAAAACACATTAAAAACAGCCAAATCTATTTTTGAATGGTCATCTGTTATGAACAAAAAATCTAAATCATCTAAATCAAACTTATGGATAGTGTTAGAACTTACTTAATACTGCCAAAAATCCAGCAATGTAATAGGGTTCAAAATTTCAGCACAGTCAGTGTAAGAACACTGCCTCCTACTGACCACACAAGTACAATGCAAATAAGTCATTACTCCAGTAATGGATCATTTTCAGTCTTTCTTAATTTAGAAATTCAACACGCAATTGCCATTGAGCACAAGTGTGACCCTTTACGAAATGGCATTTGTAAAAAACATTACTCATTCTTTATGTATTTCATTTAGGAAGGTCAGTTCACACAAAATGGGTGCCAGTACAAATGGCCTTTACAAAGCACTATACACACACGCACGCACACACACACTCTGTATCCACATACAGGCTGAAGCCCTGGGTTCCTACAGCCTGGACAATGTCAACAGCCAGAGCACCAATATACAAAGTTTCTCTGATTTTTGTACAACAAAATAAATACAACAACATACAACAAAACATGCAAATAGCAGCACGAATTGTATTAATAAAGGTGAGGGGTATGAATGTCATTAGTTATCCTGTAAATTTATAAAGCTTTCAAGAGTCTCTCTTTAAACTTTATACAACAGCCAGAAATATATTATTTATGTGTAATGTTACAGTCATACCATCCCACCCTCTCAAACTAGGACAGTTTGTGTCCATGAGATCACTAACCCACCATAATAATGCTCACAGCAACTGGCTACATTGTCTTTGTTATTGAAACATGACAAAAGCGGAGTAAATCCGTGTGACAGGATGTTTTAATACTTAATCTCCTCAGAAAAAAATCTGTGAATAATTAATAAGACGCAACTTGTTTGAAATAGGCCACTGCGCATGCTTAAATGCTCAGCCCAAATAGGCAACACTGAGATCAATTTCATACAAGTTTAATATAGTAAATGTCATCATTGGAATCATTAATGTTTAAAACATATGGGTGTACTAAAGACCTACTTTTCTGCTGACACAATTGCAAAGCATTATGGTAAATGTAATTCATTTATGTATTGTGAATGCAATGAAGGGGCTGGGCTGCACAGTGGTTCAGTGGGTAACATTGTTGTCACACCTCTGCTGCACTGGGAGTTTGAACCTCACTTCTGTTTGTGTGAAGTCTGCATGTTCATACAGTGGTGCATAGGTTTTCATCCCCGAGTCCAAAAACATGAAGTTAGGCTAATTGGTCTCTAAATTATTGCTGCGTGCATGCATATGCCCTACGATGGGCTGGCATTCAAAAAACAAAAGGACAGAACACAGGACTACACAGTGCAATTTACAGGATGCGACAACATACAGTGCAGTGCCAGTAGTAGCAGTGGTAACTCTGCTGAATTGAGTGGATGTTGGATAAATAGTATTATTGCCAATACCTATACTGCATTTTAGCAGCAAGACAGCAATAAATAGTAATGAAAGTGCGAAAGTGCAAACAGTAGCAGCAGGACAGGGGGTGTGCAGTATATAATAATAGCATATGAAATACAGTTTGTGATTCATTCCCGGTTCAGAAGTCTGAAGGCCTAAGGAATGGAACTCTTTCCCATCCTGGCAGTGAAGGTCCTTATGCTATGGAACCTGATGGAAGGAGGGAGTAGAGTGTGTGGTAGTGGTGTGTGGGGTCCTCCACAGTGCTGGTGGCTTTCTGGATGCAGTGTGATGTGTACTGTAAATGTTCTACTAACTTGTCTCTGAGAGACAAGAATTCCAATGTGCCTGGAATGTTGGTTTTATGCACAAATGGCAAATTAAAATCTTGTATCTCGTAAATGTCTGCAATGGTGGGGAGAGAGACCGCGATGATCTTTTCCTCCATCCTCGCTATCCACTGTAGGGTCTTGCGGTCCGAAGCGGAGCAATATCCGTACCATGCTGTGATGCAGCTACACAGGGTACTCTCTATAGTCCCGTACCGAGCCGTGATGCAGCTACACAGGCTACTCTCTATAGTCCCGTACCCAGCCGTGATGCAGCTACACAGGGTACTCTCTATAGTCCCGTACCCAGCCGTGATGCAGCTACACAGGCTACTCTCTATAGTCCCGTACCCGGCCGTGATGCAGCTACACAGGGTACTCTCTATAGTCCCGTACCCAGCCGTGACGCAGCTACATAGGCTACTCTCTATAGTCCCGTACCCAGCCGTGACGCAGCTACATAGGCTACTCTCTATAGTCCCGTACCCGGCCGTGACGCAACTACACAGGGTACTCTCTATAGTCCCGTACCCAGCCGTGATGCAGCTACACAGGGTACTCTCTATAGTCCCGAAACCACACGTGACTCAGCTACAAAG
>JAODLD010000001.1:20910022-20932865 GCA_026781065.1 Mormyrops boulengeri
CCCTAAAACCCTAACCCCCCAAAAACCCCTTGAAGCTCAACTCGCCAGAACACCGGCATGCATTCTACGGCAGGGATGCATTTTTCGGCATAACACCTGGGCGGGGGTCAATCGTCCCATTCCATTACGTTTCTGAAAGTCCCGGAAAGTCTTCCCCTTTCTCCCCATTTATGCCCCCCGCCACCAATAGTTCATGTCCTGCTCCATGAAATATAAATATTTAAACAAGATTTTTTTTTCTTTTTTTAATCAACGTTTTAAAGTTAAATTCAATTCTCAAAATGAAACATTCAGATCAAAAGTATCGATATTTCGGTATCAATCCGCATATTCTTACGAGCCATTTTCAATGAATCCCCAAACGGCACAGCCGTGCAGAATAGTTCATATTTTTATGCGTTTTTCCCCTTTTGGGTGTGGTGGGTGGGACGATATAGTAAGTAACCGATGTAATTATGAAAAGCCGTTTCATAGAACGAAAAGTCAATATCACGGTTAAAAAGGCGGCGAAGAAGAATACACCTTTCCAGCATTCCATTTAGTATTTTTCTGTAGAATAGTATCGTAGTGATAGAGGTAGTGTTAATACTTTTTAAATAAACCATCCCGTTGAATTGGTGAGTTATATTTTCATTGCTTTTAAACGTATTACTGCTTTAGGTTTACCTTCCCTGCAGCGATCCACTGAACGGTCTTTCTGAAACACCTTGGTTGAGTTTGCTTGTGTACTGTGTTTTTATTAAATAGTTTATCCATGCAAGGGCGGTTCTGGGAGGGGGGGGCGCTGTGACAACATGACAACCTAGCTGCAACCCCCCTCACCCATAAATACGTATGCTGCTTCGGTCTGAAAGAAATGTTTAATAATAATATACTATTTTATTATTATTTATTTATATATTCGGGCTAAAATTTTGTGCGCTGGTAACAGGCGAAACACAAACGTAAGCACATTTTCTAGACAGACTCTAAACTTGGGTGCGCTGAGTAGTCGAGTTTCTTGAGTTTGTGAAAAGCGAGTGAATTTAATAACAAAAAAAAATCAAGCTTGTAGAAGCAAGGCAGTAAAATCAAGAAATCAGAGTGATTTACATATATATGTAAAAACTGTAAAATGTGACTGCAAATCATTGCATAGATAATTTATCGGGTTTCAAAATTTTCTTTTGCTTCTTAATTCTGCCAATCTGGTGTAAGTAGGAGAACATTAAGGTCAAAGGCATCTGGCCCCCCTAACAGAACAACTGGCCCCAGTCTGCCCCCCCCCCCAGTTGAAATTGTCTATAACTGCCACCCTATCCATGAAAAACAATAGTATAAATTGCCCCACTTTCAAATGGATATAAATTCAGTATTTTAGAAGTATGAAACAACCCTTTAATCCCAATCCGAAGCTGTGTAATTAAAGTAAGTAATGAAAATAGTGGAGAAAATCTTGTGGATAGTGTACCAAAAAACAAGCATGACTGAAAGGGTATAAAGGATCTTTATGTTCATGGTACAGATAATTTTTATTTAATTTTGAAATATAAAAAATGACACCTTATTGCCGATCATGTTTTTGTACAGTTATGGAGAATGTTAGTAGCGCAAACACGCAGTTTGCCCTCGACTTCTTCCGGGAAGTGTGTGGGAGCAGCGCCAGCGGCAACATCTTCTTCTCCCCCCTGAGCATCAGCACGGCGTTTGCCATGGTCTACCTGGGCGCTAAGGGGAAGACCGCGGCCCAGATGGCGATGGTAGGGAGTCCCGCTGTTTCCGTTTAGCGGCCTGACTTCTGTGATCCTGATGTTTTTTTTTAACTAACTTTAGTGTTGGCTAAACTGGGCTACATCCATGTACGCCATCCCCACACACACACATTTTAATTTTTCTTTCTTAACTGTCTTCATTTCAAGGCTGCAGAGCAACAAAATGTGAATGTATTATTTTTATACATAATTATTTGAATGAACTCAGTTGAATCCTGGACAGTGGTTCCACAGCACTAGAATGAGTATTTCCAAAAGGAAACATTCTTTTTCAGCTGATGTATTCAGAGACCGTAACAACAATAATCTTACTGAATTTTCTCATATCTAATTAAACCAAAGGAATGTGGAGAGATCATGCATTTCTTTCATTAGAATAATTTAAATGCAATATAAAATCTTATTAGGCAACAATCAGTAAACATGCATTTCCTACTAGAGTTATCACATATGTTAAAGTGTAAAGTTCAAGTAAAAAATTAATATTTTTCCTATAGGCTTTCCCCTTGAGTGCCTTACATGTCAAGTGCGTATGTTGGTATGAATGTAGCCATAATCGTACAAGAAAAAACAAAAACATCATGTGTTGTCATATGTAACTGAAACAAGAAAAATGCTTCATAGCCTTAAATGAACCAGGCTGTTTTTTCATATGGGATAGCACAGTAGTACATAAAATATTGCAATCCACACAATATAATGGGAGACATTTCAGAGTTCAAAAGGGGACGAGTTGTTGGTGCTCATCTCACTGGCACATCTGTGACCAGGACAGTAAGTCTTTGTGGTCTATCGAGAGCCACAGTATCCAGGGTAATGTTGGCATACCACCATGAAGGACGGACCACATCCAAGAGGAGTATCTGTGGAGGCAAGAGGAAACTGTTTGAAAGGGATTTCAGGACCTGGATTGTGTCCATAGAACATAAACCACTGCTGCCAAACTAATTGCAGAATTAAATGCACACCTCAACTCTCCAGTTTCCAGCAAAACCATTTGTTGGAAGGTCAGTATTCATGGTTGGGCTTTGGTCATTCATGCCAGTGCCAAGGACCGGTTTTAATGGTGCCAGCCGTGCAGATCATGTGCTGTGGACAATATGAAACATTGTTCTCTGATGAGTCCACCTTCACTGTCTTTCCCACATCTGGGAAAGTTTTGGGAGAGTTATGGTGTGGAGAAGTCCAAAAGAGGCTTACCACCTGGACTGTTCGATACCCAGAGTACAGCATGGGGGTGGATCAGTGATGGTTTGGGCTGCAAATGTGCTTTGGTAATTTAAACTAATGAACCAACAGTCTCCTGATCCTCCCTGTGAAGGGGCCCATAGATCCTCCATTTCTGTGGGCCCCAGTGCAGCTGCACTGCCTACAATTCCACCACTAGGAATGAGTGTGTTTTTTATTACTGGGCAGCATTCATACACTGTAATCCTTCAGCCTGTTTCGATGCCAACTGAGAAAAGACTGGTTATGAACAATCAGATCAACACTGACCAAGTAATATTAAACATAGGAGGATGATTTGTTAGCCCAGATTAACCTTATTTAACCTTGTCCCCCCGCTTCTCTCTCTTTTTCTCTCAGGCTCTGTCTTTCAACACAACCTCTGACCTCCACTCAGATCTACAGAAGTTTATTTCCGATATTGACAAACCTGACGCCCCTTACCAGCTGACACTCGCCAATCGTCTCTATGGCGAAAAGACCTTCACCTTTCTGCAAGTGAGGCACACTCTAGGTTTTACATTTTACCTTCGTCTTCCACAATACTGAGCCTGCCAGACCTCCTGCCCAATCAAAACGGGAAATAAGTAGCAGCATTTGAGAACTGACTAAAGGTATGGAGACTGCTTTGAGATGATCCTGCTGTTATGGCGGGGCAAGGCACAGGTGGAATAAGTGTGACAATCTATGTAGCAGCTCCGAGAAACAAAGAGGTTTATTAACAGATCCAAACACTAAGGGAAAACCAGTAAATAAATGGACCATGAGGGTTCCACAAAACACACCAGAAAAGATAAGGAACAAACTAAAGGAACCACAAAGTAACAATACACTGGGAGCAGGATTAGGAAGGCAAAACAAAGCAACCAGAGCAACACAAGTCCAATGACTGACTAAGAATCAGATTGAGGTTAGGCAATTAAATACACACAGAGAATCAGGGCAAACAAGGGACAGGTGTAAATCATAATCAGATTAACCAATCAAAAGAATTTGGGTCAACAAGGAAGAGGTGAGGTGGATTAAATAAACAAGCGCCAGAACTGGGAAGCATTAACAAATACTAAAGGCTAACAACAATAAGAAAGACTACGAACAGAACTGCATGCAGAACATAATAAATGGTACTAGCAGGATAACCTAAAACGGACACAAAGGTAAATAATAACAGACACTAGGAAACAGAAAACCAAAAAATGTTACATAACAGCATTTTTATTGATCAGCTGATGTTGCAATTCAAATTTTATTTACCTTAATAAGCTTCTTCGTGAGGTGGTTATCCTGAACAAAGATTAAGACTGATTGTTCTGAATTATAACAGGAGTTCTTGGACGCTACACTGAAGTTCTACCAAGCTGAACTGGAACCAATGGACTTCATAGGAGCAGCAGAAGAATCCCGGTGTCAGATAAACCAGTGGGTAGAGGCCCAAACCAATGGTGAGTGAGCCTTGGCATGGGTACATTAGTGATTCGGTACCGCTAACCTGCCATTGTACAAGTGAAAAAAAGATTAATAAGCTTTTTTCACGTCAGGGACTTGATATCCGCCTGTCTGATTACAGGTTGATCATTTCAAGTGTTTTATTCCTACTTTAGGTGTCTCTTTCAGCTGGAATTTTGAATGTTTGTTTTTCTTTTTTTAGGTAAAATTATGGACATTTTGAATCCATCGGCAGTTGACAGCACAACAACGCTGGTTCTTGTCAATGCCCTGTATTTTAAGGGAGAATGGCTACACATGTTTGATCGATTTAAAACGAGGGAAATGCCCTTTAAAATCAATGAGGTGAAATCTCTTTTCTTAACATGCACATGTGCAGTTACGAACTGCAGTTCCAGCAGTAATGTCTTACATCAGGATAAATGCAGCTCTGGAAAAAAGTAAGAGACCACTGTACCCAGCCTCAGCATGTCTGCGGGTCCTTGAGCAAGACCCTTAACCCCCAGCTCCCTGGGCGCCGCTACAGGTGGCTGCCCTTCGTGGACAACTTACTCTGCAAAGAGCAAGTTGAGGGAGGCGTAAAAGACAATTTCCCTACGGGGATTAATAAAGTATCAATTATTATTATTATTATTATTATTATTATTATTATTAGTATCTTAAAAAAAAATTAAATCCTGGTTTAATCCTGGCTCTGTTAGCAGAAGTCTGAGCAGCAGGTTATTTCCAGGTTCAAAATTTCTAAGAGAGTAGCTCACAAGAATAAGGTGAAACAGGAGACCCTGAGAACGACCAGAAACCAGCCAGGTAAAGGGAGGAAGAGACCTTCTAATTCCAGAGATTACCGTTAACTTATCCGACAGTTTCTCATGAATCGCAGGATGACATCAAGTGACCTTTAAAAGGAATGGAAAACATTAAGTGCAGGTGTGAAAGTGCACTGCTATGAGAGTTTGTATCGGGCTCCTAGAGGAAGCCCTTTATTAATGAGACACACACCCATAAACTGAGAAATTAGTTAAACAAAAAATTGTGCTCTGGTCTCTCATTTTTTTCCAGAGCTGTATGTGTACCATTGAAATGGATTTTGGAGTCTTTTACCTGACGGCAGTGAGATAGAACTCCCAACAGTTGGGTGTTTAGTGAAGCATTCAGGTGAAGTATCAATCTGAAATAGAGCAACAGGACCCCTTCTGATATTCTGCTATACTAAACATTATATCACCTGCTACTTAGAACAATGTATGTATTACGATTCTGTCTGTGCTGAGCTGTATAGTTTAAGGTGATAAGTTTAGTGTTATAATAATACATTTGCTATGCAAATATATGACACATTATTTAAATCAATGTATTTCATTTTGTCTTCACTAGAGGGAGACCAAGCCCATTCAGATGATGTATTTGCAAAAAGTATTGCCATTTAAGTACATTGAGGAGTATGGCCTGCAGATAGTGGAGATGCCCTACAAGGGTGATGAGCTGAGCATGTTCATCCTGCTCCCTGAGGAGCCCCAGAATGGCTCCAACCCCCTGCAGAAGGTGACACCAGCTTCTCCATACATAGTGACATCACTGTTGTAGACAATTGGCGATTTTCCACTTCCTCCAGGAATTGAGCCATACCCTAGCCGAACTACGAAAAGATGGTTTTCCATTGTAAATCTTGTGAACCGTACCTGACCCATACCCACGCTGTCATGGCCCCGCTAGTACGGTAACTAAACTGAGCTGTGAGGTTAGGTCACCACCATCTAATTGGTGATATGTGTCAAAATTCATGGATTATCAGTAGGAAAAAAGGGCATATTCTACATATTATTCATTATTAGTAGTACCATACATTGCAATGTATTGATGCATTCCCAATAACTCCAAACTTGAAAATGTCCAAACTTCTATTTGAAAATGTACTAGAGAACAGGTGTACGGAATGGATTTGCAATGCAAATTTACACAAGCTTATGCTAATTCTGCTAGCGTTTGATGCTAACATAACATAGTGATTCTCACAGATGTGCTAGCGGAAGTTAGCACATAGAAAATCATGATGTACTCTGTGTGAACAGTAAACAAGCGTCTCTTCGTTTCTTTTGTCACTGTCACTCTCCAAACCTGGCAAACCTGACTTTACCAAGTCGACCCTTCTGCAGTAGATAATCAATGCATGCTGACACCGTGCTGTAACTAGTGTCTCTTTGTGGTACTGGTCGGGTATGGCCTGGGTCCTATATGCTACTGGAAAAGTGCACAGTCCGCTCAGTAACTTTTTCTTAACCTGAGAAATGCTCCAACACCTCATTACTTTTACATTAACTATCTGAGTGACTGAGTGACTTTTCTTTCTTATGTTCCTTTTTCCTACCCATGAATCATAAAACACTAGTCATTCAGTGTGGATAAGTTACTGAGATGAAGTGCTGAATATCAAAGGTCTTCAATTTTTCTTGCTCATGTAAAAGCAAGTTTTCTTTTTTGTTGACTGTTAAAGCTGGAGAAAGAGCTGACCCTGGAGAAGATAAACGAATGGACAGATGAGAATATGGACAGTGGTGGTTACATTGACTTGTACCTCCCAAAATTCAAGCTGGAAGACAGTTATGACCTGAAGGAAGCCCTGGCTCATCTGGGCATGACGGATGCGTTTGATGAGAACCTGGCAGATCTGACTGGCATAAACGGGAAGGGCGGCCTCTTCATCTCTGCTGCGGTTCACAAGTCCTTCATAGATGTGAACGAGGAGGGATCTGAGGCATCAGCTGCCACAGGAATCTTCATTATGAGCAAGAGATTAATTCATGGGAAATACTTCATGGCCGATCACCCCTTCCTCTTCTTCATCAGACACAACACGTCCAAGACAATCCTCTTCTTTGGCCGATTTTCCTCTCCATGAGATCCATTTCATGTTTACTTACTGCCATAGTTGGTTTATTGCTGGAATGTTGTCTGTTTGATTTGTAGATATACCACACATACATATAGCTGTCCTCCAAAGTCCAAATTTCATTAAGTTTCTAATTTAAGGGGGCTTCTGCCAAAAATATTACTCCCTATACTCCCTGCTACTATCGCTATAGAAATAATATACACTTCAATTTTTATATTTTCATGAATAACAAAAGTGTTTTGCTAATAATGAAAAAATCAGCTTTCATCTTCCCAGCCTTGGAAATTCTGTTTCTTTGGCTTCTTAATTGTGGCTTGAGGATCCAATTTCTCACATTGACTCTAGCGCTCAGATGCTTAGTTGTATGAACTGATACTTACCTCATGGAACTTGAAATCTTTTGTAGAAACAATCTAAATACAGTATGCATCCATTGCAATTTTCAGTAATTGTTATAACTCTTCCTTTGATGTTGTACTGATAATTATGATGGTTTTATTTTGAGACAAACCTCAGTTCCAATACAGTATTTAAAATGCATATACATATTAAATATTTATGAAATCAAAGAAAACTTGAGACTTGGAGACCAGCACACACCTCCTCTTGAACATGTGCCACCTGCCACCTGCATGTTTTCAATCTTCAAGCGTCATCAAGTAATGTGACACACTTGCATCTCAGTGCTTGTTTGCATGGTCACACCCACAACTCTGAAGCACTCAGTAGTTGTTAAGCAAATATTTGTGATTCGGCACTAACTGAGAAACAGATACGTTTTTCTTGAGGCCGGAGATGTGCTTGGTTTGTGACATGGACTGTGGAGTGAAACCCACACAGAGGAGTTGATGGAAAATTATTTTCTTACAAGCCCTTGACTGTGAAGAGTGTCAGTCAGTTGACTGTGGTGTTTTCAGGAATCCGCCCATTGAATTACAATAGTAGCGTGGTATTTCACTAAGCAAAAAGCCATAATTACTGCTTTGAAACTGGGAGGAGAGTTCACCGCATTCTTCAAAATGAACAAAAACAAACAACACAAATGGTTGCACCCTATACATAGATTTTAGCTTGAGATGGTTAATCATCAAAAAACACCAGGATAGAAGCAGCAGACATGTGATGCGTGTAGATGGTGCAGATTCAAGTGGGAGTTTGTGTCTGTTATAAGAACTCCGCCATGAACTGGAGATGGAAGCGTGTCAGGCGTGTCAGCACCTCGTCCAGCGTGTCGGTGGGGATCAGCACACATAGTCTAGCAAGGGGAGGTGCAGAGGACAGTTACCACTAGGTCCTGTGAGATGGGTGCCAATGAAATACTGATGAAGCGGTAAAGGCACTGAGCCCATGACAGGGTGATTCTAGGACAGGTTTAGATACCTGAGATGGTGTGTTCCATCCCGCTGACCGTATTCACACCCAGGACTGACACACACCCCTGAGTCTTCCAACAATCTCCTACTGTAGAGCAGGTCAGCATCTACTCCAAACTTCTGGAAAAAGTAGAAGATGGTAAGGTCATTCTCTACATCCAAAAGCTTTTTTATATACAAAATAAGTAAGTAAATTTACTACACGTTACTACATGTTTTAGCCAGCCAATATTTTTGAAATATTTATTTCAGTTATTGTATTCTGTTGGTTAAACCAAATTCAGGATGGGAAACAGACTACTTATTCATTAATCCTTCAGCCACTAATCCTGAACAGGGCCTGTCTCAGGCAGTATAGGGCACAAGTCACCCTGGTACATCATGGGACACATACATGCCAAACTCTGATACTATTGGCAAGTTAGAGATAAATACAAGTCTTTGGACTGAAACCCAGACAGCATGGGTAGAACATGGGTGTTCCATTCCAATAACTGTACTCATATTTGTGCAAATATAAAAAAAAACATCATTAATGCCACAGTACCTGAATCAGACTCGGCCAAATTCAAAACCAATATAAGTATATCGTACATGGTGGGGAGAATTCAAATCACAAAGGAAACCCAAGCATTACCCCTCTCAACCAGTCAAGATTGAGTCCATAACTACTGTAGCAGGACCCTCTGCAAGATCTACCCTCACCTTGGCATGTTCCACCACCTGTGGGTGGAATTGCAAGCAAGGGAAGACAAATATGCCCGCCTCTGGCAAACGGCAAGTCATGCCTGGCAGACTGTTTAGAACCTCCTGAGCTCGGCGTACATTATGAACCAGAGTTTCCCGAATGGCCTGGACTTCCTGAGGATAAAAGGAGATCAGGACACAGATGATTGGTCACCATGACTTTATAGGAAGCACGTGTTAAATCTCTACCAGTTTTCTTCATTTTCTGGGTGATACTGATGTTCAGCAATGGTCTCCAACCTACCAATAGGGATGCGTGAAGGTGACGGCCTAATGGTCGCAATCAGCTAGGAATGTCTTAAAGATCTGTCGATTGCAATCAGCCAGATGGTGACCACTGTTCTGAAGAGTTTGTTCTTTGAATATGGAAGCGCACTTGTAATTGAAAGGTTGCTGGTTTGAATCTCCAACCAACAAGATACCACTGAGGTACCCTGAGCGAGGTACTGCTCCCCAGGTGCAGAATTACCTGCCCACTGCTATGTCACGATGTCACATATGGGTTAAATGCAGTGGACACGTTTTGTGGTCGTGTGGTGGTGTGTCAACAATGGCAATGAATCACTTTCACTAATTATTCACTTTCACTAACATGGAAATGTTATGGATCAGCTCCACTTCCCTTAATTTGATATGATGCAATATAGCTATCATCTTGTTGGGTTGTTGAATCTGGGCACCATTTATCTTCTGTATTGAATGTTTCTGTATTGAATGTTGCAAATTACTGCGCTGAGAGGGGTAGAAGACATCACTGTGATCCATAAAAAACCTGCAACTTTATAGTCTTGGCGTGCTGCAGTCTGGAGGGAGCTTTCTCCAGGAAATGTGCCTCCAGCAGATGCTTACTTAAAACCTACCAGCTTGAGAGTGCTGGTAGCAGTTAGTGTTGGCCTCACCTGTGTGTACTGGGCATAAGAAGCGTCTCCAGGTTGAGGAGGACGCGCCATGATGTCCAACGCAACCTGACCTGGCACCGGTGCACAGATTTTTGTGCCAATCAGCCACTCGGCAAAAGGTATCACAGCATGGTCAATGTTCACCAGCTCCACATATCCAGCACGGAGGCCACACCTGCAGAGAGGGGTCAGATGTTATGGCTTGACTGCGTAATTCCTTAACACAGTTGCTTATTTTTCCTTATCCTTCACTCGGAAACCAACAGGCATCTTCTTATTGTAATGTATTGAATAACATAATGAATAGACTGTTGTGTACTTTATGTAAATGAGTATGAATGCCACACACTTCACTCACTCTCCCATGTAGCCCTTGGAGACGGAATGGACTGAGGCCATCTGCACTTTTTCAGAGAACTCTTTCCCCATTTCGAACAGCACCCTTTTGTATGAGATAAACTCACTGTTGTCTCCATGCACGGTGTCCTGATACACCTGCATGCATAGCAAAAAGAGGATTCATCAGATGCAAACTTCAGAGGTCAGAGCACATTTAGCATGTTCAGAAGGTGCAGCACGCATAGCAGTGTAAAAGGTACAGTGTCAGCAGAATTCAGCGGAAGAATCTGTAAGCATATAAGTGAACCTTTAGCACAATGTTATTAGTCAGGTATCCAAAGTCACACAACAATATAAATGAACCAATGGTCACCTCACCCCATATCACTGAAGAAAGACCAACAAACTTATATATTCAATTCAACTCAACATGGGCAGGATAACGAGTAAATGAAAAACCCAGCGGTCACCTCATCAACTAAAAGAAATAGCTCCTCTTCAGCTGCAAACTCAATAACCTCTGCGATTGATTTCATAGTTTGCACATGACCTTTAGGAAAACACACAAAAATATGAACACAGATATAGACACTTCTATGAATGCCAGGTCTATAAGAATCTATGAATACAGTCATGACACATTATAATGCATTAAAAAAGTAATATAAAAATGGCTATCAATATTTATAAAAATGCATAACATTATAGCCATGTTTATTATGCATCATGAATGCTTTCTGAAAAATCTATAATGCATTATATATACCTTCATAATGCAGTATAAAGCATCCTTAATGCTTATACAGACCATTATGATGCATTATGAAGGAATCTATAGTGCATTATAGATAAGAGCTTCACTGGAGCTTATGAAGAATTATAACCGACACTTAATGCCTTATCACTGTCAATAGAAGATGCTGTAATGCTTTATTCATTCTTATACCAACCATTATAATGCATTATGAATGTATCTATAGTGCATTATAGGTGACAGCTTTAAATGTTACCAATGATATTTATATCTCTGGGTTTGTTAGAGGATGACGGTTATGTCAGAGTTTCGCTTTAGGAGAGTCAGCTTTCAGGACTTAGTATCTAGGAATGTGCTTACCTGTGGGGTTCCCCGGGTTGATAATATAGAGTACTTTGGGACTGCAGTGCCCCCTTGAGTCTCGGAGGGCTCTCCGCAGCTCATCTATTTGCAGCACCCAGCCCTGTTCCTCACACAGCTGATAAGGTACCATCACAGCGCCCATTTCTTCCAGGAGCATGGTGAAAGTTTTGTATGTTGGCACCGGTGTTAGAACCCCAGTGTGAGGTGGCCCCTCATTAGGAACGAGAATCTCCAAAACTAGCTGGCGAAGACCCACAAAATGACAGTTCAGCTGTAATCAGTGAGCAACCACAGAACATTTCTGCCCATTTCATCTTACACTTCCAGTAATCTTTGTTTTCTATATCTCAGCTTTATTTTTATAGATTTTTCTATATCAAGAAAGCAATGCAACAAAGTTTCAGTGAAATACTTCTCTGTCATCCCATGTAGTCATACAAATATGGGGGTGGCTGTATTTCCCCTTTTATCCGTTAAAGGAAAGGCCATTTATTTTGAGCTCACCGCCAAGGCCCTCTGGGATCCTCCACAGATGAAGATATTTTGAGGGGATATAGGCGCCCCCCCGTCTCGCCTGGTGATGAACTCGGCCACACTGCACTGCACATTGGGTGCTCCACATGAAGCTGTGTATGAACCTTACACACACACACACACACACACATACACACATTGCATGAGTAACCACAGGCGTCAAGAAAGCTCCATGGACACATACATATAGGAGCGCAGATGATCACACGCACATACATACGCAGACTTTCAGATATTCAAGCCAACAATCATGTGACTCCTGCAGAAGACTACCATGCCCCCACCCTTCCCATACCAACATATACACACCAGTGCTTATGTGACTGCATACACACTGAATGCAGTTAAGTACAGTGCAAGGCAATCACACAGATATACTGAAGTACCTCAACACAAAAACAAACACAGACCGCCACACACATACAGACGCATATACACCCAGACATTCACATGCAACTACAATTTAGCTGACACTTTTATCCAAAGTAATGTACAACTGAAAGCAGTTTCAGACAGTCCCTGGAACAATTGGGGTTAAGGGCCTTGCTGAATAGCCTATCATTCTGCAGATTCTGGGACTTGAAATGGCAACCTTGCAATCTCCTAGTCCTAAACCTCTGAGCCACACTACCCCCCCCAAAAAAAATATTGTAGTCCTTATACACAATACACAGGCACACACCCAGAAACACACACAAAAGCACAATCATGCAAACAAGTAGCCATAAACTCACAATCCTGGCTGTAAACACAAGCACATACATTCATACAAATGAGTCAGACGTGTAACACGCACGCACAGATGAATACACACAAACATAGGTAAGTCACATAGGCATTTCTCCCAGGGGGTGCAAGGTGAGAGAGCCCAACCAATGATTCATTACAAGCCACGCCAAACTTTATCCAAATAAATACATTTGTAAAAAAATTGTAAATACAATTACAGTAAGTTATTACAGTTTCTCAATTGCTTAAACACATTTCTTGAAACTATGCCTCGTATTCTCAAAACAGTAAACACAAATCCATAATGTCTCACCCAATTTCCCAAACATCGTATTTTCAGGTCAAAATGAAGCTCTGCACTCAAAACCATTCACTCTTGCTGAAAAACCAAACTTTGCCCACAGACATCACACACAAGGCCTCAAACACACACACACTACAACATAGTCTTACACATTGGTGCAATAAATGAAAAACAATATTTCCAAAACTGGCAAGTTATGTTGCTTGTGGTTCTTGCCCTCAAGAACTTTGATGCAAAATAGAACACAGGTTACAACAGTTAAGCACAGCCAGCAGACAGTCATCATCATGTAAACACAATGACACAAAACTGTTCAAGCCAATGAGTGACTAGAACATAGAATACGTGCTGGATGAGAGTGCAAGTGCACAAGGTCAATGTCGAGGTACAAATGGGTCACATTGAGGATTCTTCCCGCATTGCCCAACAAGGGAGAGCATTTCCTGTGATGTAGACAAAGTTCCCTGTCCTGACCCAGCCCTGAGACATAGTGATGAAGCAGAGTGAATTTTGTTCCTTGACTCTGGCTTGGCAGGTGTACAACAATTTACTGTAATATGCCTCTCATTTGGATTCTTTACTTCTTTACAGTAACCTTTTTGAAGTACTGAATACTGCCAACATTATAAATCGATTTAGTATAATTGTATACAAACATTTTTGGTAGACAACAATTTTTTTACTATCGTCTCGTGGTTTCCAATTTTCAGCTCAATATGCAAAAGATCACATCCACAATAAATATTTCTCTAATGGATGTCTGTGGATGTTCCTGGCCTACGTGGGAGAAACATTACAATGTGTGCTGCCATCACAAATAATGCAGTTCTCCACCACCATGCCAATCTTGGTCCATACAACACATCATCTCGTTTGGTGATCCAGGGAGAGCGTGTGGATGATGAAGGGCAGCACATATACTGCATGTTGTAATATGGGACAGTGTAAGGCTCCATCGTGTTGCCCTAGTTCAAAATTGGTTTGTGGTCAATCCACTATTTACTGTCCTTTGCCTTCCCCCATACTCTCCATTCCTTAACCCAACAGAAGAGCTCTTCTCGGCACGGCAGTGGAAGGTCTATGACCGTCAACCACATGTCCGTGAAAGCCTTCTTCAGGCAATGGAGGAGGCATATGAGGACTTTGATGTCGGTGCTGTCCAGGGCTGGATTAGACACTCCCGGCGCTTTTTTCCTCGCTGTCTAGCAAGGTTAATGTAAACAAGGTGCTGTGGCCACACCCAGCTAGAAGACATGACTAACTCTCTCACAACTGCTTTTGCTCAATATGCATGCCTACATTATTTACAGGTTTATTTCCTTCATTTTTTTCTCCCTAAAGTTTTGATTTGCATTGAATGTGCTTTGCCTTTTTAGTTTGTTGTTGAAGAATGAAATAAAATTCACAGTGATTTTGTGAATTATGTTTAGTGATTTTAAGTATTGAGCCCTGTTGTCAAAATTGTGCTTAAGCAAATGAAAAAAACTGTAATATGTTCATATAGGACATTCATCTGACCAATAGGTGGTGCAATTGCACTCCCTGCACCCCCGGTAAAATGGCCTCTGAAGACACACAGCTGTTACCCACGCTCTCCCCATCGAGCTGTGCCAGCAGCTCCTGGGCTCGTCGCCTCACGTCCACAGGCAGGTCGTCTGAATGGATAAGTGCCGGGTAAATACACGCCGCAATCACCTGAGTCATAGAAAGAAGCAGCCTTCTGAACAGGCGACCACAGAGACGACAGAGAAACAGACAAAATGCCCTAAGGGAGACACACAGCTTCTAGCATCAGAATGAGAGTCGTTTGTTTGTTGCCAAGTACTTTTACATACTAGGAATTTACTTTGAATTGTGCAAAACAATCAAAGACAATCATCCATTTTTGCATACCCTATGCAGGGTCGTGGGGATCTGGAACTTATCCCAGAAGCTACAGGTACAAGGCAGGGGATAACCCAGGATGGAGCGCCAACTCATGGCATGGCACATGCACCATTCATACACACACTCACACCTGCTTTTGGACTGTGGGGGAATCCAGAGGAAACCCTATGCTTACACAGGGAGAACATGCACGAATTTTAAAATATCCTCAGTACTTCCAGCCATCCATCCATTTTCCAAACCGCTTATCCTTCTTGGTCGTGGGGAGTCCGGAGCCTATCCCGGAAGCTACGGGTACGAGGCAGGAAACAACCCAAGATGGGGGGCCAGCCCAGCGCAGGGCACACTCACACACCAGTCACTCACACATGCACACCTATGGGCAATTTAGTAACTCCAATTAACCTCTGCATGTCTTTGGACTATGGGGGGAAACCGGAGTACCTTCAGTACTTAATTGCACATTATTCTTTAATTCTTGTTGAGAATCTTTATTACAAATATTACGTTTCTTTCTATTTGTACGTGCCTTTATTAGTGTGAACTGGATAAACTGGAGCCACGTCGTCTCACTTCACTGTATACTTGCATATAGCTGAGATGACAGTAAAGTTTATTTTTCACTTTATGATACAGGCTCCAGGTCTCCAGAGGTGTGAACTGTGCTAGTCACAGTGCCACCACCCCGCCCCTACCCCCCCAAGTCAATCAATGTAATGCAATTATGTACATAAATAATATAACATGCCTATTGCTGGTAATGTGCATGGTTAGATGTGCTAAGGGGGTGTAAGGTGCTCAGTGTGATGCAGTGAATAGCACAAGGACTTCTGAAAATTTGTCTCATTTTCTATCTTTAGATTCAATGAAGAAGGGAAAAGTGTAAGAAATGTGAAAACCAGTCCAGTAAGTTTGAACTTGGCGCCAAAGGTTTTCTGTATCATTGAACAGTGTGGGAGACGGGTACCTGCCGCACAAAGGTCACGGGCATCATGCCGGTCAGGTGGGAGTCCCCAGATGAGACATCGATTACGTCACTGAAAGGCTTACTCACACCCTGTGGAATCAGTTCAGTTAGCTGCAGCACCATGGCTGCATGCTCAACTCCATTATTTCCAGAAAAGTTATCCATCAGCCAAACACTGAACAAACACATTGGCTTCTGACATACAGTAAATGAGGTCGATACATTTTAACAACTGGTGGTGTTTATATCATGCACTGTACATATTTAATAATTTGGCGTTGAACTTTCAAATAATGTTGAAGAAAGTTGACAATGATTGAGTTTTGGCCAAAAAGAAGGCAACAAAACATTGTAAGTAACAAAGCCAAAGTCAGACTTTGCTTCAAATTGAAATCTCTTGTTGAAGGTAATTGATGTCATTATATAAAAGATATTGATATATTTTACCATGTGGACCTGTGCTGCTCCTCGGCTGTTGGGATGCTTTAGGTGGGTGTCATTATCTTACTGATTATACACCACGCTGTATTTTCAAATGTGCTTTATAAAGAAATCAACTTGACTTTAAATAATAATCTTTTTTCTCTTTATTGGGTGTTCTTGTATACCTACTGCTATATCATGCAGCACCTTGGTTAGCACTTGGTTTCTCGATGTGCTCATGTTCCTCGATTCTCAAAAAGGCTTAAATAAATTGACTTGACTTACTTGTTGCAGCTCAGCTCTGATCTGGGCAGTTCGTCTGTGCAAGTCATGCTGTTGCGATCCTCCTATCGCCCGAACATTCGGATTGATTGTACCAAGGTGAAACATGTTCCCTTTAGGTCCACCCGCTTCCAGCTTCACATCCAGTATGAGTTTGATGACACCAGAGCAGCTCTCATTTATTTATTCATGACTTGAGGGTGGTGCTCACTGATGAGTGACATAGTTGTAGTAACTCATTCATATTCTGTCCACTATTAGGTTTCTTAATAACCGATCAAAAGTTCCATCATCAGAGGGAACTGTTATTAATCTACCTGTTTGTACTTTCTCTTGATAGTTTTCCATTTAATGTGGCATTTTTCCTAGGACACCATTAAAAATGTAATTTAACCATTTTTATGCAATGAATTTTAATGAAAAAACTGTTATGACCCCTAGGAATAGGGCTTACAATGAACAAACCATTTTATGACCTTTGAAGAAAAGCTTATGACTTTGAAAGAAACTTCTTATTCGCCCACTGGAGGAAAGTCCCACCTTGGCTATTTATGAAGATTAAACACGGCCAGCAGGATGGACCAGAAAGCTTTTAATGGTAGATTTTTGTTGTGACTTGTGTTTTCATTTATATTTCTGGTCTTGGTCTTTTTTTAAATGAACTTTCGGTCTTTACACTTGTACACTTGTGAGTATTTTCTCCACCATTTAAGCACTAATTCACTGAAATCTGCAATGTTTCCTCTTGAGGCCATATCCAAAGGTAGCCGCAATACCTTGAACCTTAAACTTCCTGATAGCATGGTGGAACAGGACCACTAAAATGTCTGGAGATTGTCTTGTAGCCCTGAGTTTGTCCTTGCTTGGCCCCAATCTTGTGTCTGACCTCTACAGATCTTTCTCTTTCTTCTGTGTTCATTATAGTGCATAACACAGGTTAAATGAGTGATATTTAAAGTACAGGCATGTGCACAGGGGTCCTGCTGTAATGTCCATTCACCTGACACTTCGATCCAAAGTTACTTACAGCAGATGAAACGGTTATATGTATCTGTTTAAGACGCATAAACCCTTGGTTATGAACGCATGACCTTTGCATTGTTAGTACATTTTCAGCTACAAGTATAGTAGAAAAGTAGAAGGGCCTGCTTGACATTTATGTACTTCTTAAATAACACTAAGCTTGTCCAGACTATTCCAGGAAAAAGCAGATAGGAATTAATAACTTGACGTTTTTTTGAAGTGATCCACAGCAAATACAAATTTAAATGAGTACCAAAAGATTATTTTCTAAATTGACAGATTTCTGTAAGAAATGGTAAATTATTTGGCCATGAGGCGCAGAGAAATTAGATACAATCAATCAGGTCAGTCAATCCAGCTCCTTCATTTCCATAAGTGGACTGAGTCAACATCAGGAATGCCAGCAACCCAGTTCACACCCTCATCACACTGGAAACAACACTGGTGCAGCACCACCCACACCGGCCTCTCCAGACAGTTTCTTTCCCCGGGCCATCAGCTTGGTAAACAACCTGCATCTGTCCACCCACTGCATACCCACTGCATACCCACTGCATACCCACTGCATTGCACAAGTATTGTTAATACTGTTGTCATTATCAACATTATATACTATACTGTTGTCAGTCTGCACATCCCCATATTGTGTTACCTATCACACAATATGTTTACTTATTATTTAATTGTCTTGTCTTGACCTGTATTGCATTGCTGTTTATCTTATTATCCCCCTTGCTCCAGTCTCTTCGCCTGCAATCCTGGCACAAGAATTTCACTGTTTCACTGACAATAAGCCTTGAAACTTGAAATCACGTGCTAATGTTTGAGCCAGATTATTTAACAGAGCCCGTGCATCCTTTTCACTGTACAGCCTAGCAGTGCGCAAGACTTCCAGGTAACCAGCCTGAACTATGATGGTAAACAGGGAGGTGCCATAAACACTACATTCCCTAGAATTTTGAATAATTGAACCAAGGCACCATCAAAAAAGCACTGCCAATTCTGAAAAACAGAAGCATATTGTAAAAAAAGAAAACTGGGGAAAAAACAGCGAAGTTAACCATAAACTGAGTATTCCGTTAACCTGAAAAGGATCTGGCATCTGACATTATTAAGCATTTAGAATCCCACCCATCCATCCGTTTTCTATACCCACTTGTCAAGAATTTAGAAGTAAATTCAAAAAATGAACAGCAAGGATTTACAGTGTTCTCCCCAACACCATATGTCACTAATCAGCTGCCTTTCTGACATGACATGACATGACATGATGTGTGTGCTGTTGTTCAGGGGCACTAAAGACATTTAATCCTGCCCTCCTGTCCCACACACAAAAGTCACAGTCACACACACTCCTATTTTTTTTATATAAGAATGCACATTTTTAATCACAGTTGTTTTTTTAACTGAACAGTGCTTGGATCACTAGCTCTCGGGGGTTATAGCTATGAGCCACATGACAGAGGAACTGCCTAACATTCTCCTTCACTAATTAATAATTAAGAGGGGTTGGCAGCATGCTTGTTTAGACAGGTAAAGCTCGCGTTCATGGTGTTCAGTCTTGACTGAATAAGTGACCAGTTATACTTCCTAATTTAATGTTTCGAGTGTTTTAGGGTAGGGCTTAGTTTCTGTAAGCAGTAATACTATCCTTATATTCATATTCTGAAGAACAGGAAGGAATTCAATTTATCCACTTGGGGGAGCTCTGAATGAAGTGACAGCTCTCTGGAATTGCTTGGTCTCAAAGCTGAACGGTATAGTAGATTCCAAATTAGACTGGGCATGGTTTTCATCTGCTCTTCTCAGGACACTGGATCTTATATCCGACCCTGTAAGCCTGCAGGTATACCCTTGCCTGATTGATCCTGGAAAAAAGGAGATTAGTTAATCTTCCATTGAATGGGTATTTGCATGTGACTGCGTACATGCACTGTTATTACCTGTACTTGGTGCACAGCTGGACGCCCAGAGGACCACAACGATCCACATAACTTTCTCTGACCCCCTTGCGTACAGCCCGTGCCATGCTGACCACTGTGGTCACCACTGGACACGTCCTGAAACAAGCAAGGAGAAACACTGGCTACTAAATGGAAATTGGGGTAATAACATATGCAAACATACCTACACAAACATTCCAATGTTTTCTGCTTTGTGAAAAGGCTGAATGATTAACCCCAATAAAATTTTAATTGTGCCATCTAGTGGCAGGAGGCCGATACTTACAATTTCTCACAGCGAAGTCCAGCGGTGCCTACTGCACAGGTGCACTTATTTTGAGGACTGCAGATGGCGCCGTGCTGGCAGGGTGGCACACATGGCGTGGTTACCTCTGGAATCACAGCACAGACTCTCTCAATAAAGTGCTGCAGGGTCATTGCTAGAGACTCTGAACCCCAGGAAGGCATATTATATTGTGCCCCCACCCCACAGCAATCCAATTATTCCAAGTATTTTAGGGCCCCTGGAATCATCCGAATTTCCCATCCCTTTATAATGCCCCTGAAATGCTGACAGATGTCAGAGTGATTTTTAAATGAGATTTTGAGAACACTTCCACAAAACCCATAAACATATACTCATTTTTTATATATATATATTTTTTGGTGCATTTAGGAATAAAGATTCAGCCCAACCTGTCTCGCAGAGGTCCCCTGTGAATCCACCAGCACAGCGACACCTGTTAAGGCCCACACAAGTTCCACCACTCTTACACCCCTTCGGACACTGAACTGGCTCTGAGAAAAGGCAGACAGACAACGTCAACAGACCTCTCTGGAATACACTCCCATGTCAAAACGTGATCAAAATGTAACACCTGCAGAAAGCAGGAAAAGTTTAAAAACTGATCATTAATGAGCCTACAGCCTACACCAGCTAGGGGGCGCTATTATGTTTTCTTCATACCTATCTGGCATCGCGCTCCTGTCCACCCTTCACTGCAGGTGCACGTGTTGACATCCACACATCTGCCGCCATTCAGGCAGGGCGGTGTGCAGACGGCTGTGAAGAGAAAGAGCAATGAAGCAGCATTTCAGATAGGGTACCCCTAACACTCTCCCCAGGGTACGAGTGCCAGTCGGTCCCCAGTTCAGCAGTTATCATTCTCATGTGCCAGCAGATGTTACACAGGTGCTTCAATGACTCTGCCTGTCTTTGCTTAAGTGCCTGAGAGGAAAATATGTCATCACAGATATCATTTATATCAGCGCAGCCTGAATAACCTGACGCTATGTCACTCAAAGCACATAATTTAAAACACTCTTTTATATTTTCCAGTTAGGTAAAAGGGTAAATTTATTTAATTTATTGAGATAAAAAAATAAAATAACACTGTGTCTTTAAGAGAGACTGGTGAGGGATGCTGTGACTGCGGTGGTGTTTTTGGGTACTCACGACTGAAGCACTGTGGACCACTGTAGTCAGAAGGGCACTGGCAGGTGTTCGGGCCTACGCAGCGCCCCCCGTTGACGCACGGCAGCTCACACACAGCTGGGTGAGACAGAGGGGGTGTGGTAGGGTGGGGTGGGGGTGACAAAAAGGCCAGGTAAACATTATCCTTGGCCATGTGTCACGTAGGTGTGTGTCATTGTCATTAAAATGGAAATGGGCTTTTTGTGCTCCTGGTGATTGGTGTTTGACAGTCACTGAGAACATTTTATTTCAGTATCACCTACGATAAAGTGAGATGATGAAGTGGATTACCGAGGATCACCTGTCTGACCACTGAGGTAGATCACAGAGGATCATGTGTCTCACAGGTGAGATGGATCACAGAGCACTACCTGCATGACAGGTGAGGTGGATCGCCGAGGATTACCTGTGTAGCAGCCCAACCCAGTCCATCCAGGGGGGCACAAACACATGTTCCAGCGCATACAGGTCCCTCCGTGAGCACATGGCGGGGAGCACATGGCTAGAACATGCCGAAATGTGACAATCAGACACACAGGTAAGACAAAGGCAATATGACACAGGGTGTCTATTAACGGGCTGAGAGTTTACCTGAGCAGCCAGCTCCCGGGTATCCAGCGGGGCAGTCACACGTGTTGGGGGCCACACACACCCCATAATTCTGACACGGGGGGTCGCAAAAAGCTGGGGAAAAGAGAGGGAGCGAGAAAGTGAGACATCACAGAATGCTGGATGCGTGTAGCAGTGTGGTGATTAATGATCCCTTAACCAAGAATGCAGCTTAAAATCCCACAAATGTCCTTGCTGTTCTCCCCTTAATCAGGTCCTTCACATAAACTCTTCTAAAAAAACAACCTAAAGGTAACCTGGTATAATACTTACGAACCAGACACCTGACCAAAAGTTGCAGGTTCTGCTCACAAGCTTTTGTACTACAGAACATAAAATCTAACTCAATCAGATTCTATCCAATATATCAGGGGTACCAAAAACAATCTGGACCACACAATCGATCAATCCACCTCCCAGCAAAATACACTGGGGCGGGATCCCCTCACCCTCCCAGAACATTTTATCAGAGGCAGTGGAACTTGGCTTTGTGCCGCTGATGGCCTGATGATCTATACATTGAAAATGTATAGAGTACTCCTGCACCACAAATATCATGTTACTATACAGCCATTTTATCCTGCAAGACAGAACAGCTGAGCAGCTCAGAATGGGACAGAGACCCCAGGTGTGAAAGAGGAACCCCTCGCGCGCTCACGCTGGCACTTTGTGCGGTCGTCGGCACGGGCCTGGAACCCCTCCCTGCAGCTGCAGTTGAAGGTGCCAGGGTGGTTGATGCAGCGCTGCTCACAGCCGCCGTTGGTGAAGTCACCACACTCGTCTACATCTGGGGGAGGAGTGCACGGCAGGAGGGGGGTGACCCTTCAGGGCATGCAGAATCCTCCCCCCAGAAGCATCTCCACCACCCTCCAACACCAG
>JAODLD010000001.1:20943781-20962054 GCA_026781065.1 Mormyrops boulengeri
TGCAGGGTGGCTGGGGTCTTTCAGGATGCTCTTAGTCTTCCTGAGACAGCGCGTGCTATAGATGTCCATTATTGCAGGGAGTGGTGTGCCTGTGATCCTCTGGGCTGTTTTCACCACCCTCTGCAGAGCTTTCTTGTCCTGAGCAGTGCAGCTGCCGTACCAAGACGCCACACTCCCTGTGAGAATGGACTCCACAGCGCACAGGTCTCCACAGAATCTGAGAGTCAAACGAGTACGAAGGTGTGGGAATTCACAAAACTTCAAAATACTCAGTCTCTGAGGGTCAGTGACAGCAGCGAGATCCTGGTCTACAAAGAAGAGGTGAAGAAGATGAACATGGGCTTACCAGCAGGACTGGGAAAGATCCCTCTAAGAGCAGCCACACCTCCCTCAACCTCGGTGGAGACCTCCACTGTCTCTTCTGTGAGTGGGGTGGAGGAGCTGTGCATGGTCGACAGTCAGGACACCTCCCTTTCTTCCCAGCACCCCAAGCTTACCCCAGTCCCACTTTCCAGGAAAGAAACACCTCCAGGAATGCCCCACAAGAAGCCCACAAATCCCCAGCCCTGCATTCCTTCCCCCAAGCTCCCAGAATTCATCAGACAATTTGTGGACCATGACTGGTTTAAAGAACTGTTCCCAGACCTTAAAGTGAGTCCTGTTTTTCCCAAAAATGCTCAATTTCAAGTTTAGGAGTAAATGTTCCTTCATTATCTACAGTCTAGATGTATGTTTGCTGAGTGTTGCAGTGGTATTTGTAGAGTATAACAGCTTGACTGTTGGCTGGGGTTTCCCACCAGACTCGGCACGCCCTCAGTCCCAAAGACTTTGCCCAGCTACTGCTGAAGCACATGGAGCGTGTCGAGGCAGAGATCAAGATGCAGATACTAAAAGCGCTGTGGGGGCTACACCAGCAGGGTGCACTAGGGATCAGTGAGCAGATCTGCACCTGCCTCATAGACGTGTTGAGGTCGTCTACCTCGTCAGCAACAGTGGGTCCTCAAGGGTCACATTCCATGCCCTGTATTACATGACTCACATCATGCTCAATTTCAATGAAAACTTCATAGGTCACTTTGGACCCTAGGCCATGTAAAAGCTGAGGAAACTAACATATTTAAAATAGAAAGAATAGCCTTCGTGTAGAACTTTTGTACCCCTTGTGCCATATGGGATCTGAAATGATTTTTGTAAAAGACTAGTCCTAGTCATGCTAGCAATGTCTCCTGTGTGTCTGTGTCTTCAGGCTAATGAGAAGCATTTTCTCACCAAATTAATGAGCACACTAGTATCCCTGGATTCTGCCAGTCAGCAGCTGGTGGTGGAGCTGCTGGCCTTTCTGGTGCCCGGAGAGCTACAGTGAGTCCCAGTCATATGGAGGCATATGGTACTTGTGCTAAGGCAAAGATCATTAGGTTGTGGTTTAGAAGTTTTGAATTTCACTTGTGATGGGCATCCATTGGTCTTTATCGGCATCATGTACCTGCAACATGTACCTGTCATGAGAGTCACAGATGGATGCTGCCATTGTAGATGCCAGTACTTATGCATTTGTTGACCATGACAGGGACACTGCCCAGTACTTGCTGGAAGCGATGGGTGTGAAAGAGGTAGACCTCTGGCTGCGCCCTGAGGTAGAGTTCTGGGGCATTGGATTGGCTGGGAAACTGGAGCCCCAGGATGTGCTGAGGAAGAAGGCCGCTGATTGGTTGGAGCTCTGGACCTATCAATACAAGGTGAACAGGGTGACCCATGGCATAAGAGTGAAGCAGAAGTCCATGAAACCCAGAGGACTGCATTCACAAGCGTTCAGACTATACATTCAGGCCTTTAGGATGAGTGAATTCAGTGGTATATAAGGAAGAAAAGCCACATGGAAACATTGTTTAAATATCTTGAACTGAAACAGAAGTTATTTTTGGCTTGCAGGCTTCATAAAATCAACAGGGTAATTGTCAGCTGATTAGAATGTAATCTTGTGTAGGAGAAATCCTGAGCTAACAGAAAAATTTAGGATTCATTTTTCTAGATAAAAAAATAAGGCATTGACTGAGAGTACAGAGGCCAAAGGTCACAGTTGAACGCTGACTCCCACCTCTTGGACCTACGTTGGGTTGCCAGGTCAGAAACAGAGCCTCGTTCCTCCAGAACCTGAGTGTGAAGGACCTGTTCACCGCTGTGGACGTGCTCAACTATTTCTGTTCTCAGAGAAGGGCAAGGCAGAAGCCTCAGCCATCGTCCCGTCCGCCTGTCCAAACAGAGACCAAACTTGTCTCGCCCCCAAAGTACAGGTGTGTCAACTGGGCAGGTATGTCAGCTATGCAGGTGACCCTGGGGGATTTAGGTGTACTGTGTCTAAGGCTGTGTGTGACCCCAGGTCGCAGCCAGTTTACCGCCTAGGGGAAAGGCTTACCTCAGAACAGAAGCCTCACACTAAGGGTAAGTGTCTATCCTCTTTATAAGATGGCATCTGGCTTGACTGTGTGTTATAACTATGACAGAAGCAGAGGTGGAAATTTCAGGTCCAAAAAGTAAAAATCCAGTCCAAGATTTTGTTTCAACCAACCATTTGAGCATAAAGAGTCACAGACACAGAACGCTCAGCTGCTTGGTTGAAGCAAAATCTTGGACTGGATTTTTACTTTCTGGGCCTGAAATTTCCACCTCTGGACAGATGCATGACTTTGAAACCTACAGTGGCTGGGAATATTATCCTGTCAATCACTGATATATTTAGGCCACGTCCCATTGGTTTAGTGATGCTTGGTAATGACACCCATCAGAGACGTCAAACCCATCATTAAGAAATCTTGCCCTTGTAGGGGTGGTGTGTAGCTCAGATAACTGGGGTGCTATACCTGTGACTGGAAAGTCATGGGTTTAAATCCCAGGGGCCTCCCTGACCTAAAAACATGCTAACACCTACATATACATGTGTATCCATCCCGGTAGTGCAGAGCAAGAATCCTGACAAGGACAAATACAGTGTCTCTATTCAATTACTAGCATCATGTTAAACCGCCTAAACAAGCTAACTGCACAGCCACCTCCCTAAAACGTTCGAGCCACATGATGCCGTCCTAACACTGCCCTCTTTTCACCGGCAGGTGTGATCCTGCCCCCGCTGCTCAGCCGCCACTCCCCCACCAGCTTCCCGCCCTTCATCTCCCTGCCCCTGCCCCGCATCAGTGCAGGCCACTTCCCCTTTGCCTTCTCCTACTCTGAAGACTGGCGACCCCTAATGGGGACACGACAGCACTACTTCTTTCTGGAGCGCTCTTTTGTGGACACATACAGATAACTGCCATCAGGGGCATGGGAGACACCCCCCCGACCCGGACCGCTGGGTGATCCGCTAAACGACAGCGACACTAAAGAATCCATATCTGAGTTAAACCTGCTGCTACCAGCATTCTGTTTTATTTACCCAAAATCTGTGTAGCGACAAACGGTGGTAAGTGTTTTTTCAGTTGCAGTTGTCTGCATTGTTAGAGGATATATGGTTATATAAACTCTACCAGTCAAAGGTTTTCTCATGCACTGAGATTTTCTACATTTGCATGTCACTCACTTAACATTTACTAAAAATACTCTCAATATTCTTTGCTAACGAATACATTTAAGGTATGTTCACCATTTGAGTACCTTTATTAGCAAGAAAATGTAATATCTTTGATTTTTTTTTTATTGACCCCGTGGGGAAATTCTCTTTACGCCTCCCCCATCTTACTCTCTGTAGGTGAGAGCAAGCTGGCTGCGAAGGGCAGCCACTCATAGCAGTGCCCAGGGAGCTGGGGGTTAAGGGCACTGGCCAAGGACCCGCAGATGTGCTGAGGCTGGGCTTGAAGTGGTCTTCTGATCACAGGCTTAGCCCTCTGAGCCATACGCTGCCCCCCCATCAAAGTAACCTCCTCTAGCAGTTATAACAACAGAGAAAAGCTGAGGCACTCTTTCTACAAGAGACATTAAATGCTGCTGTTTCATGGTATGAAACGGTTAACTAGAGCATTTAAAAGACAGTCTAGAATTTGACTATGCTATCACCACACAACCAGTTAATAGGATGTCAGACATGCACTGTTACATACTCTTTCCAATGCTTAACAAGAAAAAAATCCGCAGTTTATGAAATAAATGAAAAACTGGTAAAACCCTGTGCTGTGCAAAAACTTTTGACTGGTAGTGTATGCTCACACGTGATGCGTCCCTGTTAATTACATCATTTTTTACTGATCAAAACAACAGATCAGAATTAAAAATAGTATTATTTTTTATCATTTACAAATAGCATGGGAATAAATTAATTTAAAAAGTAAAAACTCTGAAAACCCTTTAAATTGTAAAGAAAAATAATAAGGCTGTTGATATGATGATAGCTGCCCTTTTATAAATAGTGCCAATAAGGGGAGACATAAGGCTAACAACACAATTTGATTGGACAGTAGCAGTGGTGGCAAAGATACAGTGGCTTTCAAAGCCTAAAATGGGCTACAATGACAAAATGTGGGTCTCCATTACGGTACAGTTCGGTTCAGATAGAGCTACATTGTTTGAAGTTGACTGAACATGTACTGGCCTGATGAACCAATTTTGTCATGCTATACTACCAGCTGGTACTTCAGCATCTACTGGAGCGCCTGCTGTTCCAGGTGTTCGTTTCTTGGACCCCTTGGATGGAAGTGTCGCTAAATAATTCCACACACTTTGGGCCCTGGGGGGTAATTCATGCTTATTGGTATTTATTTATTCCCGATGTTAAACAAATGCTACATAACCGTTCTGGGCAAAATTGTCCCAGTAAATAGGTTCTGTAGGAAGATCTAGAGCAACTGCGGACAAAGAGCAGCCTGTCCTAGTTTGTCACTTTGGCCTACGGCAGTATCAGGGCCTAGGCCTCTTCTTCCAGGAGACTGTTGTAGTTTAGAAGGTCCGAGGTGAGAAGCAGGTTTGATCGCTCGCTCTCAACCAGCACCATCTCCACCTCGGCCTGGAAGGCCTCCCGCCAATCCAACTCCTCTTCAAGGGGCCAGTCCAGCAGCTGAGCACTGGAGGGTAAAGGCGGCAAACCAGGCTTGTACTCCTCCAGCGCATTTGGATGGAGCAGCAACCGGAGAGAGGAGATGGAGGCGGCCACCCGTACCAGAGCCAGTACCCCGGTCCGGGAGAGCGGGTTAAGGGCAAGCCCTAAGCTGCACAGGGTCCGGCAGCAGCGCAGCGGAGGAAACAACGCCCCCAGCAGGCTGTCGGATAGACCACAGCCACATAGGGACAAGTGTGTCAGCGAACCAGAGGCTTGAGACAACAGGCGGCACAGCGAGGGTAAAGTGGCCTCCTCCAGCCTGTTCTCACTGAGGTCCAGTCGTCGCAAGGAGGTGGCATGGATGCTACAGGACAGGTAGGAGAGGTCAGCTGGAATCAGACTCAGGTAGGGGAGTTCCAACACCTCCAAAGGCTGTGAGAGAGAGCTGAAGGCATAGGAACAAGGGCTTGAGTAAGCAAATGAGCAACTTCAACAAATGACTTACCCTCATTGAGTTAAAACCACCTTTCTAGTAATGATGATGGTCAAAAAGCATTGCCACAATTAGCAAGGAACCTAGGAAAATGAAAAATAATGGTCTAATCTGATTGTATCCATCCATTAGCCGTCGCTTATACAGGTTTGGGTTGCAGGGGCAGTAGTCGAAACAGGGATGCCCAGACCTCCATCTCCCTAGCCACCTCCTCCAGCTCCAACGGGGGGGGGGCGGACACCAATCCGAGAGATATAATCTCTCCAGTATGTCTGGGGTCTGCCCTGGGGCCTCCTCCCGGATGGACACACTGCAGGGAGGCATCCATCCAGGAGCCAACCACATTAGTTTCCCGAACCACCTGAACAGGCTCCTTTCAATGCAGAGGAGCTGTGGCTCTACTTGAATGTCTGAGCTCCTCCACCCTATCGCTAAGGCTGAGCCCAGACACTCTGCGAAGGAAACTCATGTCTGGCACTTGTATCCATGATCTCATTCTTTGTCACTACGCAGAGTTTGTGACCATAGGTGAGGATAGGAACGTAGAATGACTGTGAAATCGGTAGCTTCGCCTTCCAGCTGAGCTCTCTTTACCACTACAGAATGGTACAGTGTCCTCATTACTGTTTCAGATTACAGTACTGTACAAATTAAATGACTGACCTGTATTCAGATATGCAATTCAAATACGCTATAATACAGTACTGTCATGTTTTCTGTGCACGCAGCATTATCCTCAGGTAGCTAGACAGAAGCAAAAGGGTTACTGGAAAGGGCTATCAAAGTCTAGCAAAAAAAAAAAAAAAACGAAAAAAGAATTACTGTAGTTTAATTTCTCCATATGTTGTCATGTATAAAACAAACCCAAAACGAAACTGTAAGCAGACTACTTGATTACTATAAGCAAATTATTTAAACAGTATTTGTACAGGAATGATTCTGTCCCAAGCTTTTTGATCCATATAAGCGGTTGATCACTATAACCATGATCACTATAAGTGGTTTCCACTGTCCATTTTATCAGCATTATGGATGTGCCAAACAGACCTTTGCAGGGAATTTCCTTATTACAATCGATTTTAAAACATCCTTTAATGCTATCTAAACAGGAAAGATCCTTTCCATGGCAGGACTAAAGCAGTGCTCTGGGACGTCTGGCTCTGATTAATCTGCACTCCGCTACCTCAAACGCTGCACCCAATATAATTAAACTTAAATAAATACAAACTGAACTAAAGAAATGTATATTTATAAAAGTGATTGTGTGTATGATTTTATTTTTTTTACATACATTCTGTTCCTCATATAATGGTGGTCGCCGTAGGTCTTTGTGGTCTTTACGAGCTCCAGTACCTCAGACCAGACTTTACATATTAAAACACTGGACTAAACTATCAAAACTGTCAAAAAAATTGGATGTATTTAACAAATCATGCAGGGTTATTATCATTAACGAAAAAGTAAAACTATAAGAAAACATTTACATAAACGGAAACGGTAACATAAGTTCCGGACCCCCGCGACCCTGAATAGGACAATGGATGGATGGATGGATGAAACAGGATATGAAAATAGAATAAAAACAACTAAATGATAACCATAAATATTGATTCCAAAACTAACAAAAAGGAACGTCACTACTACTATCTACCTAAAGTAATGATTTATCATTAATTACCATTAATTCCATATTATATTAATTATATGGAAAATAATAAAACCATAACAACATTGGTCTTAGGTTTATTTTGGCTGCAATAATATGAAGGTCCTCCGTACCTGAGCAGCAATCGCAGGTGTCCTGACAATCGGAGAGCCGTGAGGCTGATCTGCCTCAGCTTCGCCAGCGCCCCCAAACCTGCCGCCATTTCTCTCAGTGCCTTCTCTTGGCCGGGTGCATCCCTGCGCACATCCAGGTTGCAGTAGTGCAGACGGAGGGAGCTCAGGTGAGGGAAGCGGGCCAGTGTTGGCAGCAGGAGGGCCAGACCAGACACGCCTAGGCTGCTGTAGTGGATATCCAGACCTTGCAAGCTGCGGGGAGGAAGCAGAGACAGCAGGGCTACGATGCTGGCGGCGGGGAGCTCCTCCACACGGAGGTGCTGGCAGTGTAGCTGCAGGGGCCCCTTAGTAGCCAGCGCCGTGTGGACGCGCTCCCAGGAACGTGCGTTTACGAACAGGTCAGCTCGCACCTGCACCACAATCTCCGCCTCCTGTTGCTGCTCCGCCTCCTGGGAATCCTTTACCCTATCCCGTGTCATTTCCATGATCCTCCTCACCCCCCTCACCTCTGCCTGTTGCTCCACAGGTGGCTGACCCCCCCTATCTTGGCTACTTTCCTGCACCCCATTCTCTTTTCTCGCCCTCTGCCCTTCTGTCTCCTGGTGCCGTTTTCTTTCCTGCTCCCTCTTGACATGGCCCCCAGCCGCCATCCGAGCCTGGAGCACCATGGAGCACAGCGCTACAGTGAGAGACCAGCCACCCATGGAGTCCACCAGGCCTCCGTCTTCGCACTGAAGCCCACAGAGATCCAGCACCTGAAGAGCACACCTGGCACAGGGAGAGGGGACAAAAAAGAGAAACATTTCAGACCATCAGTAATCTTATATTTTGGTTTACCTATGTACACCACACGGGGGCGTAGCTAGAAATTCTGGGCCCCCTTACAAAATGTCATCCTAAGACCCTGACCAATTTCAAGTGTATTTCGTATTTTACATCTCACACACCGTGTCATGGTTATGGGTTGGTGTTAAAGTGGAGATGTGTATCACTATATATTACTTCTTCACTCCTCTCATTAAAAAGAAAAAATGCTATAAATTTAATTATCTAAGAACTGAAATTTGAAAACTACTATACGTATGCGCAACTGGACCATAAAAGTACGGTGTCAGCTTCTATACTAGCAGATCAGCGGCGAAACACGTTTCATTTAAAATCTTTCAAAACAGCTTACAGGATTCCCTTACCGCTTGTCCCCCAGCCCCCTGACCACCGCCAGCAGCAGCGCTTGGACACACAGCCGGTTTGGCGGCATGTGTCCGGCTCTCCTGCGCCCGCCTATGCGAAGGCACCTCTCGGGCCAGCGCTGCACCAGCTCGCCAATGGCCAGCGGTCGGCAGTGCACGAAGGCGGCCTCCAAGAGCGCCCGGTACAGCTCCCTAGGGACGCAGGCGAGCCAGCAGGGTGACGAGCCGTGATCGCTGACCACGGACCGGGCGCACAGGTTGATGAGCGACAGTACCATGGCGACGGGCGGACTGGCACTCCGGAAGCTTACTTTACGGCTTTTGACCGCAACCCGAAACGCTGGAGCTGCTTTAACCACTAAAACTAAAAAAAGAAATTCATAAGCTGCCCAGCACAAATCGAGCCCTGAGATCAGACGTTGACATTAGCGCCCAGTGGATAATATTCCACGTCTTATAACACATGCAGGACATGGGATAATACACGACCAGCCGACTCAGCTAACAAGAGCGTCGTTTTACATATCGACCCTCCATACAGCCGACACATCCATTCCCCAGTGAGTTTATAGAGGTGTTTACTTCCCGCTGCCAACGCCGGCGTTTATTGATGACGTATAAAACAGGCGCGACATGTATGCAGCGTAAGTCAGTGCTTGTCAAGCGTACTGAATTTTCCTTTTGTTATTGCAGCTGGATCCCTAGCATGTAGTTCATGCCATTTAGTTGTCTAAGGTGGGTTATATTGCTAAAACACATAGCTAACACACATTAAAAGTTCCTGCTGTTTACAAGTTTCCAGATAGTAGTGGCGTGAAATATGTAACCTTCCCGAGTACTGGAAACATGTTTTCAATCAAGCTAACCTAAATAAAAATGGATGTTCAGGAATTGCTTTAATCTCTATTGCTACACGATTGTTATATGTACAACAGTAAGTGTACAAGTGTCTTGTAACTCTTCCTGTCCTCCATTTTCCTGTCATAATGTCCCAGCTCTGCAGTAGCGTAATTTCCTGCTATGGTAGATGTTTTACAGTAGAGGGCGCTGGTATGCCTTACATTTTAGTAAGTAAACAATGTTTTTGACAATGAGCCATGGCAACCATAAAACCTTTGAATCTCTCCGCACCCTGACAGCATTGGTTTGCTAGACTGGTGTCAGCAGTGGGATAGGTAAGGGATAGGTGGGATTGGCAACTCTGCCGGTCTGAAGCAAGATTAGTAGTGTCCTTTCTTACGGCAGTTGTTAAAATGATGGGAAGACTGATATCGTATCGCGAGGTAGCTCTGTACAAGCGAGGACAGCATACAACTCATAAAACTTTCCAGACCATTTTCGGCCACGGGTGCCCTAATTATAAAATGCAAGAGTTGTTCTATGACAGAAGCAAATCTTCAAATATCACTCTATTCCAACATTTTGTAACACGATCTAGTGATTTTCTAACAAGTAATCAATATTTGCACTACCCTGGGTTTCTATTTTATTTTTAATAGGTATCAAATCGGTTGACTCCTGACAATCCTACAGAAGGCATTTCTCTGTAATGTCCGTATCTTCAGACTTGCTGACAGCATGTGCACTGTTGTGATGGTTTAGATTTCAGGCCATCAGAAATCACGGAAAGCATTTTGCTCAAGGCAATATTACTGTATTAATCTAATGAAACGCACCCTGAGCGGCACTATTACCGTGTACAAAACAAATGACATAGATATTATGTGGTCAAAATACAGGAAACTTTATTGACAGAAAAATTCTCACAGCGAAACGAAACTTAATGCATGACGAGAAGCGCACTTCGTGGGACCCGCAACGAGCACGTCGGCGGCCGGAAACAGAGAACCGCATTTTCGCCGTAAACAATTCTGAAAGTCCCGCTTCGCCGCCACCGTCGGCACGTCTGCTGCTTGTTTGCGGTAATCGTCCACAAGAACAGGGTGTTACCAAAACGGTGAGTCCGAAAATGAAAATGCCAGAGACCACACACACTGAATACTGATCAGTACGGGGTGGAAAAAACACACACATACGAGAAACTCCACCGCGAGGCGTCGTGGAGCCCAAACAGGGTGCCATCCGGCCAATGATCCTAGCCTGGGCTGTTGCTGCTGGGCCCCGCTAGGGGGTACTCCGACACTCGGGAACACCGGCTCTCATTGGCTTCAGCAGCAAGGCTGTATAGCTGCACAATATCTGCATCTCCTGTAAACTTAAAATCCTTGGAATAATAAAAACAGGAGGCAAGAAATTAAAAAACAAAAGGATCTCCAAGCTGGACACAGCAAATGCTGTGAATCCCCCAGATGCGAGATGCCCCCCTCCGCGACACAGGCCAGAGACTGAAGGGTGGTCTTCCCTTGTCCCCACTGTTGCATCTCCACCTCCAGTTGCTGATGCTGGTGTAAAGACCGCACCCGATTGACTTGTGTGGGGGTGGCGAGGCGGAGGCCCACACCGGCCCCACTGAAACCGCAGTTCGCCGTCTTTCAGCCATTTCACAAATCACACTCCATCCAGCAACGGACGTCTGATGAGTCATAACTTAATGTCCATCCAGGGTCTGGGGCTAAGCCTGAAGCTTGATAGAGGGGCCTGAACAGTCCGGAATATTCTGCCGCTGCTCCAAGTTCACCACTGGCAATGGGTGGGGGCACATACTAAGGCACCCCGAAACCCCAGGGTCATAGCACTGAGTGCTTTCCGCCATCCAGACAGCAGCCAAAAGGAGCGAAGAGGAGGACAGTAGATTCTAACACAAGTCCGACGCTGGAGTAGGGGGAGAAGGAAGATGTGGCTTCGGGGGAACAGGCAGTGCAGCCAGAGTCTGAACAGTGTCAGAGTCCATGAGAGAAACAAAAATGAAGGACAGAGACAACAAAGAGGAAGGGAAGGAGGGATGGGGGAGAGGAAGAGACAGAGAGAGTGCAAATGTTTGTCCCTGAGAAGACAGATCAGACACAGAGGGCCCTGGGGATCCTGCGGGGGGAGAGGGAGAGAGTATGGTGTGATTTACGGGCTTCACTTCAAGATTGCACTTCCTTGCATCACTACAGGCAGACCTACTGGCTTTGTACATCAGAAAATGCAGCATTTCGACTGCTACACACTGCAGATCCCATTAATGCTCATCTACACATTTAGCACCCCCCATACCTGTCCTCAGTAAACCCATCCAGCTCTTCCTCATCAATATCCAGCTCCATGTCCAGTTCATTGTCCAGAGAGCCACGGCCATAACCACTCAGGACACTGGGGGGGGGGGGGGGTGAATGTGATAACGAGGCTGAAACATCCCAACGCACCTCATGCTACCTCAACCGCTAAAATCTGGCAATCTTGGCCATTTTTGTGTACCAGGTGGAGGCTGATTTAAATATATCCAATGCTGTCTACGTAGAGGCAACTGTTCTCGCAACATATCACACAGTGTGTCACTATCTGTGCAACATCTGTTAAATGAATGAAAAATTCTGAAAACAGGTCCACTCCAACCTATCCCACACACACAAAGCCGATAAGCAGACAGACATCACAATTCAGGATCAGCCAACCTGACAGAGCGGCAGGTGAAAAAGACGATCCTCTTCAGCTTCTTGTTGTAGAAGAAGTAGTTGAACGACCAGAGGCTGCCTTCCTCTCCGAAGGGGTCCGAATCCAGGTCTGGGTTGTAGCTGCAGAGAAAGCCAAACCCATCAGCCAATCACCTGCCCAGCGCAGGGCTGCTAACCCGTGCAGAAGAGACTAGTCAAACAATAAATGACCAAAAATAATAGCAAGCCCAGAAACATATGACAGAGGGGTAGTGTACAGTTCTGCGGGCTAGCATTCTGTGCCTGTGATCAGATGGTCGTCGGTTCAAATCCCATGGCCGACAGAAAGATATACACATTTGGGGCCTTGAGCTAGGCACATAACCCCAATAGCTATGGGAAGGATGGCCTTACCTTCTCTTTTATGTTGCTTTGCATGAAGTCACCTGCTAAATAATTCTTAAACCTAAATAATGTCCTTAAACCATGACGAAAATAGGCTGTTTTAATATTCTATATTTCTTATGTATTCTATGCACTTTATTATTCTAATACTGATATTCCACACACCTGTATATGTCACAACTCTGAAGGTTGATCTCCTGGTCGATGGCACTCCACAGCTGTGGACCCAGAGTGTTAAATTCTTCCCCCACGGCTGAGATCAAACTGCCATTCACTGCATTAGTCACCTGACGGAGCATACAGCACCAGGATCCATGAGGGGCTTTCACAGCATAGGGAACTATCAGGCAGGTCATAAAATAAAAAGCAGAAGGCTTTGAATGCATATGCAGATCTGTGTCATGCTGTAAGATGGGTGTGTTATTTGAGGAAGCACTAAAGTCAGTCATATTGTCACTCGGGAACTCCCATTAGAAGTAACCCCAGAAAACACCGGAACGAGTCCTGGCTCTGACCCGTGACACCGGTGCCGGGCGGCTGGGACAGAAAGCAGCAAGCAGAGTTTTTATCCTGTAGTGTCGACTGTCTCAATCTGCACTTCCCCACTTGTGAAATTCCACAGGCTTTTCACAACCATGTACGACACTTTCTCAACCGATGAGTCACAACTCAAAAGTGGATCACAAAGTGAGTGGTTAAAACTAATTTTCCTAATGTTGCACTTGCTCTGGTTTTTAACAGTGTACAAAGGCATTGTGCTACTGTCACTGCACTATATTCCACTTACTGTTACCACATTATTTTTGGCCAAGAACCTATAATCATCTATGTACAAGCCTCTTTGTGAAAGGCTACCCCCTCCCCTTAGGAATGTGGACAAATCCTATCTGTAGCCTAGCAGAACTCCACATCCCTGCTCCCACCATCCAGAGATTCAATGGTACAGGCTGAGCAGGAGGCAGTGCACTGACCCAGTTGAGGCTGGGCTCGCGGCTGAACTCGTGGGCTCGCGCCGCGCTGAAATCATAGTCAGGACGGAAGGACTCGTTGAGCGTCCTGATGAGGTAGAAGAGGGTCTTCCGGCAGCACTTGTCACTCAGTGGGTTCTCACCGTCCTCGCTGCTCTTAGCCAGTCTGTTAACAGGGGTCAAGTAGCAGCAGATTGCAGAGGAAGGGAAGGGATGGTTGGGCGAGACAGGGGTGTAAAGAGAAAGACAATAAAAGAAGAAAGCAGGAAGTGAGGAACTGCAATGTGAAGATCAAACACCACCAATATTTCCTTTCCTCCCAGGCTCCACCCCCTCTAGAGGGACACACATCACCTGATTGCCATTGAGGACTTTGACTGAACGGTGTGGTCCAAAGTACAGTCAGGCACAGAAAAAGAAAAAAAAACGCAGGGCAAACAGGCAAGTGGAACTCACTGGGGCGGGCTGGTGGCACTGGACTGTGGTGGGGATAGGGCTTCCAAGACATGGGGCTCCCCCTCCTGGCAGAACTGCTTAAACATGTGCTTGTCATCCCCCGCCATCTTACAGGAATAGCTCTCAATCCTGCAAGAAAAACAAAAGCAGGTAAAATGGGGACTGAATGAGGGTGTGCGGGGGGCTGGAATAAAGAGACAGACCGACTCGACACCCCTAATTTCTGAACCCAAAGACCACTGGATAAAGAATACATCTGAACCTGGTCCTTAGACGGCAGTCCAACACATCCCCTCTGGGTGATGAGACACCATCCTAACCCTACCATCATTTATAGTACCAGAAAAACCTGTTTCAAGCACTAAACTAGAATTATTACTTTTGTAATAACCAATCTTCCCGCCCTTGCATAAACCTATACTGACACAATGTTCCTCTTATGTTGTTCCCAATGATCAAAGAGCCTGGGGGGACATAGCACATGTTTATTTTGCCCCTGGTGCAGAGTCAGAGTTCTGTAAAGAAGAACCTGTTGTAACACAGTCCCTGGCTTAGAGACACTAATTATAGTGGAGAGCAAAGGTCATGTGACTTGGGGTGTCACATGACTGAGGAACTTGTCCTAGTTTCGGCAGGTGAAGACGGGTCTGTGTCAGGGTCTCTTTATTGTATCAACTTCAAACCCGGATCATTTGTCCAAATCTGCGGTTCTGTTCAAGGGCCATGAACTTGGACTCAAACCCCGGCCTGAGCCACTGCTGTGACCTGGGGGAGATTTAAAATTGTGCCAAAGAGGCAGTCCTCCGTAAATAACCCTGGCTGGAAGATACGGGAGGCTCTCTCTGGCACCACACTCTGTGAGTCGCCTAGCCAGCCTGCACCCATCACACGACTGCCACTTGACTTCCGGTAAGCTGTAATTAGACTCAGTGCCTCATCTAAACTAAAGTCTAATCAAGGCCCCAACCCCCAGGTCCAGGGGCGCTGCACGTTGGCTGACCCTGTGCTGTGACTCCTAAATTTGCTCTCATCTATATATGTGTGTTTCACGGAGAGCACGATGGGGATTAAAAATAAAAGTATCATTATTCACTAAAATTGCAGCTTCTCTCCCCTCGTACGTTACAAAACACTATAATTTGATGCAGCTGCTCGACAGCTAAGACTGACCAACATCAATATAAATAGAAATATCAAGTGACGCCACAGACCTGTGGCATCCTTTTCTTCCGACTCTTGGGTTCACAGGATCTTAATGAAACACTACCCAGCTTGAGGTCTGACACCCCCTGGGCTTACTACATTACCCTCATGCCAGGCACATCAAAAACTGCTAGGTTCACCTACGTTTGAAAAAAGGATTCTCTGTAAACTGGAATGAACATTCCTGTATTTCAGGGCTTCTCTGCCTGATCGCTGTATATCCCTTTTTCGTCCAGTTAGTGACCAGCAGGCAGGTGCACAGAAGCACAACACAACTCATAAGTGCTAACCTCGATCAGAGAAACAGTCGCTCTAAACACGGGAAACTGATTTCAAATTTCATAATCTGTGTGACATCATGTATTCCGGAACACAAACCTATTGCGGTTATCAAACTCGTACTGCTCTGAGCGAGAACGTCATTTACTCAGAAAAACTATGGGAGCTTAAAATTACCCAAGTCTTTTACAACCCCAGAGCTACCAGGGGTGTAAACATGGCCCTGCATGTACAGTTAACGAATGATTTCTTCCCGTTGGTGTGTGCAAGTGCATTTATACATTTCGACAGTCAACTCAAAAACTTCCTGTCAGCTTCGGCGGGTGTTAACACAGCATCTACCTGCCCAGGATGTGCGAATCGCCAGTCTCAACGCACAGCTGAGAGCTCAGGGCCTCGAAGGTGGAGTTCTCCAATAGCTTCATCGCTGCAGCAGGGGACAAAAAAGACGCATATAAAAATAAGGCGTATAACGTGATGCAAATCTGATTTGTGCAGCCGAAGCAATTTACAGCAATTACGACCTTACTTGTTTACATAAATGTCTTACAAAGTGCAAGCAAACATTTTGATTATATTTTCTATTTTAAAATGGGTTGTCTTACCATAGCGAAATACATCTGAGTTTTTGATAACACCTTCAATGATTAATGTAATTATTTAGTGATCAAGGCCTGCATCTGTGCACGGGCAGGTCAAACAGACGAGACCCCAACCCCGACGCTCATCCCACCCCTTCCCCCACACCAAAGTCATTTCCTTGTTCCTTTAGGACACGATGAAACCAATCGGCAATAGCATCCAAGTAACTCTTAACTAGTCACGTACAAAAGCAAGATGTCGATGGCACGTACCTCAGGCTGAATGATTGTTCTGGTGGTTTCAGTAAAGAGGATCAATATCTCGTTGGAAATAAAACTATTTCTGCTGATTCTTTGGATAATCTGTAGATGATGTTGCTAAACGGCAATAATAAAATAATAATAACGTCGTTCCCTCAGAGGTTCACGATCTCAGGGGCCAAATTAGCTTAGCTGCTCTGTTACACCGTCGATGCTAAAAACAATATTTTTTTACGCCAACTCGGGAGGGTCGGTAAGTACCTAACAGGAACAAGAATACGTAAACAAAATTAGTACCCTGCGAAGGCGTACGGTCGCGGCTGGCATCGTCTTATACTGCACCTCGATTCTTTTTTCGAAAAACCGTTTTTCCGGAATAACTGAGACGACGTGAAACCCGACGACGGTCTGAGAGCCTCAGATTCAGACTGTAGCAGCATCCCCCTGTTTGGAAGGTCGATTTACGAGAAAAATAAAAGATCCTCGACGAGATCAGAGTCGCTTTTATAACAGCGACTTGATCTTTTTTGTGCTGGTTTTCGCTCTACTAAACTGACTAAACGATTTTTTTGTTTAATGGCGCTGATCGAAGACAACCGACTAGAAAACACTACTTCACCCCGCCCCTAGAATGGCTACAATATAAATTTTTATTGTTAAATGCCACGCCTATCGTTCCTGCGTAGCTAGAAAACAGAGTATCTGATTGGCTACCTATAGTGTCGTTCAAAAAATCCAGTACTCGATAGGTCGAAGGAACTGTCGTATAGATGCGCAAGAACGCTATTGGCCCAACTCGCGACTGTCTCTTTCGGGTGTGTAGAATCTTGAGACGTTCTCAGTTTCCAGAGAACGTTATCTAAGTAGGCCTATGTAAGAATATATACTTGCTATTTATATATTGAAAATCAATATATTGCGTATGAACATTCACGTACAAAATAAATTAATTTCTAAAACTTGAACGTCTGCAAATATTAAGATTGCCAAACATAATTTTGCAAAATGAATATATATTATGCTTTGTAAATGTCCATGTATCCGTCCTTTTTCTATGTCCTATGCAGGGTCTCGGGGGTCTGCAGCCTATCTCTAAAGCTTTGGGCTGTGGCGCTGTAAGGGGGGGAGGGAGGAGTTAGGATGATTCCAAGGGTCAGTTTTGTGAGTGACAGGGGTCCATAAAGTCTTGAAGTATAATTTCATTGATCTGAGTTGGGGGTCCAAAGTCCATAGCGGTGCCCTGGCTATGGGTTCAAGGCAGAGAATAACCCAGGATGGGGCACCAACCCATCAAAGTGTACACGCACACACCATTCACACACCCATTCACACATACAGACAATTTGGAAACACAAATTAACCTCAGCATTTTTTGGACTATGGGAAACCCCGAAGAAAACCCCACGAGTACACGGGGAGGACATGCAAACTCAAAACCTTGAACCCTTTTCATTACTTAATATTACTTAACAGTACTTAATTACTACTACTGTTTTTCTAGAGTGCAATAACTTAATCCAAACTACTACTATGTCAATAGTTTTTCACTCAGCTGCGTGACTTATAAATAGATATTATACCAAGCATTTCTGTATTAAGCATAGTCTATCCATATTGTGGTTGGTTTCTTTCTACAGATTTCCACTTAGATTTTATCTAGATTACTTATTTTATATTGTTCTTGTGTCTCTGTGTCTTTGTGTGTTGTGGCAGTCATCACATAAACAATTTCCTCCGGGATCAATAAAGTTTTCTGATTCTGATGCACATATTTATGCATGCAGTAGATTTATCTTTGTAACTCTAACAGTATTTCTTTACATAAACCGCAAAAATAATACGAGGCAGATCAAGATAAGCAGTCAAAAGATGAATGGATGGACTGATGGATGAATTGAAAGAAAGAAAAAGCAAAAATCCCATGCTCCCATCGAGGGTGAGTGGTATCCAGAAGGAAATTTAGGTGTCCAGTAGCTTATTCACAGTATACATACACATAGGCACACAGACCTATGACAATCACATACACATACATACTGCAAACAATACAAAGGAAAATATCAGGAGGGCAGTGTGCTGTACAGGCCTAAACACTTAAGTCC
>JAODLD010000001.1:20985186-20998867 GCA_026781065.1 Mormyrops boulengeri
GTCTTTCACAGGTACAGCGGCATCCTCTCAGCCTATGGCCTGTATGCATGTGTAGTGTGTGTCTTTCACAGGTACAGCGGCATCCTCTCAGCCTATGGCCTGTATGCATGTGTAGTGTGTGTCTTTCACAGGTACAGTGGCATCCTCTCAGCCTTTGGCCTGTATGCATGTGTAGTGTGTGTCTTTCACAGGTACAGTGGCATCCTCTCAGCCTTTGGCCTGGCCCTGGCTGACGTGGTGGAGGAAACTCAAGAACCTTGCTCTCTGCAGTACTGGCTGGACTCCTTTCCAGAACTGGATCGGCGGGTGGAGCAGCTGTCCCTGCGGTGCCGGGAGGCCCTGAGGGCCCGCGGGTTCACCAGGTTGGTCCTCTGCCATCCCTGGAGCACATGGAACTCAAACTGGTACCTTAACTACTTCAGGAGTACACACCATGGACCTCCTTACTGCACCCAAACCAGTACTCTGACACTATATGCACATGGCTTCAGGCAAGGCTGATAGCGAGACCAAGCTTACATGGGCCAAACCCACCCAGACCCAGTACTACTGGGTCATCAGACATCACACAGTTCAGAATCATCATAGAAGTATACCCAGGAAACAATCAACTGTATACTTGTGTGCTCAGAAACCACATAATTTTCAACTAGGCTAAATATGGTATAGTGGACATACTGCCCCCTACAGACCATTCTATGAAAACTCACGCTCCCACCCCATATCTCATTTCCTTTTGTCAGTGCCCAGATCACTACAGAAGTCTATCTCCACCTACGTTATCAGGGCACCGACTGCGCACTCATGGTTACTGCCGACGGTCACCCCGGAAACACCCAGACCTGCAGGTCCGGTGACTTCGCTGCAGCCTTTGCCGAGAGGTGTGTACCCAAAGTTGCATTTCAGTTGGCCCAAACTATAACCTCATTTGATTAGTCGATTTATCTTTTGAGATATTTTAGATTCTTATGGAGATTTGCTGTGCAATTATGGGTGTAGGCATCATGTCTAAAACTATAATTGACGTAAAAATAAACCTCTTTTTGTTTTATGAGAACCAGCTTATGTAACCCTTTCTCATTTTGGATAACTGATGAGTTTTTATAATATTTAAAGTGTTGGTGTGCCCTGAATGTGCCATAATTTTACATTTATTTATGAATAATTTACAGGACCATTAAGGATTATTGTCAAAAATATCAGCATGCTTACAAACCTTGGCATCTTGATCAGTTGAGAAGTACCTCATCAGTTTTTTTTAACCGTGGCCTTCCTCATCCTCCTCATCGTCGTCCACTTTCCTCCACTCAGGTACCTAAAGGAGTTTGGGTTCACCATCCCTGCTCGGTCCATCATGGTGGATGACATTCGTGTTAGAGGCACTGGGAAGTCTGGGATACAGTCCCAAACCAAGGCCAAGGCAGGTCAAAGGTCACCCAGACCTGTCGAGGTATGGAGGGGCTTGGCTTTAAAATCCACAGCATATCAGGTTTTAACAAACTTAAATGCAGGCATTTAGGTCTGAATGCGCTGTGATCTGTCAAGCACACAACCTCCCCAACACTAGGCTGCCCTTTGCTCTCCTAGATGACCCAGTGTTACTTTGACGACGGTTACCAGGATACTGCTGTGTACCTGTGGGAGGAGCTGACATGTGATCACAGCATCACAGGCCCAGCCATCATCATTGAGAAGAACAGGTGGGTTATGGGTTTTGCATAACGGCCCAGTGATCTTAGGATTAGTCTGCTAGCCTCAGGATTCTAACCTACGACCTTGTGGACAGAGACCCCAAACTCGTTGAGCTCCGCAATGCCTCATAAACGCTAAGCTCTTTAAAAACCTGAGGCTGTCCACCAGTCTGATACAAGCATTCAGAGAGTGACTTAACTCTCTCCGGCTTGCTTCCCTCAGCACTATCCTCGTGGAGCCCCACTGTGTGGCTCAGCTGACACCAGAGGGCGACGTTTGCATTGCGGTGAGCTCAGACACCACGTGTGCTCTGGGCACAGAGCTGAATGCCGTGCAGCTGTCCATCTTCTCACACCGCTTCATGAGCATTGCTGGTGAGGGTCCAAAGGTGGAGGGGCCCCGAAACTCAATGCGGGGGGGGGGGGTGATTAAGCAATACTTTACAGTACAGGTGATTGAATTTCCTATCAGAAGTGGGAGCATTTCCTGTTGTGCAAATTAAACGACACTATGAGGTGTGTGAGAGCCATAGGGTGATTTTGGTGTTCCACCCCCACAGAGCAGATGGGTCATGTCCTCCAGCGTACTTCCATCTCCACCAACATCAAGGAGCGGCTGGACTTCTCCTGTGCCGTGTTCGGGCCTGATGGGGGCCTGGTGTCCAACGCCCCCCACATTCCTGTCCACCTGGGAGCCATGCAGGAGACCGTGCAGTACCAGGTGGGAGTCCAGCTGAGAATGGGACCTGTATATCCCAACTGGGGGAACTGAGAGTAGAGCTTTTGGATCAAGACTCACACTCTGAGACTAACAGCGCTTTTCCACTGACATACAGGTACTGACCCGTACTAGAGCTGTATCACGAAGACAGAATAGTTCCAGTGCGGTTCCAGTGCATCATGATTTACTATGTGCAGTTATTTATTCTTTTATTTTTTGTTTGTTTGTTTGGTTTTTACTGTGTGGTCATTTTTACTAGAACATCTGTGAGAATCGTCATCTTATGCAAGTATCAAACGCTAGCGGAAGTAGCACTCTGCATTGTGCATTATGTATCCATTTCGCACCTGGTCTCCTGTAGATTAGGGCGATGGGCAGTGATCTGAGGGATGGCGACGTGTTGCTAAGTAACCACCCGTGCGCTGGGGGCAGCCACCTGCCAGACCTCACCGTCATCACCCCGGTATGTTCCACATGTGGGATCTTGGCCCACTCCTCATCACAGTGCTTAAAAGGGCCTGGGACCCCAGCAGTCTTCTACCTCTCTGCTCTGATGATGTGCCGTCTCTCTCACAGGTGTTCAGGAAAGGCATAACGGGGCCCGTGTTCTTTGTGGCCAGCAGGGGGCACCATGCTGACATCGGGGGAATCACTCCTGGCTCCATGCCCCCCCACTCTACCTCACTACAGCAGGAGGGGGCTGTTTTCATCTCCTTTAAGCTGGTCACTGATGGCATCTTTCAGGAGGAGGGTAAGGGGTGGGTATGGCTGGGGGCGGGGCTTGATGTCTGTAAGAATTTTGAAAAGCATTTGTGGACATCTGCTTTGATAATCCTCTCTCACCCCCAGCTGTTACGGCTGCTCTCTTGGCGCCAGCCCAGTACCCAGGGTGCTCAGGGACACGCAATCTACATGACAACCTGTCAGACCTACGGGCGCAGGTGGCAGCCAATCAGAGAGGCTGTCAGCTGGTGCTAGAACTGATTGACAGCTATGGGCTGGAGGTGGTGCAGGCATACATGGGGTATATACAGGTACAAATGGTTGATATTGCCAGCACTGCAAAGACTAGAAACACCCTTTTATTTTTATTGGAAATGTGCACCTACCTTGTTACAGTGGTGGGACAAATACAAAGTGTCTGTGTGTGTGTGGGGCGTTGTGGGGGTTCAGAGCAACGCAGAACTGGCCGTACGGGACATGCTGAAAGAGTTCGCTCGTCGCCGGCGACAACAGACCGGCTCCTTGGAGGTGGAGGCAGAAGATCATATGGACGATGGAACACCAATCAGGCTGCGCATCCAGATCAATGAGGAAGAGGTGGGTCTCGAGGGCGGGGTCAAGGCTGGGCTCGTGTCTCTTGTTTATTCACTGTTGTTAAATGCTACAGGAGAGACAGGATCCATGTTGCCTTTTGATTTGGCCATAATTAGCCCAAGTTAGCAAAGCATGGGTTAATTTAATGGGTGGAAGGCTAAAACTGTGGGTGAGCATATCTGCACTGATGACCCAGCAATTGCATGTTAAATTCCAGCAGCTTCATATCTCGTGTCTCCCAACCCTCTCCTTGGGGACCTCTATCAGTCCACATTTTTGCTCTCTCCCAGCTCCCAATACACCCGTACCAGGCATTCAGTCTTCTTTATTAGCATTCCATAGTACAGTCTGAATTATTAAAGATACTAAATGACCTACTGCTTATTGTGCATGCTGGGGACCACGATTTCAGTTCTGCTCAACTTGAGTGCCATTTTTGACACAATTCACCATAGTGTTCCAGTCAAGTGGATAGTCAGCATTGGCCTCCGGGGTACAGAGTGACACTGGTTTACCTCTTACCTTAACCAGCGAACATTCTTGGTAAATAGTGGACATTCTCATTCTTCTACCCCTCTCACCACGTGTGGAATTTCCAAGGGTCCAGTTTTGGGTCCTGTCTTGACTCGCTCCCACTCCATTGCTATGCTGATGATACTCAGATTTACCTACCCTTGAAACACCATGACCCACATTCTCAGATTAACTTATTTGCATGTCTGGATACTGTTCGGACCCCCAAATCGCATTGATTCAGTTTCTCGGGGGCTGGGTCATCACTGCTCCTTTGTAAAACATCACACCACTTAGTGTATTTTTTGACAGTGATCTTAAATTTGATAAGCACATCAATTCAGTCAAATAATTTCTAGCATTTTCATTTTCCGTTTAGATTTTTCAGGAAGTCGTCATTATTTTGCCTACAATTTGTCCAAAATGCTGCTGCAAGACTGCTGACTAGGAAGGACTATATTTCACCGCTCCTGGCATCGTTACAATACAGGAGCAATTCAAAACTGTAATTGTTTTTAGAGCATTAAACGGACTGGTCCCTCCTTATGTCACTGATTTGCTCCATCACCACACAAGCTGGACTAAAGCTGAAGGCTGACCATGACTTTTCAGCACACAAACCCTGTCTTTGGAACAACCTCCCACTTAACATCAGGTCCTCCAGTTAAATGAATTAACTTTCACACCTACCCTGGGGACAAATTGACCCCAAAGGCACATGTCAGGTAACTTATAGTAACATAATTATTGTAGGAGTGTGTAAGAGTTGAATCTCATCTGAAAACCTATTTGTACCGACTGACTTTCACTCCAGATTAACAAAACAACATGTTAATTGTTTATTTTTTTTTATCTCTCCTCTTTCGCTCCTGTGGTTTGGTCTGACACTAATATTGTGAGGTTTTCTCTTTGTTTTTGCTTTACTTTCTATTTGGGTATTTTGTACAGCACTTTGGTAAACCCATGGACTGGGCTGGGAAACACTGATCTAGTTAATCACTTGTAAGGTGTATTTTATTCAGCTAAATCGTGTGTGCGGGTCCACTACAGTAGACTGTAACCACACAAACAGCAGAGCCGCCTGAGTGGGAGTGAGAGTAAGCATCACTGGGGGGAGCCGGTTCAAACTTCCCCACCCAACCCCTCCCCTCCCCCACAGGGCAGCGCTGTGTTCGATTTCACTGGCACTGGCACAGAGGTGTGGGGGAACTGCAACGCCCCCCGTGCCATCACCTTGTCTGCACTCATCTACTGCCTCCGCTGCATGGTGGGACAGGACATCCCGCTGAACCAGGTGTGTCCAGTAGGGGGCGCCTGATGGTAGTGATCCAAAAAACTTCTTGTGATGTAACAGCGGCAGTTTGGTGGTGAGTGTTCAGGTTTATTGTAAAATTGGGTATGTGATGTACTTTTCTGTCACTGTGCCGCAGGGCTGCCTCACCCCCATCCAGGTCATCATTCCTCCCGGCTCCATCCTCCAGCCTTCCCAGAATGCAGCGGTAGTGGGCGGCAATGTGTTGACTTCGCAGAGAGTGGTGGATGTCATCTTCCGTGCCTTTGAGACATGTGCTGCTTCACAGGTGCCACGGCGAGAAAAGGAATACATCCTTGAGTGTCAATACATTAATCGGCCATCGTCATCGTTACTGTCCAATTCAATTCAATGAATTTTTATATAGCGCCTTTCACAACAGAGTCTCATCAAGCTACTTGTGTGACAGCCCATTACTAGTCATTTATACAAAAGGGTGCATGAAACAGGGGAAGAGGGAAAGAAAAAATGCCAGAAGACTGGCTGCCAACCCCCCGGCCAAGGTAACATTATAGAAACCATTGTCTTGGTTAATTGCACATACGTGTGATGTGTCTCCCTCTGCAGGGCTGCATGAACAATATCTCATTTGGCAATGAGAAGGGAGGTTACTACGAGACGGTGGCAGGAGGGGCAGGGGCTGGCCCGGGCTGGCACGGCCGAAGTGGCGTCCATAGTCACATGACCAACACACGCATCACCGACCCCGAGATCCTAGAAAAGAGGTGGATAAGGAGGAGACGCTCTGGGGGTTCCTTCAACGCTGCCTGAACTTCTGATCTCAAGGCCCGTCTCCTCTTTCAGGTATCCGGTAGTCCTGGAGCAGTTTTCACTACGGGCTGGCTCCGGCGGCGATGGGTGTTACCACGGGGGAGACGGCGTGGTGCGCAAGCTGCTCTTCCGGGACAGAGTCGTGCTGTCAGTGCTGACAGAGAGACGTGCTACACGACCCTACGGGCTGCATGGTACCCTGGCCCTGCCCACTGACCTTTCACCCTGTCATATCATTGAACGTAATATCATTGCATTATTGACAGGTCCCTTTGCCCCCAGTCATTTGCATTCCTGTTTGTTCACTGTCTCGCCTCCCTAACATTTAAATCCATATATGTTGACAAAAACTTTCCTTGCTTGTACAGCAACATCTTGGGTTATGGGTCATCGTCCTTAACTGGCATGTCATATGGTGTTGATCCAGGTGGACAGGATGGAGCCCCAGGAATCAATCTGCTCCACAGGGCTGATGGAAGGGTCCTAAACCTTGGGGCAAAGACCACTGTGAGCCTGGAGCCGGGGGTAAGGTGACCCGGCTCTCTGTCCCAATTGTCCCCATTCAGTGTCACACACTGAAAGCAGCAGCCACACTGGTCATCCAGAGTATGATAAATCCAGTATAGCTGAGTGCAGTACAGACACTGAGAATGATAGGGCACTTTTCCACCACACCAAGTACGGTACTTCTGGTACTTTTCACTTTTCCATTTACTTCCAGTCAAGAACCAGTACGAAAAGTTCCAGTACCGAAAGTGCCAAAGCAGCTGAGGTACTTCTTTGGTACTGCGGTACTTTGGGGTGGGACTTGAAACGCTTTCTTTGTCAACTGGTTATGCAAATAGCCTGCCGCTGGAACACAATACAAACGCTGCCTTGAAAACAGTTGCAAAATCAGAAAATATTGATAAACGAAGTAATAGTATTTATAAAACAAAAAAGGAGTTCATAAATTTCTCACAAGGATGGCAAGGATGAAAATGATTATGATTGTCTTTGAGAACATGCGTCATGTAAATCAGCGGAGGTAAACTTTTAACTGATTTTTCAACATATAAGAATCTATAAAGAAATAATAATTAAAATTGCAGTCTTTTTTCCTATTACAGGGTAAAAATATTTTAGTGAAACTTTAACCCCCTGTGCTATAATGTTGTTACAAAATTGAAAGTACGAAAAAGCCTTATTTTAATATAGCTGACTAGCGACGTATCAATTGGATGTGCATAACATGCGATATTGGTATTAATATTGCACATTATCCATCCCTATAATGTATTACAGCCATTTTTCAAATTCAGTACAAAATACCCTGCCTCACTTTGTGATGTCATTCAGTGCTGGTACGAGTTTTTACACCAGTGGAAAACCAATACCTTGAAATACCGTACTTTCAGTACTTTCTCAGTGTGGTGGAAGAACGCCCATAGATATAGAAGCAGCTGAGTACTTCAGTGTGTACTTCTTGGATAGTTTAATTGTTTTGATGGCCCCATTTTTTTGGATTTTGTCAAACAACTTGCATGCTTGTATATGTGTAATCACAGATCTGTCCTTTCTCCTGCATTCATTGGCATAGATTTTACCCTGACCCCCGATCCTTATGGTATTTGGGTGTGTCAACCCTGGTGGGGTTCTACTGTTTTGTTAGGGTGGGGGTATAAGAGGGTCCATAATTTAATAAGAGAGCCCAACCTTATCATCAGCTCATGATATATTCTGAATTGGTGAGTGACAAAGGAAGGGCCACTCTTGGGGCCAATCAGCATTATGGTGTCTGTCCCTCTCCCCCCCCCCCCCCCTTATACCCCTAATATTATCCTCTGGATCAGCGTCTATCAACCAGAGTCCCAGTTGTGATCACTTCCTGTGTGTCTGACTTCCATCCTGGGTGCATGTTGTCCCTCCCACCACAGGACATGTTCTGCCTGTACACCCCTGGCGGAGGGGGTTATGGGAAGGTGGTGGAGGACCATGAATACGGGAGCGGGGACCCCCCAGCCAAGAGCATACACCTCAGAGAGTCCTTCTGGGAGAGAGGAAGTGTGTTTGAGTACCGAAGAGCACAGGAGAGTGTGTGAGACACCAAATGGGTGCAATAAAATAGTCCAACCAAAATCAAAACGCTTTTGTATGAGTTTATTTATCAAAAATACCGATTCTTTGTTGGGAGAGGGTAAAGTCATTTTAATCAAGGCAGATTTCAAACCATAGACAGGTAAAGGGGTGGGGCATTTTTTGGTTTAGGTGTGCTTGTGTTGGAGTAATGGGAGTCTCATCCCTTTCCCACTGCTCCCCCTTGTGGCCAATTAGTGGAAACTACAGAAGAACTCTCAAACATGGGAATCAGACATTGAATAAAGATTGGCCATTCTGATGCCACAGAAATGTGCTCCTCACGTTCAAAGGGAGTGGGCAGAATTCCACAGGGCAGCAGAGCGTTCAGCAAGATAAGAACCCAGCGGGGGAGGGGCATGTGTTTTGGACCCCCATGGAGAGAGGGGGAGAATATGCAGAACGTCAAGCTGTCAGCTGAGTGAGGGGAATCAGCAGGAAACAAATGTAAAACTCGCCCCCCCATCTAAGCAGTGAGGGTAAGGGCCCTTACACCAATAACAAAAAGGTGCATCACATTTATCAGCTTTTACAACGTACTTTATTCTCTGTTAAGACTAATAGACTACTTTATGTTGCGAGATCATAGCAGGACCTTATTTGCCAATTACCTACATTTAGCATATCTGGTATATAATAAAAGGCATATGTATTTAACTACTAATTTCATGGGTGAAATAATTTGGGAGACCCAGGACACCCCTTCACCTTGTCAGTGGTTCCGTCTCATGCAATGGCCAATGCAGAGTGTTTTCCCACTGCAAGAAAATGAAGGGTGCATCCAGGACAAAGTAACACAAAATATCACCTCTGCCTGAACATTATGGATGAGATGGTTTAACAGTCACCACGGTCTTGGCCTTTCCACAGTCAACAGCAGCACACCAAGTGCCTGGTTAGCTGTTCAATCCATAACTATCAGCCTTGAAAACAGTGAATTTACACACCTGATCACTGAATTTATTATGTTTTTTTTGTGCTTACAGACCTGACCCACTGTCTGTAAGCACACACATAATCCAGACTGCGCATTGCTTTTGCAGAAATGCGAGAGGTCAGACAACAGAACCACTTAAGTCAACAACTGCTAGAAAAATGAACAACTTAGTCCTAACATACATACACTCAGCCCAACAGGAAAACAGCCTGGAATCTACCCTCTTAACACCGGGTTTGTTGAACCGGAAGGATGTGAAACTGCCCTCTCCTTAGATACCCTGTTTTCAAATAAAAATTCTTTCAAAACAATTAAAAACCCTGTTCACTCCAATATTCTTGCAATGAAACTCAAACACTTGAATTTAGCTTCTAAAATTAAAAAAATATACACACACACACACTTCTTTGCAGAGAGAACCGAAAGATGTTTTAAGGCTAAGTTTTCCTAAATCACGTAGAACTGATAGGCAACATTTATAAAAACTTCTCAAAAGCAGCACAAGATTGGCACTTATACATAAAAGGAACAAAAATATAGTGCAAATGACAGCCAGTGCATGATCAATTGCATGCTCCCCACTAAAGTAACAAAGAATCATTTCCACGGGACTGATATTTACAACAAAGCACACCTGGCACAACACACTTGAGAAGATTATGGCGGAGTTTGTTTTTTGAGATGGGGATCTTTGACCATTGACTAATACTGAGGGTATCGAGTCTGCATGCCATACTGCCCCTGCGTTGGGTGAGGTGGGGGACTGGTGGGACTGAGGACATCAAATACACTCTTATTGGGAGGCACTGATTGCAGCAGCCGGTCCAGGTCCATCAAGAGGGGGGGGGGCTGCAGGGGGACACTCCCACTGGGGAGGAGGGGCCAGTATGAGTGGCCCACATAGTGACCAGGTGCAGCCGGCGGGCCCCGGTAGCTGTAGTACGGAAGCCCCCCAAGGGGCAAGAAGGGGCCTCCACTGAAGCGCATGCTGGGTGGGGCCACCGCATTAGGGGGTGTGTACTTGGCATAGGAAGTTGGAAGTTCCCATGGGGGGGCAGAACCCCTCCTGGAGGACTTGTGCACAGGTGGGCAGCAGTCCTCGTAACCGTCCCCGTCAGGTCTGCGTTTAGTAGGGTGGGAACCTACCCTCCAGTCGTCATCTGAGGAGGAAGATGCAGGGCTAACGGAGCTTGCAGAGGCACTGCGGGCAGATGAGGAGTACCTGGGGGCCTGGGGGTGCCCCCTCCAGCTATCCCTAACCCTATCCCCCTCCCCAGGCAAGCTGGCAGGCCGCAGGCTGTGTAGAAGCGAGTCGATGGCAAAGGAAGAATCAAGCTTAGGCCGGTACACCTCCTCCAGTGGTGGTGGCGGCGCCGCCCTAGTGGACAGAGTGGGCGTAGTCTCCTTATGATCATTGCCATGTAAGATGTATGGGGCCAAGTCCTGAGCAAAGATGGTCTCGTCTTGACGGGAAACAGCTGTGTTCTGCCTCTTCAGCAGCTCCAGGGGCACCCGGCTTACCTCCACTGCCCAGAAGTTACCCTTGCCCTGTGGTTTCCCAGGATCCTTCAGTACCTGGGAATTCAAGTCGGAAAAAAAATGTCAGAGCAAGTCACCACCCCCCTGCCTCAGCCTGAAAGAGGCCTGTAAAATCGGATTAGATCCACAAAAAAAAAAAAAAAAAAAAGAACTGGAATAACCAGATCAAAGAAAATGCCCTGCTGGCCCTACATATTCAGGAAAGGAGTTGAATTTTTGGGTTTCCTGGCTCACCTTAACGAAGCAGTCGTACGAAGAGAGATTATGTCGTACAGAATCCTTCCAGCCCTTATAGTTTCCCTTAAAGAATGGGAAGAGTGTGCTTATCTCCTTTAGAATCTGCCAGGGGAACAGAGACAGATTATACATCTTTCATTCAGAATTAGTCATGCAGGGGGAAAAAATCCCACACACAGTACATCAAGCTATTATAGCACAGAAGAGTTCCTTCATTAACGCAATAACTACCAATACAACACAACTGGGGAAAGTGAATAGTGAGACAAGACAAGAGGTATGTTGTGGCATCAGCTGAAGACCGCACTCAGGAAGGGGTGACCGGAGTGGAGGCAAACCACAAAATTAACACTCTGCTCCAAAACCTGCTATCTGACATCCCCAGCAGAACAGGATACAGACTCCCCTTATCTACTGGCACATTCCGCTGAAGCCCAAATCACTTCACACCCAGCCCCTCGGAACCTGGCTTATCCACGAGGAAACCGATGGCGACATTGTCCAAAAACACAGCATTAAATGCCCAAGCTGACAAATGTTCACAATCACCGCCACCTGGATTTCTCCCACTTCGGGAGTAATTATTTGCTAGACCGCATTCAGATAACCGGATGCGTTTAGATTCCTGGCAAGTCCGCAGGGGCCCCTAAAGACCCTGCCATTTCCCTCTGGGTCTCATTCACATGTCGCCCTTGTGTCATGTCACCCGGTGCCAAAAGTCCTTATACAGGGCATCTTTTTTGTAAGGGGGGGGTTCTCATTCCAGTGAGTTGCTTCAGAATCATGAGCTCTTAAGATGCTTCAACACTCACAAAACCGACCTCAAAAGCTTAACTACAGATTTTAAAAGGCTAAACATGATAACCACTTAACAAACAAAACTTGCTCCTTTCGGCAATCTCCAGTTTGATTGTTATACATATGTCGGTTAATAACGTACTTATAACTACTAATTCATTTTGTCCGCTGAAAAATTAATGATGTACGGAAAGGGATACTCGTATATTTGTTTTAGCGGGGTTACTGTATGGAAGGGAGAACAGAGCAATTCCAATATACTTTACACGCAGACACTACGAAGCCGGTCACATGGGACTGTCGCGCGTGAGTGATCACCCGCTCGTTTGTTTGCATAGGTGCGGGGTCTAAGGGGTGCGACCCCCAAACACTAGTCACATCTACAGCAATAATAAATCCAATTCCCGATAAGATGCATTTTATTTGCACCGGTTATTTGTAAACAATGCATTAAATGTAATATGAAGCCCGATTAAGGCTAGGCCTAACCCATCATCCTATCTTTTTAAGAAAAAGTTGCCAGACGAATATTCACCATCGTTCACGATCGACGACCTACTGCGAATCGTTTAAAGTCAACCCAGTTATTAAGTCAAAATGGTCAATTTTGATTTAATTGTCTCACCTGTGATAAGGTGAGCTTCTTCTCCGGGGAATTCTGGATAACCATGGCGATCATCGCCAGGTACGAGTACGGCGGTTTGGGGTAACGCTGGTAGTTCTTCTTCCTGCTGCTGTTCTTGGCGTTTTCCTCTTGGTCCCATGAGGTACGGTGACTTTCCTGCGCATCTTCACTCGCAGGAGCCGTGTAGTACGAGGCCGGGTGACGGTCGTAGGCCTCGGGCATCGCCGGGTCCATGGATGCCTTGACCCCGATAGCTGTTGCAGAAGCACGCAGATCCTCCGACCAGGAGGGCTCCTGAGCCGGCCAGGTGCTTGGGTAGTTATTCCAGTGCGGGGCCGGGGACCTCAGCACTATGCTGTTCTGGGGGTACCTCGAGTGTGCATTGCTGTCTAAAAGAAAACCAAGGTGATGGTCCTCTTTCGTTTCTACACTAGTGGGACGGTATGCGGTGACGGGTGGTGCCAGCGTGCTATGACCCCCCCAGTGCTTTGTCATGCTGATGAACAGGGGGGCAAATTGGGCTGCCCTGGACCCGCACTGGAGGAGGAAGAAGGGTGTCGGTCCTTAACCGCTGGCAGACTGCTGGCTCCACTCGACTCTATTTGAAGAACAAACAATTAACAGTTTCATGTAAATCCCGCAGAGTAATCGAGAAGAGAATGGAGCGCTATCTAAGGGCAGATTGACTGATCGCACCAGGGGTCCAGGGACGTTTCTGTATGACAGAGACTGTAAACCTTTAAATAGATCACTGATAGATATAAAACAGAAAGGTTTTAAGAGCGTTTGCGTTTCGTTTTCCAGCGACGCAACAGTGCAAGTAAAGATGCAATACAGGCCCATATGCATTACGTTGTGTTAAGTTAACCGAATTGGTTACATTTTAAAGTTATATACGCATTCCCACCCTCATTCCATTTCCAAAGGAGTCGGGGGGGGGTTGTGGCGAGATACAGAATCGCCCGCCACCCCTCGCATTGTTGAAGTTGCTTACAGTAACCACAGATAAGTGTTGTGATCTTCAAGCATCACACTGGTTTAAGACGCCAAGAGATACCAGTTTGGTTTGGGGGGTGGGGGTATTCCTCAAAGAATGCAAAAATGG
>JAODLD010000001.1:21013920-21026735 GCA_026781065.1 Mormyrops boulengeri
TAAATAAGTGCTGCTTGTTATATCAGTGTGTAATCAGTTATTATAATGCATTTGCTATTTTTTAATTACTGTTCTTACCAATTTGTTGACCGTGATCGAGTTTGGCTTAGCCTGTAATGAATGATTGGTTGGGCTCTCTCACCTTGGAATAAAAGCCTAAAGTTGCTCATGAAGGCTGATGGGGAAAAAAAAATTATTGATGATGAAAAATTATTTTACTTTTATTTTTTACACCGCTGATGGGATCGACTGGTGAGATGACTGTCTCCCTCTCTTCTCAGTCAAGGATCTGCTTAGTAGTGGGGTGAGCCCAGACCTGTTCAATGAGGACGGCCTCACAGCCTTGCACCAGGTACTGTTCACGGCACACGCTCATTCTTCTGTTTTGTGGGTGTCAGATGTATGTGACGTTTGTCCCCTTGGCGGCTGGCTCTGAGTGTTCTGTGCCGGTGAATGGAGACAAAAGCCGGAGCCACTACAGATCTGGCAGAGTCTGCCACAGAGACTCGTGTGAGAGGTGGATCTCCGCATCTGCCCAGGCCCTGCCCTGCGGAAAGAACACAGAACGTTTACTTAGCAAAACCATCGAGGTGACATGCAAATGAGGGTGTGATCTGGCCGGGCCTCGTCAGAACAGATGTATTCTTTGTTTCTGTGAGTTTGTTTTGGGAAAGCGGGGGCTCAGGGCATCATACCTCAGAGCTGTGGAGTATGGTACACTGGGGGGGGGGGGGGGTTCTTGCCTTACAAACACAACTTTGTGCTTCGTTAATGACGCGACTCGGAAAAGGAGACCTGTGTTCTGAAATGTTGCTGTCAGGATTGCTGTACAGTGCAGAAAAATGCTGATGCCAGACTGTTTATGATGTGAACTTTATAATGTCCTTCAATAAAATGTTTCCTGCAGTTGTTATCAGAAATGTATGTTGAGGGTTAAAGTGTTAATGAACATGAACACTGGCTGGTAGGGCTGTAATAGTACACATATTTATTGTATACCGTTTGGCACATTTTCAATTCAGTACACATGATCAGACGAATTAATACATTACTGACATTGTTGGAACCTACAGTAGATGTTCTACATGGGAAACATGCTAACTGTGGCTGTGAGTTTGTTTCAGGTAGTGCTGGTTATAGTCAGTCACAATCGGTGGTTTGGGAATCGTTCGGTTTCCCAATAAATCACAGAGAGTAGTTGATAAGACCAAGACTCTCTGTCGGATCTGTTACGTCAGAATCGGATATCTTGCTGGAAACACATCCAGCATGCTAACTCTTTTGAGATGACATCATCCCAGGGTGTGTATGACTGGAGTAGGGCAGAAATAGCCTCTGCAAGTCTTCCCATGGCATTTAAGGTTCTTTTGACTTAAAATTCAGACCAGGCTAAAAAATAATTATGGTTATAGAGGTGTAGATCGCTACGGATATGTGACCATACTTGGTAGAAGTTCATTATGATGTATAAATTTTATTTGACATATTTCTTTTCATAATGTGCAAATAAGGATTTCTTAGGCTTTGTTATTCAGACATGTCAACTGGTCCAATTAAGTATGACTGATGTATGCTGGGAGTTGTGTGCCATGTGTACCTGTACATGGCAGGCCGGTGTAATCGCTTTGCTCATTGTCCCTTAGTGCTGCATCGACGACTTCGAGGAGCTGGTCCGCTGCCTGCTGGAGGCGGGCGCCAGCGTCAATGCCTGCGACAGTGAACTCTGGACCCCTCTGCATGCCGCTGCCACCTGTGGTCACACGCGACTGGTGCAGCTCCTCGTGCAGTCGTGAGTTTCCGAGGGGGCATGTCGAGTTTAATGCATGGCTCCCTTTTTTGGCCAATTCCACTGGCACTTTGGCAGGTTAAGCGTGTGTAGAATTCTTGTAAACAGTAACTGCAGTTTATCAGCTCTGTGGTGATCATGTGTCGCGTTTTCATGAGCGAGTTATAATACCCTGCTTTACAATACACAATCCAGAAGAAATTTTAAAACTGGAAAGTCCAGACTGGATCTCTGGAAGATGTCTGTAAATGTACCATGACTTTAGATTGTGAGGCTTGTTTGATTCAAGCAAAGCTAAAGAGAGCCTGTTTTTGTGGGCAGATTAATTTGGAGTTTAGTCTGGACTCTATCCTTAACTTGCAGTGGCTCAGTCGCATGCAGACAGTGACATTCAGATGCTGGGTCTGGTTGCATCAAACAGAGTATGTCTATCCAGCAGCTAGAAAGACCCCAGTGTTGTCTGTCCTCTGGCCAGGAATGAATCTTCCTCATGCAGAACATCTAATAGTGGCCTGTACAAGTGTGTGCACATCCAGACACAAACTGCTTTACCAAGGTGAAGTTTTGCTTGGCCCTCCATGGCACTTTTCTTCTCTTGGCCCCTGCTCAGTGGCGCCGACCTGCTGGCAGTGAACGCCGATGGGAACATGCCCTACGACCTGTGCGAGGACGAGGCCACGCTGGAGCTTATTGAAATGGCTATGGCTGAGCAGGGTGATTGTCCCAGTTTTGTGTGTGTTGGGGCTGTCCATCTGTCTTGAGGTCGTATATTATATTTTTGCACAGACATAAGCACTTGCATCTCATGAGTGAGTGCCGATGGCACCACACCACCCAAACTTCATGTCTTCACGTAGGCATAACGCAGGAGCGCATCGATGAGTGTCGCGCGGCAAAGGAGATGGAGATGCTGGCAGACATGAGGGACCTGGTCCTGAGTGGAATGGATCTCGGAGCCAAGGACGACAATGGCACTACGCTGGTGAGGCAGACTGGGTCAGCCATGTAGTACAAACCCCTCCCAGCAATCGATATGATGGGCAGTGGGCATCATGGTTTTAAAGTACATTTCATTCACAAGTGTAAATTTTGTAAATTGGATGTCGGTGTGACTTTCTCATACCTAGCAGCTCTGCTATTAACTAATTTTTCCCACACACACCTCAGTTGCATATCGCCGCTGCAAATGGATGGCAGTCGGTGGTGGAACTCCTGCTGGAGCAGAAGGCACCAGTGGGCGAGAAGGATTGTGATGGCTGGACACCGCTGCACGCCGCCGCCTGCTGGGGACATGTGGGTACTGCAGGTCCATGTGGCAGAGCATAGTCACAGGGAACAAGATTCTTTATTTGCTTTTTGTATATCAGTATACAAGGATAGGAAAGGATATGAATTCTTATTCGCATTATCCAGTCAATAACATAAAGCATCCAACAGGAATAGACAACACAAAACCAGACTAAGGCACTCACAAAGTAGTAATATGAATTTGGTAATGTAGCGGTTTGTATTCATCGGATAAGTAGAAAATAAACAGAAGATATGCCGAAATAATAAATATATGAAATGTAAATTAAATAAATGGCTGAAATAGCACTATGGCAGAGTGAAGTACAATGTGCAAAGTATTACTCTGTCCAGTAAAGGAAACGGTTGTAGTGTTATTGCTCTGTATTGACTTGTAGAATTGCAGAGGGATAATAACTGTTTTTAAAATGGTTTGTGGCCCTGATACTAATGTCTTCAGCCAGACCTCAGTTTGCCAAACCAACTGTGATCAGGGTAAAACAAACTTTCAGAGGCAGTTCTACATAATGTTCTTCATACAACATGCTCTGGGTGGGATGTGACCAGTCTCAAGCTCATTTTATAAGATGATGGCACTGTGAGTGTCATTGGGTTAAAGTATTTTGCGTAGAATTGTAAATGATCGAAAAGCAAACTGTCGGCCCTTTTGTATCTAAAAATTCACAGGCTTCCTGCTCCATGATATGCCGGTGGCCCATGGGGGTTGTAACCACTCTTTGCCTGACCTATGGTCAGCACCCAACCTGCGTTGGCCGTCCCGCTTTGCTGCAGGACCTTGAGTGATCATCCTTGTTTCCTTTTTCCAGATGCAGATGGTGGAACTGCTGGTGGCTCATGGGGCCGACCTCCATGCCAAGTCCATCCTGGAGGAGACGCCTCTGGGTGAGCCAGAGACTTTTGAGAGGCTGACATGGGGCTCCGTGACACAGACCCCCGAGAGGCTGACCTAGTGCTCCGTGACACAGACCCCCGAGAGGCTGACCTGGGTATCCGTGACACAGACCCCTGAGAGGCTGACCTGTGGCTCTGTGACACAGACCCCCGAAAGGCTGACATGGGGCTCCGTGACACAGATCCTTTGGATCAATGACATCATTAAAAATGTGTGAAATGCTGGTTTATTATTTAGTTTTACTGAAGACTTTATTGAACATCTGGCAATAGTACAAACTGTATTTAGCAGGGACAATTTGAGGATTTCTAGGAAAACATTAAAGGGAGCCAAATTCATAGAGAGGGGCAACCTTATCATTAGCCAGTGGTATGTTTTGAATATGTGACAGTGGAGAGGGCCACACAGCTTTCAGCTGGGTCCAATGACCCCGCCCCTGTATACACTGCTGGTACTTATTGTACTGTATTTGTTGCTGCTTTAAATATGTTGCTTTTGGGTGCGGCAGTAGGGCTGCTGGGAGCTGAACATGCGGCCTGTTCTCAGAATCAGCATGATATGTCTGGGCTGGTCGTCACAGCTGACTTTTCTTGATGTTCTGGTCCCCACGATGTGCAGATGTCTGTGCAGATGAGGAGGTAAGGGCCAAGCTGCTGGATCTGAAGCACAAGCATGATGCCATCATGAAGAGTCAGGACCGGCGCAAAGGCACGCTGCAGAGGAGGGCCTCCAGCGCGGGCAGCAGAGGGTGAGTTGGGGGGGCGGGTGTCTGCATTGGCTTCCTTTGTGCCTTGATTGCTGCATGGCTGACTTCCCTCCTCCCCTGGATACACAGGAAGGTGGTGCGACGGACAAGCGTGAACGAGCGCTCCAGCCTGTACCGCCGCGAGCATCACAAAGAGGCAGTGGTATGGCAGGAGCGTGGCCGGGAGGCGGAGCCACCGGACGACGATGAGGACAGGCAGACGGACGCTGAGCTGGACCAGCACCTCGCCCTGGTGGGTCCTCATTAACACCAACTCACTCTTTGATTCCTTGAGCAAACACTTTGGATCAATGTGCCCTCTTCAGTGGTTCAACAGATGAGCCACTAGGGCAGGGGGTTACCAGGGGTCGGTAGATGATTTCCAGAATGTTTTTAAAATTAAAACCATGAAAAACTGTTAAATTTGAACTGTAGGCCAGAGGTATTTTCAGCAGGTGCAACACTGCACTGGTGCATATTAGTAACCCCCAAAATCTGCGCCAGGTCATGCTGCATTGGATCCAAGGAATCCATGCAGGTGATGACTGCTTTACCATATTTTTAAATACTTAGAAGAAAATATTACTCATATTTCAAAATAAATCCGAGGGCGAGGTCAGTATACCTAAAGGCCAATTCATACTTCACTTTTCCGCGTGCACTTTTGGTGAGGTAACGTAAATTGCGTCTGCCTAAGGTCCTTTTTAACTGTAATTTAACCTGTCCATTTTCAGGCTCCAGTGGTGCTGAATGCTGAGGATGAGGAGGGTGGGGAGAGGAAGAGGGAGCCGCTGGGTAATGGAGCGACACCGCTGTCCTCTGTCTCATTGCCGGGGGAGCTACACGAGGGTGGCCGCATGGAGCGTAGTGCCTCCTACCAGCTGGCCCCTGGTGAGGGTGGGGCTGACAGCATGACGCGGGAGAAGGCCCACCACACACTGGCTGAGCTGAAACGCCAGCGTGCCGCTGCCAAGCTCCACAAGCAGCCGGCCCCGCCCCCGCCGCTGGTCACACCCCCAGTGCCACCCCTGCCGGCAGAAGAACAGGGATTTGCTCCTGCTCTGCCCACACAGCATGTTGTACCCAGCACCCCCCAGGTGGGGGCAGTCTACTTTACCCCTGCCAGTGGAGACCCACCATTGCTGAAGCTGAGAGCCCCAGAAGAGGATGCTGCAGCCACAAAGGAGCCCTGCTGTAGACTGATGTAGCTGCTGAATACACAAGCGCGCACTCGCGCGCACACACACATGCACGCACTCGCGCACGCACTCGCGCACACACACACATGCACGCACTCGCGCACGCACTCGCGCACACACAAATGCACGCACTCGCGCACACATGCACGCACGCACGCACACACGCACTCGCACACACATGGACTCACACTCACACTCACACGCACACACACAGACACTCACACCTGTGTGTGTTTCTGTATCTTCTTGTTAACCTGATTTTGGGCACTCTTTTCATACCCCACCCCCATTTTTTTTAACTGGACATTTTTCGAATGATCTGTCAATCCCTTCCGTCCTGCAGCAGACCAGCACGGGCTTGTATTTAGCACTGTGTGAGAATTCGGTGGGGACCTGCAGAGCTGTGACTTGGAATGAGTGCTTTTAACCATGAAGTTTATAACATTCCAGACTTTCCTCCAGAGCTTTGCCCTGAGGATGCCTCATTGCTACCACCTGGTGGCCATTCAGTGCATTTACTTCTGATTTGGATGAGAAGCAGCACTTTACCCCTAACAACATGTAAACGGTGTAACAAATGAGCACTGTGATTTTCTTTTTTGGTCTTTTCGTTGGCCTTTTTAAATCCTAAGGACGTGCATGGACACCCATCACAGACTGAGGTCTTCCTCTAAAACCGTGGGTGCTCTTGTTTTTTCACAGGTTTTATTTTTTTCTCTCCGTTATACAGATTCAGTACAGCTTAAAACTACAGTTTATTGTTTGTTAATTGTTTGTTAAATAGTGATTAATGGTTCACATTGTACCAGGAAGATCACATGCCTTAGTTACTGTGAGAATAGAGCATCCCCATAGTTCCTGTGTCCTCACAATTCCTGATGGTGACGGAGGTAATACCATACCCACGCAGGTTATGATTCACTACCTTATGATGGGGTTCACCCTCTGTGTGTGCTAATGCACCACTCATGGGCAGGGCAGGTTATAGCTTGGGTTAAATCTGTTTTTGGCACATGACTGAGAGATACTTTGCTTGGGGCGGTATTTACACACTGGATCTGTGTGAGATGCAGATGCTGTGGGTGAAGATGATGATGAGGCCTTAATTTATTTATGTATTTATTGGTTGATTTAGTCCCACACACATTTGCTGTATATACTAGTAGATTTGCATGCATGGGGGGGGAGATATTTGTCCAGTGAAGTGGGTGTCTGGCTTACAGGTGCACCTTGGAATGAGATGACTGGCTGGAAATTTTCAGCACAAACAAAAGGTTGACTTTTTAATAACTGATCATATGACTCTGGCTCCTTGGTGTAATTACCCCCACAGAGAGCCTTAATTCCCTTTGTCAGGCAGGCTTAATGGCATACCTTCACACGTCACCTTTACCCTTCACGTGCCTCCATGCCTTTCGCTTTTCTTGCTATTCCAGCTGGAATGCAACCTTCCCCCTGTGACTTCCTCCCAGCACCCAGGTTCTAAATTTGATGTCATTCTGTTTGAAGCCAATGTTTATGTGATTCCAGATTAAAGATTTATTATAAAGTGCTGCTACTGCCACTCTGGATTTTATTTAAAATTTTTTCTTTTGTGTTATGACACTAGTTTTATTAAATGTGTAAAACAGGGGTCTTAATCTATATTTTTGGTAGATATTCATTAAGCTTCACATTTCTAGTTTGCATAAGGTACAGTATTCCAAGCGGGGTTCTGGATCTCATCTCTGTCCCAGCTTAGCGGCGGTGACGTGGATGACGGTTGTAGGACTGGCCCAGACTTATAATCGTGTTTATGGGGGGGGGGGGTCTCCAAATGAGTATTTGTAGTTTTGACTTACTCACTTTTAAGGGTTCTTCAGCGTGTTTGGTTCCTTTTTTTAAAAAATACTTTGCCTCAAATGTCAGTGGGCTAGAAAAAACAAAGAACAGCAAAACTCCACCTGTTATTACATAACGTGGGTTTTATTTTGACTTGTTTGGACCTTTAACAGATCAACAGCTTTTTGTCTCTCATTTCTTTAACATCTCAGGTTTGATGGAGAGTAAACTGCACATCTCCCGGAACCTCAGTGATTTTACTGCAGGATTTATAATAAAGTTTATTATGACAAAGTCACTGTGACCCTGAACTGGAGAAATGGCTGGCATATGATAACTTGTTGAATGTGTTATAGTGTCTTTAAAAAGCTGCAACCTCAAGGATTGGAAGCCAAATTGCGATGCAGACTTCTGAGCAAATTGTCCCCGGGTCTGACGATATACTTTGATGTTGGTGCAGTTGAGTGTGTTTGAATAACCCAAATTATTAGTAAGCCATTAAACTATAAACTCAAGCTGTCGGGTGTGAGCCATTTTGGATAAAACTAAGTAAAACTGATTTCTTAAAACGGTCAAAACAGAACCCAGAACGCCAAGAGGAAGAGGCCAGACGGTGCATGGAAAATGCGAGCCATAACTTGTGTGGAATGTCTCCCACTGTTGGTGCACACTCAGCTGTTCGGGGCTGGAAGGCGTTTAACGCAAGCAGTTGGGCAGCTTGCCATGTGACACTTGTGCCTTGGCGAACATTGGAGGAACAGACCGATCGCATAGCTGCGTATCAGGTATCTATCCAGGCTGGAGCTCCATTTCCAGCCTTCCCTTTCCCGTTTGTCTGTGTATCTTGGTCAGGTTATTTTTTTGTTTGTCGATGTGGAAACTGCCTGCTCACTCTTTCTTGTCATGTTTCTCAGTAAAGGATTCTTCTTTTTGCAATATCCCACTTCTCCATCGCCTCACCCTGTGTTTTTCTCAGATCAGCAGTTAGCGTGTGACTCGGTCTCGAAGCAATGTCCACGTGGAGCAGTGTAGCAGAAAGCAAAGCTATATTTCTTACTGTCTCTGTTCTTGCTACTCCTGGCTAAGATCACACACCCCCTCATTGAACCCTGGTCAGTTTCCTTGAATAGACTTGATTTGTACATTGGGGGTGGGAACAAGGGAGGTTGACGTCACCACTCTCTCCAAGCTCAAGGGTGTCCTGGTTGGAAGAGGACACAGAGAAGGACACCGAAGACAGTGGACTGTCTCCTGGTTCCATCCTCCTGCTGAGGTACCCTGCCATGTGTCTGTGTGCTTTTCAGTATAAATGCATACACCATTTTTGTTTAATATTTTATAGGAATAATCAGAAGCATGTTCTTTAGACCGAAAGGGGAAATAAGATTGGGGGTACTAACACTTCAGTTGTCTCCTGTTTGTCTCTCAACTGGCTAATTTTATTGATTTTGATTAACAACATGGACAGTGGGTGCCACTGTGTTGCCATTTTCACATGCCAAGATGAATTAAAGAAGTGTTCTTAATACGTGCTGTTTGTGAATGGAATAGGAGTAGTAACTGTATTTTGTCTCATTGTCTCATTATCACATTAATCACAGTAGATGGCAGATGATAAGATATTACTACGATTGGTCTGCCAGCTCATAAGATTACATTAGAGATTACATTAGATTAGATTACATACTTTATTAATTCCTAAGGAAATTGCAGGTGTACAATAAAAAGACATTTATACATTAACATATTCAGTGACAAACAGTGGCAGCTTGTTCACTAATTTGGGCTTTTGATGCCACATGGGACACAGATTAGTGGTAAAAACATGGGTTCACAAAACTTGGAAAGCAGAAGAGGAAACCCCAGAGAGGGAAGAACAGGGCAGAAAAGACGTTAGCCCTAAAATGGGACCAGCCTCTGTTCTGGTCCCCGTCTGCTCCCCACATGGAGAGCACGAGGTTTCCTGTGCAAACCTGAGCTTCAGCAGGCAGGATCATTGCCGGGATACAGAGGAAGCCCAATGGGCTTACATATCCATTCAAAATAGGCAGAGTGACCAACTGCCTTATTTCAAAATGTCCCCCTCTGGTGGCCGGAGGGTTGCAGTGTTGCATGACCAAACGTGTGGTGACCATTGTAAACGTATTCTGCGGCAATGAAATGTTATCAGGCTCTTTAACAAGGTTAGTGCAGCTACTATAAGTACAAAAAAATCCATGAGTGCTGAGCAAAAACAATGTTTGCAAGCGGTCAACATGCATACACATGATCATGGACAAAGACACTGGGATCTCTAACGATGTTACGTGAACCTTAATGAAACAGAAGAAACGTGGAATTCAAGCGGAATGACACACCCAACAGCATGTATCCTTCATGCGTGCATAAAATGACTGACAGACAACCTTGCATGCACTGTCATGTCACCATCATGCAAGTAAATACATTTACAATAAATTATTATTACAAATTGATATGACTAGCACAATTAAGTCACATTTTCAAATAGGCCTATTACTTTACAATCAATATATTTTATTTTTATTAGACTCATAACATAACGAGTGGGGCCAGCACTCGACTGATGGATAGATCTGAAGCTGACCGCATACTTTTCATCCAGTGAACCTGAGTGAATAATTTGATTTTATTATTGCATCTCAAAGTGACCGAAATATATAATATCAGTACTTTTATGAAGAACGTGCAGTGTGGCAGTGCGTCTGATACTCCGCTGATGCCTTTCTCTGAAGAAGCACTAACAATGTTGATATTTGGCACAGTCTGCTGGGTGGGCTGGCGGATGGGCAGTTGTGCAAGTGGGGAAATGTGGAAGTCTACACCATGTGGGGCATCTGCACCGCTGGTTTCCACTGCAGATCCAGATGCTTGGCCACAGGTGCCCATAAGAAAACCACACTTCCATCTTTTGGCCAACTGCACAAGTGACACTACATCCCTGGGCTACAGTTGTGGTTTATGGTTTTTTTTGGTAGGGCGGGGGGCGGGTACTGACAGCTGGTCCATGGCCTGTGTGTGCTTTCTTGATAACACCCCCGGGAACAGTGTTATTTTCAGTTAAGCGAAGTTGGCTCTGAAATGACGAAGCATCACGCAATTTTTAAAGTCCTCAATAAACTGGGTCGTCTTGTCTTAATTCAGTATAACATGTTTCAAGATCATGGTCGTTGATGTCTTTTTTTTTTTTTTAATTGAACTGTGGTAAGTAAAACTCTTTTACGCTGTCATTTTATATCTTCCGTTTAACCAATTATCCTTCTATTCAAAATAAAAATCCAGTTACACATTTATGTAAGGATGGGTACCTTTCAGTAAAACTTCGACCTTGTATCTCGCAGGGTATCTCGGCGGTCGGGTTGTTAACTGCCGCTGAAAAACGTTTTAATTTTTCGGATTCTGATCTCCGTGCGGGGATATCACTGCACTTGGCGTGTTTCGGACTTATTTCGGTGCCATCTGGACCGGTGAGTTTACTGCAGGTATTCATTCTGCAGCCAGGACGCTCATTTAGCACCATTTAAGCTGTAAACGTGAACCGACGCGATTGTGTCATTGACACGCATGCCGACCCAAAAGGGGGAGGGGGTTGTGGGGTTGAGGTTAGAGAAACTTGTGTGGCAAGTTGCTGGGCTGATACGCTCAGCCTGGCATTAAAGCAGCTTCCCCATTTTCCTGACAGAGGTCTCCTCGATCTGTGGGAGATGACGGAAAACGGCGTGGTGCGTCAACGGGGGAAGGTGCTGACTGCGGACACCATGAACCCCAACGTGAAGAAGGTGGAATACGCGGTGAGGGGTCCTATCGTGCAGCGCGCCGTGCAGATAGAGAAGGAGCTCAAAGAGGTGAGATTTAACGACGTGCACCCATTAAACAATTTAATTTTTTGGGTAGCTCATGCCATACGTTTTTATGAGCTAATGTTTTGCATATGTTTGGATCTGAAATCTTTCCAACATTTAGTTCACATCCACATTTGAAAAGGCGAAGGTTCTCACTGGCATTAGTGGCCACCTGTGTGAATTGTAAATCTGCATGCATTGCTTATTGTTCACTGGAATCCGGAGAAAAGGCGGGACTGAAAGCGGAGACCACGGTTAGAGCGTCTTGCCAGAGTATGATGGCTCAGAAAGAGCCACTCTTGTTTAACGTTTTGCACAAGTAATTTTTCGGTAATAACAGGCTGCCTGTCATGTCTTATGCAGTACCTCTACAGTCTACACTTCCCTGATCAACAAACACGACTATTTGTGCAAAACGCAATGAAACATAACATCCTTGTTTTTCTTAACAGTATGAAACACCCGCGTGTTTGAGATGCTTATCTAAGTTAAACTGCTAGCGCTAGTCACATTTCTCCATTCTCTAAAGCTCAGGCGTGTTATGGGAGAACATTGCAGGGAAAATTAGTATATTGAGCACTCCTTCCCCTGTTAAGCTGTTATCACTATTAAGAATTTTGAATTTTTGACCAAAACTAGTTAAGGCTTCAGATCAGACTTGCCGTGTGTCTTGCTTGTGCCCCAGGGCTAGATGATCTCCTAGCCCAAGGCTCTTGAAATCTGGACCTTGAACCCAAAATGATATTAATAATTATCACGATATAATCCATGTAATTATTTGTTTACTTCAGTGCTTATTATTATTATTTTACATAAATTTTTCTTAGAATTACCCATAAACAGGATCAGAACATGAAAAGGGTAGCAAATTGACTGCAAACTGAAATCACATTTTGTTAAATGGATTGCTGCTACTTTTTTGCATTTGGTATCGCTTTTGTAAAAACTGAGTTTGGGTGGTGTTCAGCCATTTGTTTCCTGCCTTGTCAGAATTTGCTATAATAGCAGAGCTTTTCTGTTGGTTATTTGTTGGTTTTTGCTATTTATCTTTTTTTCCCTTGTGTTGGTAAATTGTCGTGGTGGGGAGGCTTGTGTGCCTCGATGACCACTGAGAACTTTACAGGTGGGGACATAAGAACATAAGAAATTTACAAACGAGAGGAGGCCATTCGGCCCATCAAGCTCGTTTGGGGAGAACCTAACT
>JAODLD010000001.1:21026835-21041554 GCA_026781065.1 Mormyrops boulengeri
GGTCCTAAAATTGAACCCTGCGGTACCCCACTATGAACGCAGGCCCACTGTGACATTGTGCCTCTAATAACTACTCATGACTGGCAGGTTCAACCAAGCTGGGCAGATTTTAGTATAGAGACCAGATGAAATTCAGCACCTGGTCCCACAGGTTGGCAGTTGGGCATGGGGTCAACGACCCAACCCCATAAAACTTCCATCAAGTTACGGAAATCACGACAAATGCTACAGTTACAGACCCTGTAGTGGACTTGAGCCTAATAAATGGCAGTATAATTATTTTTGATGGAAGCCCCCAGCAGGAAGTCGGAGGTATAACCAATAGCCTACTCCGGCCCAAAACTAAAATTCGCCTAGGAAAGTGGAATGTCCGCACCATGTCTGAAACATACAAAACAGCGCAGGTCATCAGTGACATGAAGAGGTCTCAGAGATGGACACCACCTGGGTAGCGCAAACAAGGCCGGCCTGAAACGACCTGGCAGCAAACTGAGATGGAAGAGCTGAAAGAGATTGACCTAACATGGGGTGAAGCAGAACACGTAGCCCAAGACAGGAGCAGATGGAGGCAAATTGTTGATGCCCTATGTGTTTTTTGGCATGAAAACAATGTGCCAAAATATCCTACCTATAATTTTTAATGGATACTTCTTTAAGGATTTATGCCCCCTTTGGTTGTCCCCTTTTGGTCAGGAGGACATCTGACATCCAAATGGAAAGTTTTTTTGTTTTTTGTTTTTTTTTAATTAAATGTCCTGAGGATGACTTTAAGGGACGTCCTAAGGCCATCTAGAGGACCTATTATAGACTTTTTCAGGACATTCTCAGGACCAATTGTGGACATTCTGAGAACATATTATGCACATTAAACCCATGCAAATGCCTGTTTATAAATAATTAATATTTCACATTTTAGCAGTAATGCAAGGGACATAAACAAGGGACAACCACATCATGTCGCTTTTTTGTGGGTGTCCTGAGGACATCCATAGGGTGACCCTGTTAATATGAATTCTTCAAAAGAAATCCTTCAAAAAAAAAAAAAAAAAAACAATTTATTATGACAACTTGCAGGAATAACATTTAAATATAATTTTATCTAAAATATTTTTTTATCCTATGGCTGTCTTCAAGATATCTTTCACATCCTAAACTGCCGGCAGGAGCAAAGAAACCCCAAAAGCAGCCTTGGAGATGGTCAAACTTCTGCTGGCCAAATGGGCACAGGACAAGAACGAGGGAGCCAAGACGTGATAATGTCCTTTAGCTTTGACCAAGTTTTATGCTGCCAGAAACCACTACGTATTTGGTCGCAGTTTATTATTTTTTTTAATAAAGAAATGTGATGCCAGGGTAAGAATGTGATGTGAAACAAATTAAAATAGTTAATGAAGATTCTACTGTGTTTTTGGGGAAAGTTCAAGACATACAATATAAATCAGTTAATCCCCTAAAAATGTGGCTTTCTTATGGAAACGTTCCTTTTTAGGTACATACTGTACCTTTACAAGATGCGGATCCCATTTGCAAAGTTTATTCCCTTTGGAACGTTAATGATTAGACTACATAAATATTAGAAAATAGTTAATTTACTGTTTTGTAATGCTAAGTAGGATTACACGTTAACGTAAATTAAACGCACAAAAATGATACATTTCTTGAAAGTTACTAATGTTTAATGTTTCCCTCTCGAGACACATTTGCTATAAACACTGAAAGAGTTAATTTACTCATTTTACCTTACTGTAAATGCAAAAGAAAACGCAAGCCAATGCCGTGTTCTAATGTTACCCCAAATTCATAGTATACTGTACTGTAAATGTGCAAGTGTGACAAATATCCGTTAGGCGATACTGCACTCCATTTTTACATCAAGCATTTGTTTTTTTTAAAGGTAATGTATTAAGCTAATTTTTAAATGAAATTAAAGTGTTTTGGGAGCATGACTGGGGTCATATTTAGGATTTAAACTATAGAAATAAGTACATATTACCATTTTTACCTACCAAACATCCGAGAATCCTCCTCATTCGCGACGGGTTCTGGAGCCTAACCTCGCGAATGTCCGAGGTCTGACTGTACAAGGTTTTCATAAGTATGTATCTTTCACAAATTGTTCAAGGCGGTTATTTAAAGGTTAGAGTGCCCCCCCCTTGGTCCAGGGACAACTGAGCCTGTCCGCCCTCATCCCCCATCCCTGGTCCAGATGTCAAGACTGCTTCTCAACCCTGAAGTTTGAGCTGAACTGCCCGTGTAGTTATTTGGTTGAATCAAGTAAAGGTGGACATTCATGCAGGTTCACCTGAGGCACATGTTTGTAAAAGTTGTCCTGTTGAAATCAAAGCTGATGTCTTTTGAGTATAGCTGAAGCTAAAGGGAAGCACTGACTGAGGTTTTTGCTTTTCATATTTACTCCATTGCAGACTTGAAAGTTGCTTTACTGTATATGTTAATAAGGCTTGGTGTCCACGCTGAACATATTCCATCACGCTATCCTTAGGTACACGCCGTTGGAGTGAGGGGTAGGTGGGCCCCCCACACCCCAAAAGCATTCCTGGATTCTGTCTTTAGCAGTTTCATGGAGAATGCTGATCCCTTCTAGAATTCCAGTGGAGTTTAGCAGTCTGGAAAGATCGTTCTTGAATTAATTTTCATTTAGGCATTTATATTCCCTGAATTGGGTGAAAAATTACTTTGTCGTTATTCTGTAATATATTGTCATAAACAAAGATTGCATTATTTATTGTTACTCAGTCTTTTGTCTTGATGCTTTTCTGTTGGCTTGTTGGAAAGTGTTTTTGATTGTCCGGTCGAATGGGATGATTGACAGGAGATTTGATTTGGATAGAATAAATGCTTTTTGAGGCCAACAGGATTGGCCGTGCCAGGCGGCAAGGGTTGCTATGGCTACCCCTTAGCCGTGGTTACACTGTGCTCCCTGGATCCCGGTGTGCTGAGCCACCGGGCCTTTTCAGCGGACTGTCCCTTAATTAATCTGAAGCGGTTCAATAGCGAAGTTGGCCCAGTTTAGTCTCAAGGTCTTCAGAGCAATGAATTCCTGTTAAATTGCAGCAAATTGCTAACAGTTTAGACACTTCTTCTCCCTGCCTTCCTGGGGTAATGTGTGTAAAGGGTGAGGCCATTTTTGTGCACTCTGGTTAGGTGCTGATTCACATTAAAAGTTTGGGCTTGCGGGGGGGTAGCCACACACAGCACAGGAAAGCAGGAACAGGAGAGAGACCCTCCTGCACAAAACAGCAGTGGCATTGTGGCAGTCGGAGACCAGAAGACAGGAAGTACAATAACATGGTGAAACTGTACCTCACTTCAGGGTCCTCTCACTCACTTGCGCGGGCGCGCACACAGACCGGTTTGCTCACAGGGGTGTCTTTTTGCAAGTTTCACTAACCTTCTGTGAGCTAGTGTCCCCATAGCCTTAGGAAAATATCACCCACTTGCACACATACTATATGTTCAAGGGGTGGAACAGTACAGTTTTCCCACTGTTCGGCATGCGTCACGGTTTTTGGACCATGGTAATGGAAAGGTTTCGATATTTTTATGTATAAGAAGAAGAAAATTGAAACACATCAGTGTTTAACAAGGGTGAACAATGAACTCTTTATTTGTCCATTTAACAACATTCTATCCAAAAAAATGGCAGCATGACTAATTAGGCCTACTTTACGTGTCTACTGTAAAAAATCAAGGAGAGGAAAAACATAAAAATTTAAAAGTGCTTCTTAACTTTGATAACCAGTAAGTGCTTTGTCTATTCTATTTTAAATTAAAGAGTACATGATATGTACAGTACCTGTACAGGCCCTATTAATTTAAAAAATGAAAAAGTGTAACATCGAGTGAGCTAACTCTCTAAGCATTCTGTGTTAGCATTCTCTAACCTTTGACAAGAACATAAGAAATTTACAAACGAGAGGAGGCCATTCGGCCCATCAAGTTCGTTTGGGGAGAACTTGACTAATAGTTCAGAGTTGTTAAAATCTTATCTAGCTCAGATTTAAAGGAACCCAGGGTTTTAGCTTGCGCTACACTAGCAGGAAGACTATTCCATACTCCAACTACACGCTGTGTGAAGAAGTGCTTCTCAAGTTCATTTTAGATAAGAACAATAAGAACAACCTCGAACTGATTTGCTTTCGTTATTTTATATGAACAGGATACATACTTATATAGGCAATAATAAATGTAAAACATAACACAAAGTTCAACATCAAGTCTGTACCCTAATGAGACCCATTTCTTTATAGTGAGGTTCTTTGTAAAAAGATAAACATGTCAGCACTTTCTAGAACAAGGCAACCACTACCAAATCTTACCTTTATAAAGAAAAATATAGTAATTTTATTTGACAAGAACATATACCCAGTTAAAAAATAACCACAGGCAATCACAGCACAGTAACTGTAGATATGATTAATATTCTCCAATAAACTCCACAACCCACAGAATGTTTTTGATGCAGCAGATACATAAATGGGGGGGAAAAAAGTATTGTGGTTAGTGGTCAAGTCATTATAATGGAGATGACTACTTTTTTTTTTATAAATGAAATGCTCTCTTTACTAACAGTCACTATTGGTTTAATACTAGCAGTGGCACAGACCAGGAAACCCAACAGTTTACAAAACACTCACATACTACACACAAATGAAGCCCACGCATTCCACAGCAAACATTACATAGTAATGACATTTACAGTCAACAGATACATGAATACACATATTAGGTTACATCATTTTAAAGATAAGTGCAGTGTGGTACAAAGTGTGCTGGCTGCTAACCAACCCCATGGCGTCACATTATGTTAGCCAATTGTCAACAACAGGTGGGATCACCGCTCTTGCAGTACGTCATATTGCTGAAACGACGTTGAGTACATTTGAACTATGTAACTAACTTTAGGCACAATTCATATAGCATAGAACAGCAGATGGCATAAATTAACATTTAAATTCTAGCCCTCTCAAATAAGAACCCCAGTTTTTTAGATGTATTTTTTGGGAAAACATATCATCTTATATTTGTGCCAATATGTGTAGGAAAATGACAGGTGTAATATCGCAGTTCGTGTGTGTGTATTGAACTGTTGGGGGCGTACCAAATGATTCAATAATATATCATATACCGTTACACCTCTAGTACCTTCACAGTTTGAGTGTGTGAAACATGAGGTTGTAGCTCTAGCCTTTAGATTTGGTACCTACATGAAAAGCCTTGCGATGACCTTGACGTTATTATGACTTATGAATAAGCTGGTATGGTGTGGCTCTAGATCGAGAGCCAACTGGACACTGGCCAGTCTTGGACAGGACTTCCTTGGCAAGCTACCCAGATGTCTTGTGGGGTTTAAGTGTCATTAGGTCGTTATTCTTTACCTTTGTGGGGTAATCCTGTTTCTTAAAGATCAAACTGGTTGTTAAAGGCATGATTCTGAACCCCAGGCCAGGTGAGAGACAAGGGTTTGAAGCCTGTCAAGCACTGCTTCAGTTGATCTAATAGGAACGCAAACAGTGGGAACTGTATTGAGAATTGTTTGATTGACAAGCGTAACATTCACAAGTGATTGTGAATTCTCCCATAAAATTGCCAAAACATGTGGCGGAAATGAGTTTCCTTTGCACGGTGTCTGGGCTCAGCCTTAGGATGAGGAGCTCGGACATCCAGGAGGGATTCAAAGTAGAGCCACTGCTCATCCACATCAGACGGAGCCAGCCGAGGTTGTCGGCCCTCTATCTAGGATGCCCCATGGATTGCTTCCTGGGGAGGTGCTTCGGGCATGTCCGGCCAGGAGGAGACCCTAGGGCAGACGTAGTACATTCTGGAGAGATTTTACCTCTCGGTTGGCCTATGAATATCTTGGTATCTCCCTAGAGGAGCTTACCAGCCACCACCTCCAGCTTCACTGGGGGAATGCCACAGTGTTCCTAGGCCAGCTGAGAGACACAACCTCCCCAGTGTGTCCTGGGTCTGCCCTGGCATCTCCTCCTGGTTGGAAATGCCCAAAGCATCTCCCCAGGGAGGTGTCTCGGAGGCATCCTACATAGATGCCCGAACCACCTCAACTGGCTCTTTTCGATGCAGAGGAGTAGTGGCTCTACTTTGAGCTCCCCCTGAACATCTGAGCAAATTCACCCTGTTTCTAAGGCTGAGCCCAGACACCCTGTGAAGGAAACTCATGTTTGCTGCTTATATCCGTGATCTCATTCTTTCAGTCACTACCCAAAGCTTATGATCATCGGGTAAGAATGTAGATGGACTGGTGAATCAATAGCTTTGCCTTTCGGCTCGGCTCACTATTTACCATGACAGAACGGTATAGCATCTGCATTACTGTTGGTGCTGCCTGTTGATCTCCAGCTCCTTTCTTTCCTGACTCGTGAACAAGACCTGGAGATTCTTAAACTCCTCCGCTTGACACGGTAGCTGACCTCCCAGTCCACTCTTTTCTGGTCAAGAACTATGGTTTCAGATTTGGAGGTGCTGATCCTCATCCTGGTCACCTCACACTCAAATGCAGACCACCCCAGTGTATGCTGCAGGTCACAGCCTGACGACGTCAACAGGACCACATCATCTGCAGAAAGCGAAGATGCAATCCTGAGGTCACCAAACCTGACCCCATCCATTCCTTTGCTACACCTAGAACTTCTGTCCATAAATGTTATGAACAGAATTGATGACAAAAGGCACCCACACTCACCGGGAATGAGACTGACTTACTATTAGCAATGTGAGCAAAAACTCTGTAGCTGACCCTGTACTCCATACTCCTGAAGCACACCCCATAGGACCTCCCAAGTGGTATGCCTTTTCTCAGTTCCCAAACCACATGTGGAACAGTTGAATAAACTCCCATTAATCATCCAATATACCTGTGAGTTTGAAGTGTAGTCTGGGACGACCCCGTGGCTCGGGCTCCAGCCAACAGGAGCAGGGACATCCTGGAGGAGATGTCCCTGCCCAGGGACACGCACCTAGCAGAAGAGGCTGAGTTAGCCAGTAGATTACCTCGTCAGTGACACTGAGGTATCCTCTTCCGATAGACGAGGCATCTGCTTTCGGAGTCCGGTCATTCTGTCATGTACGGACCAGGGGAAGCAGGAGCAGGGAGACGAGGAATCAGGGAACGAGGGATTTATTGTAGAAAACAACAAGGCAAGGCACACAGACGGACGTCAGACTTCAATGACCGGACTGGGGAAAACATACCTAACGCAGACTTAAATACATAAGACTAATGTCAGCAACAGAAAACAACTGGTAAACACGGGGATTCCACACGAGGTTAACGAGGGGGCGTGGCACACGGGAGGATCGGACGAGCGGGGCATGACAAACAGGAGAAAAAGAATTAAAGCCCGACTGACTCAGAGGTACACTGCATAACGGCATAGGTGTAAAAGGAATGTTTTAGATTTAATATCCTTAATCTTTTCTACAAAATAATTAAGAAAATCATTGCAATCCCTTACAGACTGAACCACAGTACTGCAATCTTACGCCATTTGACACTTTCAGGTGCATTCAGTCTTACCTTTTGTAAAAAATGGTGCAAATTCATTTCAAATGACATGAAACACATGAATATGAAATCTACATTTCAAAAAACCTGATGCATGCTTTTAAAACAAATCTTTAAAAGACTTTGCCATCTTGCCAACCCTTATTTGTCAGTGACCCATATATAATATCTTTTTTTATGATCGGGGTCATAAGAGGAGTCATAATTCACACACAGTGGCAAACCTTATCATTGTCCAATGATATGTTTTGAATCAGTATGTGACAGGGGAGGTGGGCAGTCAGCTTTCCGCTAGGGCCATGCAGATGGAACATCAGAACATAAGAAATTTGCAAACGAGAGGAGGCCATTCGACCCATCAAGCTCTTTTGGGGAGAACTTATCTAACAGCTCAGAGTTGTTAAAATCTTATCTAGCTCTGATTTGAAGGAACCCAGGGTTTTAGTTTGCGCTGCAATAGCCAGAAGACTACTCCATACTCTAACTACACGCTGTGTAAAGAAGTTCTTCCTCAAGTTCATTTTAAAATGTTCTCCCACTAATTTCCACTTATGGTCATGATTTCTAGTATTCAAACTAATATTGAAGTAGCCATTTGGCTGAACAGCATCCAGACCTGTTAGAATCTTATATTCCCTGAATTAGGCTGTCATGGTCCACTTTTGCTTGCAGCACTTAGTGGGAATTCCGTTCCTGGATTCCATGAAGATCTGATCTTTCTCTTCAAAGAGAAGAGTATATATCCAATATATATCCCTGCTTCATATAAACCTTATATGATTATATTATGGATGGCTGTTTGTGAGCGGCAGCTGTCCTGTTTGAGGTACGACGTGAAGGTGTAGACAGACATGGATATGCCAGAGCAACTGAGCACAGTAATGTGGGGGCATCTCAAACATAACAGGTTTCTATTTTGGGTGGCGTATGGCCAGGCTTTGATACACTGTACCCCAGTGCTGGTGACCCACCAGCAGGAATATCATGTGTTTGAATGTGGGACACTGGGAGACAGAAAGCTTATAGAGAAAAGCGGGGGGAGTAACAGGAACTAGAGCGGGAGAAGAGAAAGAGCAGGGAGCACACAGACGTAGTCAGCAGCTCAGGGGGTTTCCCGGAAGCCCAGTTTCTTATATAAACAATGAACCCACAGATAAGTGGAATGCATTTTGCACACAGGAGACATGTGCACACTTTTGTACACACAGCTGTTCTCAGACTGCTGGAGCATTTGTGGGTGTTTCCCATATTCTCTTGTATTGACTGGCTAGGTTTAAAGCCCAACCCCGGATTTTTGCCCAATAGAAATTGAGCAGGACTTCTGTTTTTTTATTTATTTATTATTTTTTATTTGAATACAATGGAGGTGTTTGCAGTTGTAAACACAAACACACACAGAGTCTCGTTGTATTATTAGACCTTATGCCCCACACAGCGACGGAGGTAGCATATAGAGCAGAAGATAGGAACAAGGACCTGACAACAGATGTTCTACATGTAACCATACTATCTCTGTAATTCCTGGGAAGGTTTACTTGACTGCAAATCTATTTTTAATTTATTATAATGGTTATCATCCAGTCATTGCATTATAATTCTTTTAATTGTCCAATCTGTTTTTTGAATTATACTGTTCAATATTTGTGCTCATTGACTTGCCACAGAAACATATGGTCTCCCTTCAAAAATTCATGGATTTCATTTTACAGTGGATTCTTGCACAAGCTTTTCGTTGACAAGCTAAAAGAATGATTAATCTGCGCCCATATTACAGCATGGACATATGTGTCCTTGATGATTGTTAAACCAGGATCGAGGATCTCTCTACTGAATCATTTGAATTATGTTTTCAGAAAAATAGTGAATGTGTCCCTACAATTGCAGATGAATCATTGTTTCTGTGGTTCCTCCATTTCCTTCCACTCAGGGAGTGAAGAAGCCCTTCTCTGAGGTCATCAGAGCCAACATCGGTGATGCCCATGCCATGGGCCAACGACCAATCACCTTTTTTCGTCAGGTGGGCTCCCTGAATTAGGCCGTCATGGTACACTTTTGCTTGCAGCACTTGGTGGGAATTCCGTTCCTGGATTCCATGAAAATCTGATCTTTCTCTTCAAGGTCGTGGCCCTCTGCTCCTACTCAAAGCTCTTGGAGGACGACAAGTTTCCAGAAGATGCCAAGAACAGAGCGCGCCGTATCCTACAGGCCTGCAGTGGGGGTAGTATTGGTGAGTGTGTGTGTGTGTGAGAGAGAGAGATGGCAGCAGACTTCTATCCATAAGTCATACGTAGGGATTTCTCCCAGAGGGTGCAAGGTGAAAGAACCCAACCAGTCATTCTTTACAGGCTACGCTAAACTTTATCATGACAGTTCAGTTCATCCAAGGCCAATGGCACCGATCACCAACCAGCTCTACACCTCACACTGTAGGTCTAACTGGGAGTGAACACTTAGCTAGAGCTAGAACTAGAGTCCCTATAAGCGAGACTAAATAAGAGTGTTTTTAGTTTAGACTACAATATTGTGAGAGAGCCTGAATCTTGCATATCCGATGGAAGACTATTCCACAGCTGAGGAGCTCTGTAAGAGAATGCTCTGCAGCCTGCCGTAGTTCTTCCTACCCTGGGTACTAACAGATATCCTGCTCCTTGAGATTGAAACAGGAGAGGAGGGTTGTAAGAGACCAGTAGATCTCTAAGATATTCTAGTTCAAGGCCATTCAGTGCTGTATAAGTTAATAGCAGTATTTTGTAGTCAATCTGAGACCTAACTGGAAGCCAGTGAAGGGAGCATAGAATAGGGCTAATATGACATTTTTTAACTTTACAGGGTAGTGCTAATCAGTGGTGCAGTCTCCTTAAGAAGTTTTGTAGGACTTGTGTCTACAAGGCTAGTAGATGATTTACAGGAGGAAATTAAGTTCCGCAGTTCTGATTGTTTTAGAGGAAAGAGAGATTCAAAGCTGTCATTTTCAGTACTAATAGGACTAGCAGAAGACTGGTAGCTGTATGTAGCTACAGATGTGCCCAGATGGTCTGGCTAATCTTATTTTACCATTTAAAATGTCATAGTCATCACTCCTAAGATCTTCTGGGACTCGTGACTTTAACGTTGAAGAATTCTTTGTTACCTACACACAAATTCAAACAGGAATTTAGGATTGTTTTTGTTCTCTTCCATTAATCTGGAGAGAGACACAGATCTAGCAATCATTAGTGTTTGTCTGTACTTGGAAAGGCTGTCTTTCCAGGCAGACCTGAAAACTTCTTGTTTGGTTGAGCGCCATTTGCGCTCTAGCTTGTGTGAAGCCTGTTAAGTGCATGAGTATAGTCAGAGTACCAGGGGGCAGGTTTCTTATCTCTATGGTTTATTTTCTTAAGTGGAACTACAAGATCAAGAGTGCTGTGAAGCAGTTTCTCCATGTTCACAGTTACCTGTTCAAGTTCATTGTCACTTAGACAGAGGCTTCAGATGTAAGGTTGAAGGACTGTGGAAAATGGCAGAGAAACGTTGTGGTTTCAGGTCACTTACAAAAGCTTCCCAGGAGGCCACCTCAAACTGGCATAGAGGAGAAAATACGGTCAGCCAGTCCCTGGAGCAGTTGGGGTTAGGGCCCATCACTGTTCATGGGATTTGAACTGGCAACTTTCTGAGTCTCTACCCACAATGCTGCCCCCCCTCACCAACAACAAATTATTATTTTTTAAAATATTTTTCTGGTCAGCAAATAATTCCTTATGCTATTTTATAGTGTTTGTGTCTTTAATTATTCTGCAATGTAGAGAATAGTACAAATAAACCTGTTGGTAGGTGTGTCCAAACCTTTGACTGGTACTTTGACTGGCCACATCTTTCCTAGGGGCCTACAGTGCCAGTCAGGGTATAGAGTGTGTGCGTCAGGATGTCGCCCGCTACATCGAGAGAAGAGATGGAGGCATCATCTGCAACCCAGACAACATCTACCTCTGCACGGGTGCCAGCGACGGGATTGTGGTAGGCGATGGATGGCCGTTGGGGGTCAGCTTCCCCTGACACACTGCGGGGGAGGTCTCTTGGTCTGCGTTTCATTCCCAGCTGTTATTCATTTTATTTATCCGTTTGTGTTATTGGTATATTTTACTGGAATTTAGAAAGCTTGTGGTCAGCTCGTTGCCTTACACAATCCCCCCCCTCCCCCAGACGATTCTGAAGCTTTTGGTGAGCGGCGAGGGTCGGACCCGAACAGGGGTCATGATCCCCATCCCCCAGTATCCCCTCTATTCCGCTGCTCTGGCGGACCTCGGTGCCATCCAGGTCAGCTACTACCTGGACGAGGACCGCTGCTGGGCCCTGGATGTTAGCGAGCTGCGACGCGCCCTGGTGGCTGCCCGGCAGCACTGCAACCCCCGCACACTCTGCGTCATCAATCCTGGAAATCCCACTGGTGAGTCCTATATATAGTCTATATAGGCGTAGGAGTCCTATATAGGCATGGAGCTGGTTTCGTCTTCCATATCACTGTTTCCCAGCCTGGTCTTTGGGGACCTGCAGACAGTCCACATTTCTGCTCTCTCCGAGCTCCCGGTAGGGAGCAAAAATGAGGACTGTCTGGCAGGGAGTTGGAAGGGAGCAAAAACATGGACCGTGTGTGGGTCCCCGAGGTCTGGATTGGGAAACACTGTTGTAGAACATCAGCATAAGTCCCCCACTCTCCTGCTGGTTAGTACAGAACCAACCAATTACCCTGTTCCAGTTTATCATTAGTCTGAGAAGTTTTCACTATGGTTTAGACTTCCACCATAAATACCCACTGTGCCACTGTAAATCATCAATCATATTCTTATGTCCAGCCATGAGTCAGCTGTCAAAGTTCATATAATGTCTGTAACTTCCAGAGCTGGAGTTGTTCCTGTGTTCTTGTAGGAATGCCCGTTTTTCACTTGTGTACATGGCTGCTTTTATGGGTCAGAACTGGGGGTTGCCAGTCTGATCCCAGATGGGTCAGTACCACATGTCCATTTTCTTTAACTGCTGTGTCTCTCTCTCTCTTTTGTGTCATAGGTCAGGTCCAAAGCCGCCAGTGCATTGAGGATGTCATCCGCTTCGCTGCTGAAGAGCATCTCTTCCTGATGGCTGATGAGGTGACTCTGACATCATTGTTTTTTCTAATCACACTATTCAAGCTGTTGGCCATCTAACCTTCTCTGTGCTCCTTCCTGCTCTCTGTTACTATTTTATAATCTCTCATCCATTATTCACATTATTTAGTTTGCTAAACATCCAAAGCCACTCATACAGCCAGATTTTGGGACTAGAGCCTACAACGCCCATAGGGGTGCCCAATTTAAAAAAAAAAAAAAGGAATTTGCAGACAATCCATAAAAGTATATCTAACTATACTTAAGTAAACATCCATAAACTTGACCATAGTACCACTTGGGTTGTAGACCTCATGTACATGCGCAGAGGATAGATTGTGGATGGACCCGCCTTGCTTTCAGGTGTACCAGGACAATGTGTACGCAGAGGACTGCCAGTTCCACTCCTTCAAGAAGGTGCTCTTCGAGATGGGGCCAGAGTACTCGGATATCGTGGAGCTGGTCTCCTTTCATTCTGCCTCCAAATGCTACATGGGAGAGTGAGTCACATCAGCCCCCCCATATACATACACACCATGCGTACACCCATTACAGCATTATTGATGGATGGTGTTTCCATGGTAACCATAACTTGTCTGCCCCCCCCCAGGTGTGGTTTCCGGGGAGGCTACATGGAGGTTATCAACATGGACCCAGACGTGAAGACACAGCTGACAAAGATGGTTTCGGTGCGGCTATGCCCACCCGTGCCGGGCCAGGCTCTCCTCGACCTGGTGGTGAACCCTCCCCAGCAAGACGAGCCCTCCTACAGCACTTTCATTGAGGTCAGGGTGATAGATCCAACATCTTTCTAATTATAGACCTATCTATAAAGAATCTTGATCTATCTTGAATCTTCTATTTCTAGAAAAAGTGATGGATAGACTGGTACCCACGCAGCTTCATACTTTTCTTTGGGTAAACCGCGCTTAATGAGCCTTTTCAATCTGGCACACAGCGCAGTACTGAGACAGTTCTTTTGAGAATTGTCAATTTTCTCCTCATGTTGCTAATGACAGTGCTCTTAACATTCTCCTTCTCCTAGACCTAAGTACAACATTTGACACGGTAAATCATAAGGTACTCATTTCCTGTACTCATAGCCCTTCTCTGGTTAAGGTCATACCTCACATATAGGCAACAGTTTTTCACTCTAGGCAATCAAGTCTTCTGACGCTCCTGTAAAGAGTGGTGTCCCTCAGGGATCAGATCTTGGCCCCCTTCTCTTTTTAATTTCCCTCTTGCCCTTTTGGTCCGATCATTTGTAGCCATGGCCTTCACTTTCACTGCTATGCAGATGATATTCAGTTATATGTTAGATCGCAATCCCTCATCGAATCCCCTCCGAAAACACAAATGGCACGCATCTCTGATTTGAAGTTTTGAATACATGGCTACTTTCTCAGGTTAAATAATGACAAACTGAAGTTTTAGTGGTAGGTTCTAAATCCTCATTATCCAAAACTTCTCCATATATATTGATGGTGTGTGCAGTAAGCCTGCTTCTGTCATCAGAAATCCAGGAGTACCACTTCACCCATCACTGAACAAACTCTGGATTGCTCTTCATTGGCTACTTTTAAATCTAACTTAGAGACCTTCCTGTTTAATGAGCATTTCTCCTTTTAACTGCTTAGATGTCTGTTTTCCTCTCTTCTTGTATAGTGACATTGGGTTTATGAAATTAAGTGTAATCTGTTTATGATTATTATCATAAGTTTGTGGAAACGGGCAGCATGTCCAAATTTATGATGCAAAGAAAAGAAACTGCATTTAATGTGTGATGAGATTTGATGGGATTCTAAGTGGCTTTACATGTTTATATGATAATGCTTGGCAGAATAATTAAGTGTGTTTTTGGACTTTTAACGTGATTCTGCACATTTCCACATTTAATATAGATGAGGGTGTTACTGCTTGATGGTCTCTCCATCTGCTCATTCTCCCATCGCCCCGCCCCCCCTGGGCCCGTGGGGAAGGCCGGGGCGGGGGGGGGGGCCCGCCGGGGGGGGGGGGGGGGGGGGGGGGCGCGGGGGCGGGCGGGGGGGGACCGGGGACC
>JAODLD010000001.1:21045962-21056568 GCA_026781065.1 Mormyrops boulengeri
ATATAAAAACTGCCATAGTTTTTCTCAACCATGTAAACAATTCTGGAGGAGGTGGCAGGGGAATGTTTTGAAATAGATACAACAATTTTGGCAATATAATCATTTTCTGAATATTTATTCTTCCCATTATTGTTATAGGCAGCTTCATCCACCTGTCTATTAAGTTATTAATTTCTTCTTTCAAATAATCATAATTAATTTTAACGATTTGATCAATCATTGGTGCAATGACGACTCCTAAATATTCAAACTGTTCCACTACTTTAAAGCAAGTTATTTCAGAGATGGGATTATGCCTTTCCATTGAATTTAATAGAATAGAAGATTTTGTTTTGTTCACTTTGTAACCTGAAATATTTCCAAATAGTTGAATCACTTCCAAAACCGTCGGGAGAAAAGGCACTTTTACAAGTAATTTGTACAAGGTAAGATTATAACAAAATCGTCTGAAGTTGGACATTTACAGTAGGTCAAAGACACAAAGGCATTGAATTTACAAATATTTTTCAGCAACAGACCCAACAATATATTGATGATATAACAAATATTGAATCTAAATTTCCAAGTCATTGATAGTTTGTTGTAGTACACTACTGGCTTAATTGACTAGGTCAGCAATTCTCAACCTAAGGGTCGCGACAAGTTCTGAAAGGGTCATGAGGCAGAGTTGGAGATGTTAGCATTTTAAAACCAGCAAGCTCCTATACTGAGCCACGATCAGATTTCCCAGCCCCAGTCCTAGAATTAACCTATATAAACGAGTCTTGGGTCTGCAAATGCTTAGCGCAAAACTAGTGAGAACTCAACCAATCCAAGAAGCTGAAACACAGATGCTTAATTTAAAATTCACTGGCACATCCAATCAGATTTATGCGATAGTTATTGACTGGCGTGAAATGCAGAGTGCACTGCATGCTTGATCATAGCCGTAATTTAAACATATACTTCATATAGGGTCATGACTGAGCTGGCATGGTAAAAATTGGGTCGCGGTGCAAAAAAGGTTGACAACCACTGGTCTAGCTAACCATGAAGTTATAGTCATTGAGTAAGATGAGTGCCAACATGAGCTCCACTAGGGGGCAGCAATGAACAGGAGGGGGTTATAGGAGATACATTGGGATTTGTTAGTTATCCACATACCCCATCTTGCTCTCCATGAGAAATGCAATTTTTGGGTCAGAGCACAGGATTGGCTAGCATGCAGTGCCCCTAGAACAGCTGGGATTGAGGGCCTTAGTCAAGAGCCCAGTGGAATTATGATTACGCTGCCAGCCACAGGATACAATCCCAGAACCTTCTGGTCAGGCCACCATGTTGGCCTAAAGACTGATTCATGTTGCCACAGAAAACAATCAAGGACTATGAATTATGAATAGTATCACAGAGGTAATCTCACTAAAACTGGCCCAAGCAAGACACTTTCTGTAAAATACAAACAAAAAATCTCCCTTATAATGATACAAAATAGTGGTGCAAACCCTTCCCAATTTAAATTTTAAACCTGCTGGCTTGTCCCAGTTCCTTGATTGGAGAAATCTTGTTTTTCACATTTCTTATTGGTCAGTGTCACCAGCATTTACCACAAGGCGTATGGGGGTCTGAGATGCAGTCCAGGATTTGTGACCTGGCATTTTGGAGGGAGAGTAACAGAAGACCATAAAAAAAATGGCTAGTAGTACAGAGCAAATTTACAGTTTTATTGTCATGTGTTCTAAGGAACACTGAAACTCTCGTGGCTTGGGGACAGGTAGATAGAGGGAAAAAAGGATCAACAACATTGGAAATAAAGGACAATATAGTAGTGTAGTAAGAAGTATAGACAGTGTAGTAAAAGACAATTCAAGACAAAATATAGTGCACTATGGAATGTTAGTCACCCCAAGGTGCTTGTCAAAGGTGAATGGCAATTCATTTTAAAAAGAAATAGAGAAAGAAAAGCATGCTGGGAACACAAACTTACTGCAGCACAACTTTGCAGCTGTATTTCAGCAATGGATCCAGGACATTCTGAAGGTTCTGCAAGGAGTCATTTTCACAGCTTGTCCTGTAAGAGAAGGAAAGCATATCAGTCAAATTACTTTCTGGAATGCTAGCCTTCACCCTACTTGAGCTGGGCGTGGGCCATTGAAAGAGAGACATCCTTAGCCATTGTGGATTAGGAGAAAAGAGGGATGTTTGACTCATGATACAAATGTGGATGATGCGAGAGAAAAATTAACTAGAGAGATATTTTTGTATTTGGAATATATTTTTATATTAATACAATGGTAACTTTAGTATTATAAACATGTGCTTGAACTTTTTGCTTGTTAGATTTTGCAGAAATGCAGACTGGAGAACAGGTGTGAGGGTGGAGCGCGCTTATCAGAAAGGGCAGGAAAATCACAAAGTCGTGCAAAGTGCAGACGCTTCAGGCCTGCAGCTTACAGATTATATGAAGCATAAACATGCTTACAAGATGCGTGCCCTACCCTAACCAGTTTGATCTGGTTCTGAGGAGGGGGCACAAACTGTCTGTGTACCCAAATAAAAGTTATGTTGACCAGAAAGTTCTTTGAGCATTACCATGGAGATATCGAAGTGGTTGTTCCCCGAGCTCAGCAATAAAACGACGTCATACTCTAAAGCGCCGACTAAGTGTCATAAATTTCTACGACAATGATCACAAGAGTAGTTCTGAGAGGAGGTTGTTCATGGATTCCAGGGATTGGTGCAAGCCAGTGTTTCTCAACCCAGTCCTTGGCGCCCTGGGACAGTCCACGTTTTGGTTCCCATCTAGCTCCCGGCACACCTGTACCTGGTATTTGGTGTTCTCGATTGTCAGGTGCGCTCAGAGTTGGGAGTGAGTGATGGCGTGGAGCTTACACATTCTTTTGGGTGACCAGGACCACAGTCAGACCGCTCACCCTGGGGTAGTTTAACCTTCCCACTTCGATGCTACCAAAAAAACTGCCAGAAGAAAAAAAAAAAATACATAAGTGTTATTTCATTATCGTTAGTGTTGTTTTGAATGACATACCTGTTACAGTAACCTATGCTAGGAAATTTTTGCACACAGTAGGTTTTTGCCACTTTTCCATTTATTTCATAAACTGCAGATATTTTACTCTTAAGCACTGGAAAATTGAGTGAACAAGTATAAATGGAATTATAAGTGAAATAAAACAAATTTCCTTTATAACATAGAGGGAGTATGTAACAGTGCCTGTGTGGTGATGCCACAGTCAAATTCTAGATCGTCCTTTAACTTTAAATACACGAGTTGTTTCATCTCATGAAACAGAGCAGTATTTAATGTCCCTTGTAGAAAAGATTGTCTGGAATTTCCTCTGCTGTTATAACTGCTAGAGGACGTTACTTTGATTAATCAAAGATGACATTTTCTCGCTAATAAAGGTACTCAAATGGTGAACATGCTAAAAATTTTGTTAGCAAAGAATATTGAGTGTATTTTAGTAAATGTTGAGTAACATGCAAATGTAGAAAATCTCAGTGTGTGCAAAAACCTTTGATTGGTAGTGTAGTTATAGCTAGAAAACAACATATTAACAATTGCCTTGGAACTCCATTAACAATAGTGTAGTGTGTAGTTAGCAGTGTAGTGTAGTTAACAGTAGCAGTAGTGTATTGTGGTTCAGTAGATAACACTATAGACTTGAATCTCCATGGTTCGGGGTTTGATTCCCAAACCCAGTTCTGTGTGTGCTGAGTTTGCATGTTCTTCTGGTACACTCTGGTTTCCTCCCACAATTAAAACACATGCAAATGGGTGATTTGGTAGCTCTGAATAGTTTAGTGAGTGTTTATACCCCGAAATGGGATCCTGTTTGGGGTGTCCCCTGCCTTGTGCCTCCTGCGATAGGCTCCAGGCTCACTGCCAGCCTGTACTGGATGAGTGCTTTTTGGAGGTGAATGGCTACTGTTCAATAGTAACAGTAATGGACACACTAGGATGTGATCATAAGGGTTCCAGGCCTGAGATGCAGGTACTTAGTGTGGCTGAAAACATTTGAGCAACATTTAGCTGGAGAGGACAGGTTTTAAAAGGCCGGCTTGCGTCAGCTTTCTGTGATTCCCTTGGCAGTAGCAGAGCAAGGAACAAGAATGGTGTGTTCCTGATTTCTCTCTCACACACAGTGCCTTTTGTGAGAATTTTGTCTATTAAACCCTCAGTTGGAGACAGTGCAGGTCCATGGGGGTGGAAGTAGAGTAGATGGTGGGGAACTGACCTGCTGGGGCTGAACGGGGTGGCGATGGAGCCGTTCAGCATGACTGTGGCTGCTCCGCAGGTGTGCTCTGCAAACTGAAAGGGGGGGGGGGCCTTCACTCCGTTGGAAATGGCCAAAGCAGATGCCAAGCAGGCTGACAGAGAAGCTGCTGTCAAACAAATGTGCCGCGACAAAAAGTGATTTATTCGCGCAAACCTTCGGAATAATTAAGCGTAGCTATAAAGAGCAACATAGCACATCCAAGCAAAACGTAATGCATTTTGGTCAAAGTTGCGTCTGGCATGCTGCACTGTTAGTGCAAGACTGGACCGATCAGTATATCACTGTGGCAACTGGACACAAAGCCCTTTTGATGAGCTCGATTCCAGTGCAGGTTCAGTACAAAGAGAGACTTCTATTTAAACCGTAACAATTCCCGTGCTGACTGGCAGAGGGCCCCCCCCATTCAGCAGGATGCACGCTAGGCCCAAATTTTACTAACCATCTATGCTTCAGCTTACATGTGATGCAAATCTCCCTGTATTATGAAAGTTCCTTTTTAAAAGTGCTTAGCACACAAACCACCTTCCATAGCACCTAGTTATGCTGCAACAGTCCGGAAGCTGGGAAGGTTTGCTGCCAAGCTCTTAATCCGAGTGCTGAAAATGCTTGACGGACAGCTATCTATCAGTGGATGTCACGCTTCCGGTGACCTTTGACTCAATGACTTTGACTCTGTGGTCCGAAGACTCACTCATTTGAGCATTGTGTGTGTCAGAAATGTGGTTTTCCTGTTTACCACACAGATGGCAGATAATAGAGTGGAAATCAACATACACATAATAAGTCTTTCTGTATTGTGTTAAGTGAGAATATGCAAATCTAATCTTATAAAGTATATATTCAAAATGAAATACATAGTGTTATGATCTGTAATAAAAATGCAGAATGTTTGTTGTCTTGATATGTCATACCATACAATATGTATAAACATATAAGGGAGATGCTTACTTTAATAAAAAACTTCTAATATACTCAAATGTGACTTGACTCCTACTCATCATCTCTTTTGATCTTAATGTGATATATTTGGGATATACAGTGATCCACCGCTATATCACGGTTCAGCTATCGCGCCCCCGCTATATCACGGATTTTTCCCCGACGCAACACAGTTCTCTGCGATGTGTGTATATATATATATACATATACATTACATATTATTATTATGTTACTCATATCCTTAGCCCGTCATCCACATATCATATGTGTTTACAAACTGTGTTTTAACAAGTTTACATGTGTTTAAAGCATGTGGGAGGGGTATTTTAAAGCTTAAACTATATTAAAAAAATGTTTATTTATATTCTTTCTATATTGCATATTTACACCTATCGCTGATTGGTCTGAAAGGTAACTTCCGTAAGAAATGCCCATAACTTAGAAATACATGAACAGTACAGTACAACGTACATGCACGTGTACACATACAAACTACAGGTGCATATAATAGGATGTTATTTCAGTCTGAACTGGCGAATCATCCCATTTTATTCCTGCAGTGGTCATCCAGTTTTTAACCAGCATCAAGTGAGCTGGATGATTTTTTCTTTACTCTTCCAAATATCGCCTACCATAGACTTAGCCTCTCCAAAATGTCTGCAACAACTCTGTGTGATTGTCTTTTTAATATCTCTGTAATGATATCGAGCTTCTTTTGGAGGGACATTACAATATGCTTATTTTTGAAGCCATGGATTTTGCAGTTTTACACGCCGCTGTAAGTTCAGCTACGCCCACAGCCTCGTCTTCTAGCTCGCTCTCCATTCGACGTTCGCTCCGCCTCCACGTGCAGACTCCGCCCATAACTCTCAGCTGCTGGTTGTGTAAAATTAATTTGCGCGTGCGCGTGCCTAGAGCTGCCCGGTAGAGGGAAGTGCCCGTATATTGGAGGTCCGGATAAGGAAGGTTTGACCTTACATCCACATAAGGCAACATCATAAACCGAGGGCATTTCAAACACCACTAGTGGAGAACACATTCCCAGCATTCCACACTTCACTGGTCCTTACTATATTCATGGGCATTGTGCAGATATGGGATGAGGTCTAGGCAGGTGTGGAGTGAAGTAGTAAAATAACGAGTTTGAACCCCCCAGAATTTTTTTGCTATCTTTCAGGCAAGTACGGAATAACAAGTCTGAACCCCATCTTGAAATTTGCTTCAGACCCTGGTGGGTGAAATCTACATATCTATGCTGCCCCCTTCTTGTTTATACAGACTGAATTTTATTGTTGTATTTCTGGAAAAGTGCAAATTCTGCTTAATTTGCCTTTTTTTAAGTGCAGACTATTGAAGCAGTGTAGTGACAAATGTCACAGAAAATTGAAGTTACAGTTGTTTTTTCGCTTAACAAAAGTTACTGAAGAAATTAATGTTAATGAGTTTGATTTTATCAAAATAAAGTTACACCTAGGCTTTTCTTTCATTGTTCTGTTGAGGTGGGGTGTGAAATTATTTCTGCCTGCCAAGTGGGGAATGACAGAAAAAGTTTGAGAACCACTAATGTAGGGTAAGCTGTGGAGGGCGTGGCCAAAGAGTATTATCAATACATGTGGTCTAACCATCGGAGATCCATTGTGCGACTGGTTTAAAAGCAATCCTAATGCAGCAACAGGGCTATTGTTTACACCACGGTCCTGGTAGCTTACCAAGCCAGAGGACCGGTTCCAGAATGACCGGACTGGATTCATCGTGCATTCTGTCCAGCCAGGACACCCAGAGGTAAAGGTTTCTGAAGATGAAACAAACACAGGACACAGAGACACTCACAAACATATATTTTCCCTTCCTAGAGCATTACCCCATCAAAGCACATGCCTCGAAAATCAAGAACACAAGCACATGGAAATAGCCAAAGTATTCAGAAAGGCCACGAAAAGCTGCTGAGGACAGGAAACACTTATAAGCAGGGAGGTCCCAGCGCAGAAGACTTTGCTGCAGCATAACAGTTAATGAATGGATGCAGTGATAGTGGTCTGTACCGTTACTGTTGTTCTTCCCACACCAGGTCAGCCCATCCATGACATATCCCAGCAGGGTGTCCTCCAGTGTCCCCAAGCACTTCTTCTCTTCAGTGTACTTATGACTGATCTCTTTTGTTTTGCTCCAGAAGAGAGTCTGAACAACATAACAGCACTTAGACATATACAACCCCTGGTAAAATATATGGAATCACTACTCTTGGGGGATGTTCAGTCAATTGTTTTCCTTTGTAGTCCAAAAAACAAATCACAGATACGGCACAAAACCATTTTACCTAAACAGCTGAACATTCTGGATTGTAAAACATACCTCCAAAAAATAAAATGACATTGATGCAATTAATGGCGTCTTTTTTTTCTGATGAAGCAGAGGAAAAAATTATAGAATCACTTTATGCTGAGGAAAAAAATATGGAATCACCCTGTAATTTGCATTTCTGAAACAAATACCTGCACAGGTCTAATTATGAAAATTAGTCTGCAGTTAAAAGAGAGTACATGCAGACCTTAACGAGCTGTTGCACCTGACTGATTGACAAGAAACATAGCCAACAGGAGAGCTGTCAGCTGAAACAATGGAAAGGATTATAAAACTCCTTCAAAAAGGTATATCAACATGGAGTGCGGCAAAAGATGTTGGTTGTTCCCAGTCAGCTGTGTCTAAAATTTGGAGCAAGTACAAACAAAATGGGAAGGTTGTAAACGGGAAACATACAGGTAGACCAAGGAAGTCATCAAAACGTCAGGACAGAAAACTCAAAGCAATATGCCTTGAAAATAGAAAATGTACAACAAAACAAATGAGACAAATGGGCAGAAACGGGAGCCAATGTTTGTGACCGAACTGTAATAAATCGGCTGAGGGAAATGGGATTTAGGTACAGGAAAGCCAAACGTAAACCATCATTAACACCTAAACAGAAGAAAACAAGGTTACAGTGGGCTAAAGAGAAGCAGGCGTGGACTGTGGATGATTGGATGGAAGTGGTATTCAGTGATGAATCCCGAATCTGCATCGGCCAAGGAGATGATGTTGGGATGTTTGTTTGGTGCCATCCCAATGAAACAAGATGGCTGCCTGAAGAAAACAAGCAAATTTCAGTCATTGATGATATGGGGTCGCATGTCAGGTAAAGGACCAGGGCAGATGGCAGTCATTACCTCCACAGTAAATGCACAGGTGTACGTTGAAATTTTTGACAATTTTCTCATTCCATCAATCGATAGTAAGTTTGGTGATGATGAAGTCATTTTTCAGGATGATAATGCATCTTGCCACCGAGCAAAGAGCGTTAAAACTTTTCTTAAAGAAAGGTATATCAACTCAATGACATGGTGAGCAAACGGATCTCAATCCAATTGGAAAATTTATGGTGGAAATTGAAAAAAATGGTACATGACAAGGCTCCACCCTGCAAAGCTGATCTGTCAACTGCTATACGAGAATGTTGGAACCTGATTGATGTAGAATATTGTTTTTCATTAGTGAAGTCCATGCCTCAAAGAATTCAAGTTGTCATAAAAACCAGAGGAGGTGCAACAAACTACTACTACAAATTCTGTTTTGTTTTGTTTTTGTTGATTCCATAGCTTTTTCCTCAGCATAAAGTGATTCCATAATTTTTTCCTCTACTTCATCTGAAAGAAAGACATGCCATTAATTGCAACAATGTCATTTTATTTTTTGGAGGTATGTTTTACAAGCCAGAATGTTCAGCTGTTAGGTAAAATAGTTTTGTGTCATATCTGTGATTTGGTTTTTGGACTACAAAAGTAAAACAACTGACTGAACATCCCCCAAGAGTAGTGATTCCATGTTTTTGCCAGGCGTTGTATGTGTGGCAAAAATTATGTGGAAAACAGCTTCTCGAACATCTCATTCCAAAACCAAGGGTACAAATATGAACTTGGTGAACACTTTGTTCCTGTAATATTGATGTTGGAATATTGCTCATGGGATTTGTTGGGGTTGGGTGTTGATGATGAGTTATCAGGTCCCTTTCTGTGAGCTTGTGCGGCCAACCGCTTCAAAAATTAACTTGCCGCCAGACCTTTGCACTTCACAATCACCTCATTTGTAGCTGAACAGGGCAGCTCTAGCAGGGCAGAAATTTGGTAAACTAAGACGGTGCCAAGCGGAAGTCACTTTGTTTCCTCACATTTAGTGATGACATGCGCGCTCCCGTTTCTCGGAGATCCGAGAAATATCTCGGAGCAGCACAGAGGATCCCGAGTTCAGAATCCAAGATGGCTGCGGCCATTATCAACAGAAGTTGTAGTTTCATATGTTTACTTCTCATTTGTGGCTCATTAAATTGGTCGCACACACTATACCGTGTATACGCACCAAGTGTTTCGACAGTAGGCCTACTGGTTATGGCCAATTTAAAGAGACATATATAAAACATAAGTTTTAATAAACAGTACAAAATTACAGTTCTGTCTTCTGTTGATAAGGCGCGCAGCCATCCTGAAGTCTGAGCCCGTGGTTTCGCCGATTCCTCCGAGTTCACAAATTCCGACTTCAGGGGGCGTTCTAGTTGAAATTTGTGATTAGGAGCGAGTTACGAGTTCAAATGGAACGCAGCATATCAGCAACGTGTGTGGCTTGGTGAAGCAGTTCCTCTAATTCATAGGGATGTTCACATATTAATCATTGTCCTCCAGGGAACTTTGCGCCAGTAGTTAACAACAACAACAACAATAATAATAATAATAATAATAATAATAATAATAATAATAATAATAATAATAATAAATGACGTAATATATGAGATTAGATTAAAAGAATATTGCGATTTAACGCAAACTATATTTTGCTAAACAGACCTAAACCAATATCCAAAACTGAAAACAATACCCTGTTGCAGGCGAGATATTTGTTAATGGCCTGTAACAGTTGGTCGTAAGCCTCCGGTTGCACAGCGCACGGGTCCTGACCCACGAAAGCTTTTGTGAACGTCGTCCACAGGGTGTTGCAGATGCTCTCACTGAAAGAAGGAGAGTGTACTTCAAAGCGGTTCCTCTTTCAAAACGGGGGAGGCGTGAGCAAGCTGTTGCATTATGCAGGAAGAAATGTTAACTCATAATTTTTTCGAAAGCTACCCCCCCGAAATCGAAAGCGATTTCACAAATCTTCACGAAAACACGGCGGTTCTCCTAAAACATAAACATCACGTGTAAAAAAAAAAAAAGCGCAGCAACAGCAGGGGCAGCCGAAGAAGGAGGGGTAAAATTTGTCGGCGCGGTCTGGGGGATTCTTGGAGAAATGTCGCGAATTTTGCATGATCGCCTGTTATCAAAAGAGGCACCCTGACATGATATGCCCGGGGGCGTATGCCCCTCTGCCCC
>JAODLD010000001.1:21056668-21087887 GCA_026781065.1 Mormyrops boulengeri
ACAGAGTGTGTGAACAAGCAAGCATTAGTTCCAATATAACCACTTTCTATGCCCAAACGATAGTAGTGACCCGTTATATTTTTTATCATTAAAAGTAAGATAGTAAATACACAAAGCCCACAATTGAAAGGGAATAGGATGTTGGTAATGTAATATTGTTGAAAATCAATCATAATGTTGGAGATGTTGGAGTGCCTCATGTTGAAATAAATCTACATTGGGGAGCAACCCTTACTTGCACTGAATTGGAAATATGTTACAAAAATACACTGAATTACAAGGCTTTACAGAACAGTGCACTAATTGTAGACTTAACATGTAAGGTTATAATTACATGATTTTAATAATAATAGGTCGTGATCTAAAGTGGGCCGGGCTGAGGCATGAAACTCTAGGGCTGAAAAGGAGTCCCACTCCGGCCCGGGTGGCACCAAATCTGCTTCATAAGCATGTACCTACGTGGTAAAATCCCCCCCGAAAATTACTTGCTGTCAATCAAGCATGTAGGCAGGTAGCAAATGTACGAGTTATAACCCACCTTGAAACATATTCGTAGGGTTGCAGGACACTCCCTGAAATGTATATTTGGCATGGTGTGGAAGTCAGAGAGACAAAAACAGTGAGGATGGCAGGCGCCGAGATTGTTTACTGACTGACAACTTTTCCAAATCCCTTAGTCACTGGCTTAGAGAAATGTAACCGCTGGGAGTCAGTGTCAGCCATATGCAGCCCACACGCACAAGAATTTCCGACTGCATTCACTGGCTGACCTGGAGGATGGGTCAGAGCTCCTGCCACTCATTCTAACTTTACTCTAACAACGCTCACATTCTACTTAACATACTGTGCACATGTGTATGTCCGGACCAGGTTTTTCTTCATTGACTGATCTAGATAAAAAACATAGCTAAAAACTGAACACATTTTACAGTGGTCTCCAGAATCATTGGGACCCTTGACTGGAAATGCACTAAAATATTATATATTTACACTGTATAGAGATACAGCCAAAACGTTTGAAATATCACAGTTTATTAATGTTCCATGCATCCCACATCGATGATGTGATGACAAAAAAAGGTTCATTTGAATTTTGAAACTGATTTTGCAACATTTCAGTGCATTTCCAGTGGGGGATGTCAGTACTTCTGGAGTTCACTGTATTTGTATAAAAAGGGCATTCTAGGTTAGTGGACCTAGAAAGTTGGGGGGGGGAGGGGGTACCACGAGAGCCTGTGAGAGAAGCCTGCCTTATGCACACTTAACGGGTGTTGAAGGCCAGCTGGCAAACTCAGTAAATAATTAATTGACCGGCTGGGCTGAAGCAGTGAGAAAAGATGGAGACGGGGAGTTTGGCTTTGTTATTCTTAATCATTTGTGTTGTGTTATTATTAATCTTAATCTTTTGTTGTTCCTACAGTAAGCGTGTGCTCCAGTTTCATTTACTCACTCTTTGCTTTAATAAAGCCATGAGGCAAACTATTTCCCACTAAGAATTCTCCATAAATTCAAAGTTTTATTTTTGTATTTTTACATTTTCTGCTAAATTCTTTGAACTGAAAAGTTAGAACCACAGCCATAAAAAACAACCTGCAAATCAAAAATGATACTGATATGAATAGTTGGTTACTGTTCTTTTGGAAACAATAGGGTATTAAATGAAATAAAGTCTTATAGTATGACATCGAACAATAATCCAGTAAGGTGTTTGATGACAATTAGGATACGATTTGTGTCCGAAGGCACCACCATCGAACCTGAAGTGACAGCAGCCAAGCAGTAATTAACAACCAGAAACTACCTTGGAACAGATGAAGTAGAAGATATGAAGAAAAGATGAGATAGTGTTGCATGACACGTAGAGCTTGGTTTGAACTGCATTTGAACTGTTTGAATGTCTCATGCAGTGCAATAATGTGCATAATTCTAAAGCCCTTTATTGTGCTATACTGTATATTCGTCCATATATTCGTTACGGCAGCGGAAATGCAGAAAGCCAATCTGACAGCCAATAAGACATTTTTCAACACCAAAAACAACACCTGAAGAATGCAGCACAAGCACGCAGAAGCGGATGACAGGATAATCCAAGTGCAAACAGCCACAGACATAAGGGATTAAGTCCACAGTTGTACTTTAGTTTTTCAGCAGTATTCACAGAGGGATTGCTCATATATTCAGAAAATAAAATATTAATTACTCTTAATTCTATAATTATATTATTAGAGGGAATATAAAGTGCAGAAATATGATATATGGAACTTTTATTAATAAAGATTATACAGCAGACAACTGTCCAGCGTGGCATATCATAAAACATATGTATGCAGTAGTTAATAGCATAAGTTAAACATCAGGGATAACCTGAAACTTCCTTATAGAATGCATTTCAGGGGATTCAATGTACAAACACACAATGTATCAATGTACAAACACACAATGTATCAATGTACAAACACACAATGTATCAATGTACAAACACACAATGTATCAATGTACAAACACACCTGTGATGTCATTTGGTAGATCGTGAAACAGGCGACCAAAAGAAATTACAAAGAAGACATTATAAACATGCAGTTTGTTTATAAAAACAGTGTAATGAATTTTGCACCCTGGAAATTATTGGAGCTGTGTTTTTACTGCGTCAAATAAACTCCCTAAGTCAAAACCTAACAACTTCAGACTTAATATTTACATACCTTAAGGTCACACCAAGGCATTTTGAAATCACACACATGGATATTGTCCTAGTAAAAACTGTACTGCTTCCAAGTCTCTAATCTAATCAATGCCCTCTGACATAGTTCTTCAGGAATTTGCTAAACAGCCTGTAAGAATGACTCTTCTATGACACAGATAATTAAAAACCATTCATAATAAAAAAACAATGATACTTTTATTGATCCTGATGGGAAAATTCTCTTTTCACCTCTTCCTGTCCATAAAGAGCAGCCACCCACTGCAGCACCCAGCAAGCTGGAGGTTAAGGGCCTTGCTGAAGGGCCCACACACATACTACATCCAGGTTTGAACTGGCAACCTTCAGATCACAGGCACGGAGGCTTAGCCCACTGAGCCACACCCTGCTATAGTTACAGTTCATACAGGATCTATCCCCACTCCGAGCCCTATGCAGCCTAGAACAGGCTTCATGGCCCTTAGCTCTAGATAAGATGTTAGTAGAAGCGGTTCCTTCCTTTCTCCAAGCTTCCAGTGATATAACTGATAATACAGCATCTTAATGGCTATGTCCTCCGTTCCAGCAGAGGGCGCCCAGCATTCTATAGCAGGTTGTTGTGGAATATCTGGCATGACAGCTGTCTTGGGTTCTGAATGCACTGAAGAATCATCAGTGTCCTGTAGGCACATTTATAGAAGGCATCCTGCACATCCTGTCTCATTCCTGGTTGCTGCAGTACTTTACACTGTATAGGAACTACTGAACTTCAGTGTTACATGTAACTAAAAATGTACATTTAAAAGATCTATGAAAATTGCACAGGTATATGGGACACAATATAATCTACATATATAATCTACAGTCTACAGCAGGGGTGGCCAATCTTATTCACAAATCGATTCTCAATCGTGTGTATGCACGATTTTGGGATAACCTTTATGTCAGCTGCTCAAACCCAGGCATGAGAACTCTTCAGTCAATCAGTCCTCTAATTAGTAGTCTAATTAGGGAGTTGCAGCGAAAACCCGCATACACAGTGGCCCTTTCTGGATAAGATTGGCCACCCCTGATCTACACACTATATGGACTAAAGTATTGGGACATGTGGTCATTACACCCACAGGAATTTTTATGACATCCCATTCAAAATCCATAGGCTGGAACAGAATAGGGCCTATCCCAAACTGTACCCCCAAAGTTGGAAGCGTAGAATTATTCCCGCATGACTCTGCCCCTGTGCACAAAGTGAGGTCCATAAAGACATGGCTGGGCGAGTTTGGCGTGGAAGAACTTGACTGGCCCGCACAGACCCCTGTGGCAGCTGTTATAGCTGCAAAGGGGGGACCAACTCCATATTGATGCCTATGGATTTAGAATGGGATGTCATAAAAGTCCTGTGGGTGTAATGGTCAGGCGTCCCAGTACTTTTGTTCATATAGTGTATATATTGATCCACATGGAGAGCTCTACTTACATATCTGTATCAGTGCAGGTCCACCGAAACCCTCTGATCTTCAGGATCTGGATGAGGTTCAGAATGGATCCTTTTGTGCAGGAGTCTCTGGCGATGGAGACACACAGAAGAAGAAACAGAGGCTGACATAAGGAAGGACAAGTTCATAAGGGATTACGTTCTCTGTCATGGGTTGATTGCTTTAGGGTTCACACATGGAAGTGATGAGAATTTGATAGCAGAGACTAAAGCCCTGCTGGTCACACCTACATGATTGGTCCCTCCAGGTTGGCTACCACCTTGATGTTGACATGGTTCACCATCCTGGGGTTCAGGCTGTCCAACTCCACACTCCCAAACATGCTATGAATATGGTTATAGAACCAGAATTAATACCTGTCCTTCACATTAGTATGCTGGAGCACTGGCAGACTTCAAAACAGTTAAACAACAGTTAAGTGTCCAGTTTGTTTGTCTCTGCAGTTAAATTTACATTTGTGCACTTGATAAAAACTAATAAGAAGTTTTAATAGAGAATCCAGGTAAATACATAATCTTTGTGCAAACATACTTCAAAATGCCATGATGTTAGAACTGTTGACAGTGAAGTGATATGTGTTGGTCAAAAGGATGTATGTGATTCATGTGTTACTTCAGTAACCTGCAAACATACAGTGCACTGTATGCCAGGTGCCTCACAAGCTCTAATGAGTGCTTGTGTGATAGAGACCAATGACAGCCCCCCCCCCCCACCTTGTCCTGTTGAAGGCGTTCTCCATGGAGCCATTCAGTATGACAGTGATGTTTCCACACGCAGAAGCTGCAAACTAAGAAGGTGGACAGAAATCATCACTGTAAAGATATGCGGACAGATCCAGTGCAGTGAAGACATTTTAGGGATGGTGGAGGAAAAAACCATCGGACATGGGATGATGTTAGCCTCAGATGCAGGGTGGTGTGTTGGAGGAAAGACCTGCAGAAAGCTCATGTAGCTCCATCTCTTTGAATCTCTGTCAACGAATTTATCTTTTATCAAGTACAGTGAACGTCCAAGAAGCTAAGAGGGGAATTTGCCAGTATGAGAAACATTTATCTAGTAATTCCTGACCTCTTAATAGAAGGAGAATTGCATCAGTGAATATACAAATATGAGAAGAAAATACAATTACATATGAATGTATGTCAGTGATGGCGGATAGTGACTGGGAATTCGTGGTAATGGTTGGGTTATCTGGTTAATGGATTAAGAACTCAGAGAAAAAGGTTGACCATAAACGGACTACATCAGCCGAATAAGACTGGACCTGACCGAATTGATCAAGATGTCTGGGTTCTCCCTCACGGAGTGGGATCTTGGGGCATAAGTAAGGTGCAGTAAAATTAGGAAAATAATACAAGAGACAAAGGGTACTTGTAGCTATAAGGAAGACTCAAAGCAACATGATTCAGGGGGACCCAAGACAATCAGCCCCAAATCTTGCATCTGAGGTGTACTGAACGCCAAATGTCTAAAGAAAAGAAATTTCATTCTCTCACTAGCTGGCCTCTTAGCACTAAGCATGTTCAACTATTTCCAAGTTGCATAGCAAATCATAACATTTGATAAACATTAAGCTGCTTGCTTGTGTCATTCATGCAAACATACTTCCAGTTTTTTGGGCTGTAACAGCTGTTAGGGCTGGGGAGAGGGGACATACCCCAGTCAGTTTTCAGAGAAGATTAAATGACTGTGAGATTTGCTTTGGGAGGATCCATGCGACAGGGGAATGGGAGGAATGGACAGGGAATCTACTGGGGCTTTGAGGGTTTAACAAACTAAAGGAGGGGAATGGACAAAGAGGGCAGCTGTTTTAACTTTAGCAAGGGGGCCAGGCAGGGGAAAACAATATGAATGTCTATGGATCAGGGCATATAAACACAAGGGCCTCATCTGTCTTGCTGAGTGAGAAAATAGAAGATTGTTGTATTATTAATTAGGTGGTAATGGGGCTCATCAGTGCCTCAGGATGTCCACGCATGTGACCAAATAAACATGACACCATATCACTACCTTACAGCACATAGTTTGCCGTCAGCAGTGCAGCAGGAAGGCAGAGAGAAGAGACCTCAGACTTCACCGGTTTAGCACTGGTTATATTGCTCTGTAACAAATTGTGGTCACATGCTCACATTCTGTGATGCTTGCTTCCACAGGGAGTACACTGGGTGGTTTGCGCAGGTTGACCACTCTGGACAGGAGTTGAAGTCGAACCCTTGCAGAAACACATAGAGAAGCAGTGTTTTGCATGATTTTTGGCAAACAGATGTCAGGGAGAACTTTCTAGCAAATACTCAGTGGGAGGGAGAAGTGAAGTTTGCATTCTTTTCTATAATGACTCTGACATCTACATGACATTGTATTTATAGCTACGCCTCTGGATAGGCGTCACCTCTGTGTTTCTCTTTCTGTCCACACCATATCAGGTCGTTGAACATATATCCAACCAGAGTGTCTTCCAGGGTGCAGAAACGGCGTGTGATGGCCGAGTAGCTGTGTACAAACTCCCGGGTCTTACTCCAGAAGAGGAGCTGGCAAGCAAGAACATGTTTCACACAAGCTGCAAGAAGGAGATGGTGCTGGTGCATTGTGGTGTGGGTGTGAACATCAATGGGACTGACTCTGTCACAGGGGAGGGCTTGGGGAGTTGCGTGGAACATGCGGCTGTAGTCCTTCACTCTGACGTTGCAAGGTGCTCTCTGGATCACCGCATTCCAGAACTCCCTCCAGATCTCCTCACAGTTATACCTGAGCAGCCCCACACACACACAAACAAACACACAAAAACATATAGACTTACAAGCTCTGAATCTGAAATAAGATAAAGACAAGATAAACTGTATTATTTATTGTCATTTAATTCATTTACTTTTTATTTCAACTTCTTATTAACTTACTATAGGGAGCTAATAGATAAACTTTCAATTCCTGCATCTTTTTTTCCTGGTTGCTGTACGATTGTACATTTCATAAATAAACTTTGACTTGATATTGATCCCAGATGAAAAAAGGCATTCCCTAACTGGGATTTGAACCTGGAGCACAGTGGTGAGGGCACTAAATCCTGACCATTAGACTACCCCTAAATGAGAAAAGCATACCTACAGAACAAAATTGAAAAAATATTAGGTAGTATTATGTGAAGATTAGATAACGACAAAATCACTACAACTTTATTTTTCCTAGTTTCCTTATTGTTGCATGCAAATTTGAACATTACATAATAATGAACATAATGTGAATCCTAACTCAATGATTAAAACTGAAACCTGACTGAGTGAAGAATCACAGAAATTTAGAACAAGACTAGGGCACAGATTGCTGTTTGTTGCTACCACTTGAGGTCAGCGTTGTGTGTACATTACAATGTGTCACAGAAAATAGCAATTGCGTCTTAATCAGCATCTTTATTTGCTGACTGATAGTGAAACAGCACAAAAAGTACAAAAGATGTTTTGACACAGTAAATAAAGGACATGGCAATGATCGTTTTTAATACCCAGGAATTAGAAAATTCATCTCAAACCTGGAGAACTGGAAACAGCTTTGATAATTTAATGCCTGAGTTAAGATGTTCATATTTTACCTTATAAGATTCATAAGCTATGGGTGACTGAAATCTGAGATAAACAAAATCACTAAAGAAATTATATTTTTGAAGAACAGGTTCTGAGCATGTGCAATTATAGCACTATGAAAAGAGAGGACGTGAAACACACAAACGAAGGAGCTGAAACCACACATTGACCATAAATACCTGGAATCTATGTACCATACCATTCTCCCATATTGATAGAAACAGAGAAGTTTGATCAATGTCATTCAAAGTATACCTTTTCTCAAATATGATGATAAATCAGCGTTTCCGACCCCGCCCCTTTGTCCCACTCTCCCCATTTTACCTAGAACCAGGACTAATGAGTGTCACATAGCTGAAGCACCGTCCCAAAACAATCTGCTTGAGGTTGGGAGTCGTCCCCACGTCAGCATCGAGGTTATCGAAGAGGAGCAGAAGCATGAGAGCAGCTGGGGGGTTGATGTGTGTGCGGGGGCAGATAAAGGATACATATTAAAAAGGTTCAAAATGTAACTGATGCAAGTTTATTAACCCTCATTCTAAAAACAATACAACTGAGCATTATGTTCCTCCATGGTTATATACATTCTTTTATATATGCATTGTCTTGAATTCAAAGACAGTTATGAAGCAGGAAATGTCTCCACCTGTCATAAATTAATCTACATTGTAGCAGCAGGATGCTTACTGAAATTTGACATGCCTCTGACTACCATGAACTCACTGGCAATCATGCTGGAAATCTGGATAGGCTGAGTTCCAGCTCTATGCCTGCAAGCAGTGAGGTCTGTCTGGACACACTGGCAATGACTCCGGAACAGTGAATGTTTGTTCTCTGCACTGGGTCACTCACATCCCATCCAGTCTTCATTCCCCTTTCAAAAAAGGAACATCTGTATCATTAAGCAGGGAGTGCATTCCGTCTGAGTTCCTGCAATGCCTGAGTCTGCTGGCAGGCAAAAAACTGATTCAGGGTAATCTGTTTAGCGGCTGAAGCTTGCTGAAACTGCATTGCCCCTTATACTGATGATATTGCTCTTGAACCAACATACACTTGCCCAGAATTACACCACTGGGATTTAACCCTAAAACCCTCTAGGGTTACAAAGCCATACTGTCCCTGTGTAATCTTGGGGAGAGAGTAATCTTGCTCAACAAACTACAAATACCCTTTGTAGTCAAGTCAAGTGGACTTTATTGTCACGCCAGTCATACAAGTATACAGTGGTGCAAGACATTGTTTCCCAGGACCACGGTGCGACATAAGACACATGGGGCTGTATTTATACAATTACAGGGGCAAAGTGCATATTAAGTACACGAGTGCATACATGGGGGCTGGACATGAACCACTCATTGTGACATGATAAGAGGGCAGACACAGTATGTACATGAATACATTATTAAGTTTAAAGTTGGTATTCATTTACTTGTTCTTGAGTACATATGAAATGCTGCAAAAATACTTACGTATTTATGAATTACTTACGTACTATTTATCTTGCAAATGTAGCAACTTCCCTAACTTAGCCTACTGATTTTATTGCCTCTTATTTTCCCCTCTTTTGAAGCTATTAACAGTGACTGGACTGTTTATTTTCCATAGCCAATAATATAAAATTGCTCCTAAACTGGTGATTTATTATCTAAAAAGTGTGTAACCCTTAATCATGTAGCTTGCAGAGATGTCTTGATTACAGAACTAGTACATCCATGGCCTCACCCACGAGAACTTTTAAAAGCATACCTTTGTCATCATGTCATTTCGCCTGTGCCTTCCTGTTATCCGCATTCAAGAATCAAGTCTCCAATTTGAAGAAACATACAGAAGCAAGCTTTAATTTTATCATATGGCTTTATCACAACATTTCAACCTCTTTAACTTAGCTAGGTCATTTATGGTAGGCTCTCTCTGGTATAAGATGTGGGATTTTTCTGTACTCTGCCCACCTTTGATCATTTTGAACAGCAGATTCAGTCATGAGAATCACTAAGAAGATCTTTGGCCTTTATTGCATTTCCTACACTACACTTCAGTAAGAGAAGTGGGCTGAAACCCAGAGTACTCACCTTTTCACCAGCACAAACATACCAGGGGGTGGGTCTGAGCAGCAAAGACTTTTGCTTGATGGAAAAATCGCAGAAGCGAGAATCAGACTAGACAGTTTTTAAGGTGCCTGTACACAATCCATCCCCTTGTTACCGTCGCTGGTGAATTATCGCTCTTACTTAAACATCTCTGTTGAGCTGAGGCATATGGAGCTTACTGGTTTTCCTGAAAAAGGAGGCTGCAGGATCGTCCCATAATAAAATTAGGCAGACAGTCATATGACACAATTTGGGCATGTCCAGAGACATTCTGTCACTGCCCTTTACTCCACTTTATCTCCAAAATACCAGCTCCACAAACCCTCATCTGGACTTCAGGAGCTTTCTGGAGCACACCAGACATCAGAGTTGCAGCCCGTTACAAAGGAACCTTCCAAATCTTACCCCAAGTAGACACCTGGAGTATACACAGTTTGCTCTTATCTCTTTATAGTTATTGCTTCCTGCACTCCCAACCCAAAGCCTTCATTATTCTTTTGTTTTATTCATGCAATGACTAGATGAATTTTATTGACATTCTTGTTACATATCCTTCATGAGATTATTGCTTGCTTTTTCTTGTAGCAATAGTGGCCTCTAGTGGCTGAATTTCTCAGATTACAGATTTCACTGCAGACATTTTTTCATTTGGGATATCGTGCCATATCAGATATTAAAATTGTATTACTGAAAATATGAAAACCTAACTCATTGAATAATGACTATGTTAACTTTGGCCCCGTGGCCCAAACCATGTCACAACCAGGAACCCCGTCTCCTAACTAACCCCAAGAAGAGAGCACATTACTCCCAGCTCTCAGATCCTTACACTGGCTCCCTGTCTCCTAACCCCAAGAAGAGAGAGCACATTACTCCCAGCTCTCAGGTTCTTACACTGGCTTCCTGTCTCCTACAGAATTTATTATAAAGTACTACTTATGGTCTACAAATTGCTGAGCAGTTTAGCCCCAAATTATATTGCTGATATGTTTGAAGAATATAATCCTGGAAGGTCTCTTAGATCAGTAGGGACCGGTCAGCTAGTGGTGTCCAGCTGAAACAAAGCATGTTGAGATGCCATTTAATCATTACACTGCCAGATGTTGGAACCTCCTTCCAGTGAACATAAAATGCCAAATGCATACTTTTAAGACCTTACTGAAAACATTTTTATTTTCTACTGCTCTCACATAATTGATCCAACTGGCACTTTGTCACTTTTAATATCTTTTCTTAAATGTTTTATGTTCTTTTCATTTTAATTATTGATTTTCATTTTGATCCATATGATTGTATTTCAGTCTGTTTTTACTTTATGTGTAACAGGCCCCAGACTGATAACATAAACAGATACGATTCCTGTAAAGACAGGAAAAGGAACGAGATGACAGAGGTGACAACTGCAGGGTTGAAGGGTATGAAGACAGCAAAGTTTTTGGTGACGCTTTACATTAACTGCACCTTCATAATGCATTCACAGAACGTTCATTGCACCTTCATAATGCATTCACAGAACATTCATTGCACCTTCATAATGCATTCACAGAACATTCATTGCACCTTCATAATGCATTCACAGAACATTCATAAGCAGGATGCAAGTACACCTTAACATCCTAACATCCTTTAACAGCTTTAATATAGATTAATAACAAACATTACATGAGTATACAATTATAATGTTTGTTTTTGTTATATAATGTTTGTTCTTAATGTATATTACAGCTCTTGAAGGATGTTAAGGTACACATGCATGATGTTTACGAATGTTTTATGAATACATTATGAAGGTGTACTGAATGTTTTATGAAAGCAATATAAAAGCATTATTAAGGTGCAGTTAATGTAAAGCGTTACCAAGTTTTTTATTATGTTATTTGATGCATTAGATACTCTGGTATACTCTGCATGTTTATCATTCTATAAGATAAGAATGAAGTTTCACAGTTACTGTCTTCTCCATGTGCAACCAAAGAAAACCGGTCAGAACCAGCTCTGTAATTATCGGTGTGACCTTCCTCCTGGTCGGCTGCTAACCAGGCCCCACCTTTCACACAGACAGTACTCATATAGTAGATATGAGTACTGTCATATCTATCAAATATCATATCAAATATTCTTTAAGTAAACATAAAATCTTCCACTACGTCGAAATTTATAATTTCCACTACACCATATTTTAATGTTCTTTTGTCATTTAAAAAATCCATCATCTCAAAAATAAAACAAAAACACATAGACTACTTATAATCTCCTTTGCTGTCAAAAAACACACATTTCCATGCCTCCATTTACCAGTAAAACAATCAAAAGGTTCAATCAATATACTACTGCATCAATGAATCCTCATAGAGTCCATAATCAATTTATATGTTACATTTTTACTGAGCTACTGTTTTTCATGCACAAAGCTGGCGTTTCCATTTGACTTACAACTACCTAAAACAAAACATTACTGTGACACATAGAAGTTCTCATACATTTAAACTCACAGTGCAAATAAAAGAAACTAGCACATTGAGTGTTTTTGGCAGTTTATCATAAGCTTTGATGAGCCTATATTTGTCATTGAGAGAAAATGACTTTCTTTTTCCCTGTCATGCTTTCTAATGAACACTGTAAGCGGACCACTTGATTATTATAATGTACTATACAAATCAACTTGACTTGTCTACCCTGCTTTGTTGTGTTTCTAGAATCTTTTAAAGAGAGATTTTCTGAGCTATTACTCGACTAGGTAAGATCGCTATTGTCATATGTCAATTATATGTCTCATTGTGCCAATCAATTTATCTACGCCCTACCTACCCAATATTTTGTAAAAATGTAATGTATAAATTAATTGTTCAGCCAGCCAATAACATGCTTACATTGATTACAAATTACATGTCATTATTCTTGCAGCAAACGTGCAGGCTTCCTCCGTCAGAACGCATCTCAGAATCCCCTCCCCCATCCCTCATCATTCCTGTGTTCTACCAATAACTCTACACGTCCTCAATGAGTTGTCATGCTGTGGCATTCATGACTCACACCTCAGTGTCAGTAAACAAGGTTAGCTATCTTTAGCCGTTTACAATTGCCGGTCAAATATCTGTCCCACCGATTCGCGTAAATGCTGCATTAGCCTAAAACTGTCAAAATATATCACATACATGTCTGCTTGGGTAGCTACACTATATGGACAAAAGTATTGGAACACACCTCTTAATCGTTGAACACAGAGCCTCGATTAGTTATAAAAATAGAACTCCCACAATGCAGTGTGAATAATGCACAATGGCGATCTATATGAACCAGCTTGGGTGCTGTATGAGCTGCACACAAGTTCCTTCTCACTTGTTTCTTTTTTGGAGACACAGGTAGTAGGTCTTTCGCCGAAAGTTAGAAGTTCAACCAGATTAGGTGCCAGACCGAGGTGCTACACTATAAAGGTATACAAATTAGTAAATGAAAAGTAGTATATACAATATTGGGACCCTCTTAATCATTGAATTCAGGTGTTTCGGTCAGACCCATTGCAACAGGTGTACAAAATCAAGCACCTAGCCATGCAGTCAGGTTTACAAAAGATCTGTGAAAGAATGGGTCATTCTGAAGAGCTCAGTGAATTCAAACGTGGTTTTGTCATAGGCTGCCACCTTTGCAAGTCAGTCTGTGAAATTTCTTCCCTGCTAGATAGTCCTCCAATCAACTGCATGGCTGCATGGGAAAACCTCTTTAAATAGTCAAGGAGGGATAGCATCATGTGGAGAACCTGAGGGTTTTAAATGACCCACAATCTCCCGTAAAGAGGATAAAGTCACAGGTTCAAATTGATCAAAAACAGCAGAGCAGGAGACCGGTACAGAGGGATCATAAGAAGAAGGTGAGATCTGAGCCCTAGTGGAAGTGACCTTATCAATAATAAATACAAAAAAAATCAGAGAAAGTTTTCAAGACAGTCTGCAGGGCATTGCCAACCGAGTCAACAGTCTTAAACACAACACAAGAATTATGACAGTTTGACACAATAATATCAGATAAGTGTTCTCTTTTGGCATCTGTCACTGTTGCCTGATAACGACACCAGCAGTCCCTTAACATCTGAAACGACACCAGCAGTCCCTTAACATCTGAAACGACACCAGCAGTCCCTTAACATCTGAAATGACACCTGCAGTTTGTCCTTTTTCCATCTTCGCTCAGCTCTGCGGCACTCGCGTCTGACAGCACGAGTCTGGTCATTCAGCCAAGGCTCAGATTTAGTTTTAGGTTGCCTGGTTTTTAATGAAGCCACATTATCTAATACAGTATGACATGATGAGTGGAACCATAAGCCAAGTTCCTCTGTATCCTTACTCATACGCCTGTGAATGGCATGATTCTGATTAAAAACGTCCAAAAATTGAGCAGTAGTGGAGGAGTTTAAAATACGGCAGCGCCGAGGAGCAGCGCAAGGTTTAACTGTAGCACAAGCGAGAGCAGCTTTAGACAATATAGGTATATGATCGGAAAACACCTCGTCACGAATATCTACGTTAAGAACAGGGAAACCATGCCTGTGATAAAACAAGATCAACCGTGTGTCCGTGTTGTTGTGTGGGACCAGACACAAACTGCACAAGATTAAGAGTCAATGAGGTTTAGAAAGTCATTAGCAATTGGCTTATCAGGGCAACACACATGGACATTAAAATCTCCAACAATATGAACGCTCAGTTCAACGCTGGTGAATGAGGATGAGAGCGACAATTGCTTATTTATAATGACTCTTACAGTCGCTATTCCTCCTCCTCGGCCCGACATCTGTGGGAAATTAAAGCAACAATCGGGGGGTAAATGTTCAGCAATTATACTGGACTCAGCGACACTCATCCATGTCTCAGTCACACACAGAAAGGCCAGTCCTCGGGACGTGAAAAAATCATTTGAGATAAAAGTTTTGTTCGCTAGCGATCTAGCATTTACCAGACCAAACCTTGCGGGAACCGGCAGATCCACGTCATTAGCCATCCTGGGAGCCCGGCACAGTGGCCGCAAGTTCCGCAGATTCACCCCGCGTTAGTGGGGAAGGGGAGAGCAGTGGTGGCGGGGGTGGAACTCATCCGAGCCGACAACAGGTACCAACCAGGCGTCAACAGGGTCCAGCGAGCACCGGGAAATAAAAAGACGAGGCAATGCTCCATGCTTCTTATAGGAAGTTGTAGAAAAAGACCCCATGCAACCTTGAACCTCACCAGGCGACTGCTGCGTTTACCCTGGCGACAGGTGCGCTTACGCCGGGGAGGTAGGGCTGGGATTCCCAAAGAAAGCGGGGGCAAAGTTTTGTGTCCAGCATGATCTAGCTTCAGCAGAGTGGCGAAGATCTAGCAGTGTTTGGCGATCATACACCAGTAGAGAGTTGACATTAACAATAAAAATCAACATAAGAAACACAAACATAGGTAGCGTTTGCAGTGACCGACAGCAAGCCAAACACACTGGCGCCATCTTGAGCAGTTCCTTCGCACGTCTTCTGTGCAGAATGTTGCTGTGCTTCCGGGATCCAGAAAGGCATATGTTTAAACATACTTGTTACTTTTCTTTGACTTGACCTTTACTGGAACTATTGACAGCACACATTCGGCTCCTCCAGCCCCCGTAAGGCCACACGATTATTCAGTGATAGGAACTTGAGAACATGACACTTCATTACCTTGAGCACCATCTTTCTTTTCAGGTAAGACAGAATTTTCATCTTTTCTTCATTTGCAGAATTTGCTGAGATGGCCTGGACCCAAACATCCAAAACATTGGCCCTTTGATTTTAAAAACTCCATTTGCAAGGGTATGAGACTGCTGGCAGTACAGACCTGGCTTCTCAAAGGCACTGACTGTTGTGCCTGAGTTTGCTGGCTTAACATGAGTTTCTCTGGGGCCTTTTGCTTTCAGCATAAGCATTAGTTGCGAAACTGCTTCCAAAGACCTCTTTCTTTCCTGGATGCTTTTCCTTTTGGTCACTCTTTCCATTTGTGGTTGGGCGGCCATCTGAGATATTACCGAAGAGGGGATCCGCAGCTATCTTAGCTTGGCAGTCTATGAAGTTCACCAGATCTGCAAACCTTGCTCGTCCACCTCTTCACTCTTTGAGCTCAAAAGCTTCAGCATGCCAACATTCTCTCATTTTGTAGGGCAGTTTGGATATCACTGTCCGTAGGTTTGTAGGATTATCCATCTCTTCTAAAACTTCGATATCCTCCATGGAGTTGCGACATCCGATCAAAAACATTGCATAAGCGTTTAATGCTTTTCCATCATCTGACTTCACTTGGGGCCATTTGAGTGCTTTGTCAATGTATGTGCTGGTGATCCGTAGCTCATCCCCATAGTTCTTATGAGGTAGCCGCTTTGCTTCACATTAGCCCTTGGTAGGTGTCATATAGGCACAGCTGCGAACAAGCTTATCCAGGATATTTTGAATTTATTTTTCTGTCTGAAAAGTGTGTTTTTGATGATAAGATTGTGTTCTGCACACTTGGTCAGGAGGAGACCACCATTGAAGTTGGTATTTCCTCTTCCCACTAGTGCCCCTCCATGTTCTGTAATCCCGACCGACTCTGGCATTGAAGTCCCTGAGAAGGATAACTTTGTCTTCTTTTGGGATGACTGACAGAACATTGTCCAGGCTGGCATAAAGGGTCTCTTTCATTTCGTCTTGTGAGTCCAGGGTGGGGGCATATGCACTCGCAAAAGTGGCCATCTGATTGCCGACCAGCTTTAGTCGAACTGTCATTAGGCGTTCGCAAATGCCCTGGGGCAATTCAGTAAGTGGTCTGACCATGTTGTTTTCATGGCGAGGCCAACTCCATGTATCCTGGATTCAGTAGCAGGTCTTCCCTTCCAGAAGAAGGTGTACCCTCTTTTTTCCTCCTTCAGTTGTCCTTCTTCTGCCAGTCTGGTCTCAGAAGCGGCAATGTCAATTTTGAACCTCCGTAGTTCCCTAGCTACAAAGGCTGTTCGTATTTCTGACTGCTCATAGCATGTACTGTACAGAAGAAATATGAAAAATCAAGGGGTGTGCAACCGTTGCCATGAACCCCAAATGCTAATTCAATATCTAGTTTCAGCTGAAATGACCTATTTTCTTAACTAGTAACAAGACCTTGCACAAATTGTGAAATGGCTCGAACCGCAAAAGTAATCGTTGTGCATCTTTGTCTGTGTACTGGTCATTAAAAACCGCCTTGAAATATGGGGCTAACTTATCCGCGGCTTGGGATACAGTCCTCTGCATGGTCCATCTCCATTGATTTTCCCCTGGAAAATTCCGTTGTGTTGTGAGCGGATTTGCCATCCTTTTTTGTTTCGCGTGTGTTTTCAAGATTTGCCGCACGTTTTCGGAATTAGTAAGTGTTTTCTGAATTTGCAGCATGTTGACACTTATGGGCTACTGCAGAATATACAATAAATTTGCTTATAAAAGTGAATCGAATTCTACTGAAAATATACTATTCAAAAAAACCCACAGCATCCCTGTTTCATATTATGTTTATTATTGAATTGCTGATTTAAATTCTGACAATCACTTAAAAGAGTAAGAATGATCAGTGAATAGTAAATATGATAGGATAACAATTACTCATTTCTGATATTTGCATTTTTTCACCCCTAGGCTCTGCTATACTTTGGCAAGCTGGGCGTACGCCTTCTCTTAGTCCCGGTCAGCAGATCAAACGCAATCTGCTCTTTGCATGTTCAGTAATGCTGTCATAAATCAAGCTTTCTAATGCAAGCAGAATGGCACAGGCACACACACACACACACACAAAATTACATTACCTAAGTGTCCTCAAATTACTGTTTCAGTGTCTGATCACACATGATACCTAAATTTGGCCATATATGTTACGTGCATTTTTGTGAGTCTGGACTCCCCACTTTCATATCTGCCTCAGGAATTCCCTACGCATCCCAAAGCCAACAGCAATGCATGTACACACACTCAGCTTCCCCTGCATCTAGTCTCAGTTTGTGTCTTCGGACATGAAGTACAATAAAGTGAACTGATCTGGATCTCTGGAGCAGTGTTTCTTTATGTGTGGCTTCTAACTTCTGTATAGTATAGGCCTACTGCCCTACAATGGCAAAACACAGTAACTACACTGACACTGAACCTGGGAAGTTTTTTGACTGTCCGTCTCTATGTGTAGCAGGTGGGTAAATGATAGTGTGTTTTTCAAAACCAAGCATAGCTGAACTAAGATATTTTGTTGTGAGATAAAACCTCAGCTCAATTTTGACAAAATATGCAAGTTACGTCGTTTTTCCTTTCAACAGCAGTGTAGGCTGATTAATTAAATACCGTTGTAGGTCCACAAGCTTTTACACAGAATGATTAACATGATAAGTGTCTCCAAAGTCTTTCACTAACTCCAATACCTTAAGTTAATGTGGTAGAATTACAAAGTGTATCTGTGAACCTTTGCAAAAAATGTGTTCCGTTATTTGGATGTCTGTTGCTTACTGTATGTATAATATTGGCTTTATATTTAGTACAGTAGATCAAAATGATTCATTCAGGAGGATATCCTGCTGTTTCATCCATCTCACTCTATGAGGGGGCACAGTGTGATGGTGTTTTCTGTACTTCCAAATATAGGAAAAAACAATCTAAATCCAGGATAGAGCGGCTGAGTGAATGTGGTCTGGACTCTGTGGATCAGAGTCATTATGTCAGAGACTCTGTAGAAGGACAGAATTCCTCCCTTGTGATCCAAATATACGCCAATTCGAGGGCAAGAAGATAGAGGCAAAGAGGTCTTGCTGTTATTGTATCTGAAACAGCATTTTGAATTCGAGCAGTGCAAACTCCAGGACTTGTCATTATGTCCAAGACAGCAATCATTACCAGATCCTTTCCTACTAATTTCTTTATATGACACTCCTATATAAACTTCTCCACTCCACTGAACCTCCCAGTAACAGCAACCAGACAAACCCTCTTTACACAGTACTTGGCTAACAGAGTCAAATCTTTCTGGATGATAAGGATAATAGTAATTGTCTCCATCCCTAATCACCTCTGTGTCATTGTCAAAGAGAAACAGGTTTTCATGGACTGTGTTGCTGTCCAGTGTGAGCTGACAGGCATCTAATGCAGAAAAACAAGAAAAGAGAAGATTATAATCTCATCTGACAGATGTATAACCCATTTAACCTATATGTATTGCTTTTTGATTGGTGCTAAGATTCTAAGTAAAACAGTGACACTATTTGTGGTTTACAGTTCAGACCTCGCCCTAGGTCTGACTGTGGGTTTATGTCTCTGACTCAGACTCACGTTGTAAGAACAGTCCTCTAATCCGGGCCTCTGGGGTTGGCAGGACGGTCTCTATATTCACTAAAAAGACAGAGCTGAGTTAATGTCATTGACTTGCTTTTAAGATTTTATTTGTGCATTTTTGTTATGTTGAAATATGCAGCCACAGAAAAAATGAAGAGACCACTCTTAAACAAATCTGCATTTTTAAATCCTGGCTTAATCGTGGTTCTGCTGGCAGAAGGCTGAGCAGCAGGTTGCTTCCAGGTTCAAATTTTCTAAGACAGCAGTACATAAGAGTAGAGTGAAGCTGGAGACACTGGGAATGACCAAAAACCAGCCTGGTAGAGGGCGGAAGGAATTTTTGATGCCAGAGATGACCATTAACTTATGCAACAGTTTCTCATGAATCAGAGGACGACATCAAGTGGCTTTCAAAAGGAATGCCAAACATTAAGTGCAGGTGTGAAATGCACTGCTAGGACAGTTTGCATCAGGCTCCTAGGAGCAGGACGGAAGTCCCATACAGCAAGGAAGTAGCCCTTCATTAATGATAAACAGGGAAAAACCAGGCTTCAGTTTGCAAAAAAGTATATATTATTAATAGCCGCATACCCATAAATTGAGAAATGAGTGCAACAAAAAATTGTGCCGTGGTCTCTTATTTTTGTTCTATGGCTGTATGTATGGATACTTATGTCATATGGAAATAAATGAAATTGTGATTCATATTAACTTGTATAAAAAAATTTAACATCATGAGTATAATGTAGATATTAAATGTCATTTGTAAATGTAATGTTTGTTCCAAACCCTTGGATACTTTTTGATGAAATAGGTAAGTGACAACTTGCTTATAACTTCTTAGCAGCTCTTAATTTTTTAATATTAATATTCTGTGTTAACCTTTTTGGCCAATGTTTGCTAATTTCTTTTTGCAGCAGTCTTCAAGTTTCTCTTGCAGACCAAAAACAGACATCATCAAACCCTCAGAAAAGCAGCATGGATCCATAGTGACCTTGGGTAGATCTTCACATTTTGGAAGCTGGCAGAGAGATTCAAAACTCTACACAGACAGGACACCGAAGATAAGCAGATCAGTTAATAAATTACAGATTTATATAGACAGACAGACAGACAGACAGACAGACAGGTTTGTAATTATATCTTTGCAGAGACTCTCTATTAATTTCTATGGGGAAAAACTCTAATCCCAACATGACTACCTTAACCCCAACCCAGCCCTAACCTTAACCATAAGTAACCAAACTAAATACAAGACATTTGGCATTTTTAGTTTTTTGATTGCAGTCGCAGATCTTTGTGGGGACCTGAAAAATTGTCCCCACTATGTCAAAATAACAGATTTTTGTCACATCGTGGGGAATATTTGGTCCCCACAATGTAGTATAAACATAACCCACACACAGATATAATATAAACATAACACACACACACACACAACCGTGTGTGTGTGTATGTATGAGGAACCCCCAACTACATAAAAAGGAACATACTTGTTCATGTATAGTTTGTGTCAGATAGTGATATCCAGTGATGTTACCTGGAGGAAATGAATGTGATCCTGAGTGCGTGAAAGGTGTTCTATCTCATTCTTCATCTTCCTTAGCTGAGCAACATTCTGCTCCAGTTGCTCACGGACGCCTTCAGCCTCGGTCACTTTAGCCTTCTCCTGATCTGCAATCATCTTCTTAAACTCAGAGTGGCCATTTGTAATGAAGCTGATCAGCTCAGTAAAGATCTTCTCACTGTCCTCCACTACTGCTTCTGCTGAGTGCTGTTACAGACATGGGGACAAGAGTTACACAAATTCACTCAGCACTCAAAGGGACACCAGACAGGCTGCTCCCATAGGTAGGAAAACAGCACTTTCTGTGCTGAGCACAAGGGAACCCAGCCTGAGTTGTGACGTGGCTCTTTCAGCAGCTAGCTGCGGCCTTCGCTTCTTCTCCATACTTACTGTGAATGACTCTGCACTCTTTTTCATCTCCTGCAGCTTCTTCTCTCTCTCCCGTATTGTCTGCTGGACTTTTTTGAGTGTTCTTTCGATCTGCTTCTGTAGTAAACAAACAGAATTTATCATGGATATATTACACTTACTACAAAATTATCTTTCTCCAGGTAATCATCCTATGCACATGAATCAATTAATCTACCAGTTACAATTACATCAATGTGAGGATCATCTAAATAACACATTGTACAGGGTTACTCAGGAGGCTGGAGAATCTTGGGAAACATCTTGGTTGTGCAAACACAACAGAGATGATATGACTGCAAGATTCATTCCTGCTTAGTTATGGCTTTGGAAATCAAAGTGACAAACCAAGCCAACATTCAGTGATGACACACATTTTATTTACTTACATCTCAGCTTTAATGCAACTAATCTACCATATGCAAGATTCATTTCCTTTTCTTTCCATTTTTATAGTCGACTTCCTGTTCTTACTGCTGTCCTGCAGTAGACTTCATACTTCCTGCATTAACACTTTTCTGTTACTGTTCTTCCTGATACCTCGCAATGCACTTACTGTACAGTAATACAGTCTGCAAGATTCACTTCCAGTTCTTACTGCTTTCTTGCTATGGACTTCAGATGCAGGATTCACATAATTTCTTTCAATTTAGATCTTATACTTCAATCCACTTTGTTATATCTTTAGTCATTGAAAGGAGCAGGTTGTTTGAGAATGACTTGCCAATTTGTAAAGCGTATGGTATCACCATAATAGGCAAAGCAGGTAGCACAACTTAAGACAACACCATTCATCACTTCATGCCACATTGCAAATTTTGAGTTTACTGTAGGTTAACAACCTAAAACAGGGGTCTCAAACTCAAGTAACACTGGCTCAAGGGGGTAACTTGATTTATTTATTTTTAATGATATATATATAATCTGCTAAACCGCTGCCATTAAAACTTGCCTTCTGAGGGGGTTGAGCGACGCTAGAATTCACCACCAAATTTTACCATTGGTGATTAGTTTTTTATTCTCTGTGGTAAGTTAGTGATCAATATTAATGCATTTTAATATTTTATTTGCTGTGGTATAGGCAGGATAAACCACTTCGAGGTGTGTGGTTACATGAAAATGGTGAACACCAACTCGGTTAGCATTACAGAAAGCTGTTGACTATTTTCATATAACCTCACATTTTGTCGTGGTTTATCCTTTACATGTAGTTTTTCTCATCCTTACCTGTTTCTCACTCCTTTCTGCAGCAGCTGTGATTAAATCATGGCCCTTGTGCTTGTCCAGTGTACACAGGTAACAGATACACTGCTTGTCAGTGCAGCAGTAAACCTCCAGCACTTTACCATGATCGGAACAGATCTTTCCTTGCACTTCTCCAGTGTCATCAGTGATCTTGTGTATCCCAAAGTTTAGCTTGACAGCTCTGATTTTATCAGTATCACATTCCTCATCGCCAGGTCCAGGTTCAGACATCGTTGGTTTGTCTGTCTTTAGATTTTCCAACATTTCAGCCAGCATGGTGTTTTTGTGTAGTGCTGGTTTTACTTTGAAGTTTTGTCTGCACTGAGGGCATCTGCATTCATTGTCATCTTGATCCCAGTAGCTCTTAATGCAGCCCATGCAATAATTGTGTCCACAGGGAATAGTCACTGGATCCTTTAGTACATCCAAGCAGATAGGACAGATAAGCCTGTCCTGATGTACTGAGATTCTAGCCTTTTCCATTTTACTGCAAAGTTCACTCTGCTCTCTCTGACTGTTTTTTTGAGAATCCGAAACACTTCCCTTTTAAATTGCCAGAAGTGTGGGGCTGAACTAAGACCAAGTCAGTCATTTTCACTTTAGCACTGTAATGCACGCCCACTGCCAATATGGTCTATATATGGTATTCTCTGAGATCTCTGTGACCAGGAACAGAACAACGCATCCAGAAACTTGCTTTCCTACTTTTGATTTCTCTTTGCTCTGTAGTAAGCATCACAGGAGGCCAGGGCATGACACATTTTAGCGTTCATTTTTCTGGTGCATCCAGTAGCTGCAGCGCCAGACCCCCAAACAGTTTCAGGACATTGATATCATACAACTGCAGTGCATGAGGTCTGCCGAATACCACAGAAGACCCCCAGGTCATGTCCACTGTATGACCAGAAGTCAGGCCAAATTAAATCAAGTGGGGTATATACTAGTGCTGTAGTTCTCGAGACCGGTCTTGGTCTTGAGACCGGTCTCAAGACCCATTTTTTGTGGTCTTGGTCTTGTCTTGGTCTCGACTCTATTTGGTCTCGGTCTTGTCTTGGTCTCGGACATAGCTTTCTCGATGGGATGGGTAAAAAAAGAGAAAACAGCGCATCCTCACAGAACAGTATGATTATGACCCACGAGGGGTCAGAAATAAAGAGGGAATAATGCTCCAAACTGAACCATAAAATAGACCTACACAGGGAAACAGGTAATACTGAGACCGGAACTAGAAAAATGGGCAGAGTAACACTCACAGAACAAATTACAATGACTAACTAAAGAAGAGAGCAGACATAGGCACCTAAATACAAACAAGTAAGAGAGGGCAGGTGTGGCACATGAGACAATTGCCCAATCCGTACAGTACAGGGAAACGGGCTACAGGTGGAGGAACTAACAGTTAATAAGCACAGAAACTATGGAACTTTAACAAATAACAAAACTAGGAAACATTACTACATACCAAGAATTAAACACTAAGGTTATTGACGCAGAACACAAGCAGGGCAAACTAATGACTGGAAAAACCAAAAGAGAACACAATAAACACAGGGAAAACTGAAAACCAAGAAACCAATAAATAGATGAGACTGGTCCAAGGCCAGCCCTAAACCCATGAGTAGGGGATACCAGCTTCAGAGCCACACACTCAACCCATCAAGCTAAGCAGCTGTCCAGTGAGCAAGGGTTTTCAGACAAGGTGTGACAAGACAGGATGGCCTAATGGGTAAGAGACACGAAGGGCAGGATCAGACGGGAACTAGCCCTGACAGTACTTTGTTTATGGGTTCTAAATAAACTTGATTAATTTCACCCTTAAGCTACGTCTGCATTGTCCCTCCTTTCCTCACATGCTACTCTTAATTATTGTCATATGTAATAGAGTAATGTTACTGTATATAAAAAAATGTTTTTGCAGAACTGAGAGGTGACCCTTTGCAAGAAGAAGACAACCATTATTGACGATGCCCAAGAGTCAGCTGTCGTTGTCATCAATGCCATTACTTTGCGGGAAATCCGAATAATAATTAGTGAAGATCAAGAGGTGTTTTCTGGAACTGATCGTATGAGCATGACAGCTATTCAGCAAGGCCTTAAGAGAAGCAGAATAAACATAAAGCAGTTATAGCATGTGCCATTTGAGAGGAATTCTGTAAGGCTCAAGAACCAACATTTTCAATATGTAAAGGTCAGTCCCACATTGTAATGTACAGACTATTTATGGCTGAACATTCACTGTCCCATTCACAATGTAAAGAGTATTTGCCACTGCGATAGGCTTTTTATTTATTTATTTATATTTCCAACATTGCAACAGCCTGTTGTTTCACCCTAAGACCCCAAAATAGGGTTAGGGTTAGGTTTAGGGTTAGGCTAGGTGTAGGGTTAGAAAAAGTATAGCATTTCCAGGTATCAAAATTTGTTTTTATGATAGATCAGTGGCCCTATAGGATGGGAATTCACACTTTAGCTGGCTTTAGTAGCATATTTCCTACTTTGCAACAGTCCGTTGCTTCACCCTAAGGCCACAAATTAGAGTTAGGGTTACAGTTAGGCTAGGGTTATGGTTAGAAAAAGTATGGCATTTCCAGGCATCAAAATGTATTTTTATGATAGATCTGTGGCCCCATATGATGGGAAATTACACTTTATCTTGCTTTAGTGGCATATTTCCTACTTTGCAACAGCCTGTTGTTTCACCATAAGACCTAAAGTTAGGGTTAGGGTTAGGTTTAGAAAATGTATTGCATTTCCAGACATCGAAATGTGTTTTTATGATAGATCTGGGGCCCCATAGGATGAGAAATCATCCAGTTTTACCCTCTGCAGTCGACGGCATCGTCGGCAATGCCGCGTTTCTTTCTCGTGTATTTCAGTTCATAACTTGCAAATCTTATTGTAGAGACATGAAAAAAATGCTGACTAAATCCGTAATCTGTCTTCTTTTCAAAACGTCCATTGTCAGAAGTATTAAAGTTTTTAAAATTAGGTTAAATAGGCAAAAAAGTAAACCATGTCACCTTTCTATGTTTTACCTGCATTGGGGGCGTGTAGTACCGCTCTCACGCGAAGATCGCTATTCGCATTCTAAATAGCCACATTTCCACAAATTCAAATCGCATTTGCATGGTAATTTGATGAACAACGCAACGGTGAAACATGATCCAGATACATCCCCGTCAGCACCATAAAATGGGGGGTGGGGGTGTGGCCAGGTGTGAATGGCTCATGCTTACACATGAGAGTGGGAAGAGAATGGATACACAGAACTGGCACAAGGACAGAAAGTAGGACAGGACCTGACACAAGATGGGAAACGCAGACAGACAGACCAGGAACGGAGACACAGGGGGAACAGAGAACGGAAGAACAAAGGGACCAAGAGGGAACAGAGGAGACACCGAGGGACGAGGGGCAGAGACAGGAGGGACAAAGGGACCAGGAGGGAACAGAGGAGACGGGAAAACAAAGGGTGGAGGAACACAGGGAGCCCGAGGGAACCCCAGTGGGTGAAAGGCACCAGCCGCAGGGCCAGCAGGCGTTCGAGAGGCCGAAGCCAGAGGGCAAGGCAGGAGCCGGAGACGACCACGAAGGGGCCGAGGAGGAAGCCGGAGGGACCATAGGAGGGGGCAAGGAGGAAGATGGAGGGGGCACCAGAGGAGGCGAGGAGGGAGCAGAAGGGGACCACAGCGGAGGGAAGGAGGGAGGGGAAGCCGCAGCAGGCGGAGGCGCCATCCACCGACGCGCCGGAGTGGAGGGACCTGCAGGCGAGCAACGAGTCGGAGCGGGGGAACCTGCAGACGACCGACAAGGCCTCGGAGGCGGAACTGGAGGTGGCCAAAGAGGCAACGGCGGGGGACCCACAGGCGACAGCCAAGCAGGAGCCCGGGGGACCGCTGGCGAGCCTGACCCCTGCACAAGTGCCTTCTCTCCTTTGGGGACACCGACAGATGAGGGCCTGGCCAGACTCCACCACGTCGTGGCCGCGGTTGGGGTCCCTCCCCGGAGGGAGACCTCAGGAAAGTCCGGGATGCAGGAGCCGGGGACATGGGTCCAGGGCCAGGTGGATCTGGGATGGGCGGAACAGGGGCGGGTGGAGCCACAGGGACATCTGGCGCAGGCGGAGCCATCCAGCCCATGCGTGTGCCTCGCCCACCTCGTTACCCTCGTGTGAATCCCGCTTGTTACCCATTGTTTCCTGTTTGATCTAGTCAGTACTGTGTATTTAGTCCGCGTTCAAGTCTGTTTCCCCAGGTCTGTCATTAACGTTGTCTAACGTTTGTGCGGTGTGGATCCCCTGTCCACCCTGAATAAACCCCGTTTTACCCGTATTCTCGGCTGTGATCTCCTGCTTGCCTGTTCGCTTGCATTCGCTCACAACACCACGGTCAGAAGCCATAAGCAAATCATTCAGTACTTTGACTAGAGCGGTTTCTGTGCTATGGTTTGGTGTAAAGCCAGACTGATATAATTCATTAATATTATTTTTCTGTAGGAAGGAAGACAGCTGACGGACTACAACCTTTTCCAGCTATATGTAGCTACGGATGTGCACTGGATGGTCTGTCTAATCTTGGTTATTTTACCATTGAAAAATGTAATAAAGTCATCACTCTTAAGAGCTTGCGGGACATGCAAGTTTAATGAAGAATTCTGTGTTAACCTAGACACAGATTCAAATAGGAATTTAGGATTTGTTTTGTTCACATCTATTAATCTGGAGAGATACACAGACCTAGCGGTCGCTAGAGCTTGTCTGTATTTAGAGAGGCTTTCTTTCCAGGCAGATTTGAAAACTTCTGGTTTAGTTGAGCGCCATTTGCGCTCTAGCTTACGTGATGCCTGTTTGAGTTCACGTGTATGATCAGAGTACCAGGGGGCAGGTTTTTTATCTCTATGCTTTATCTTCTTAAGTGGAGCTACAAGATCTAGAGTGCTGCGAAGGGATTTTTCCATGTTTGCAGTTACTTGTTCAAGTTCATTTACACACAATGCTTCAGATGTAAGGCTAAAAGACTGTGGAAGCTGTTTGATAAACATTGTTGTAGTTAGTGAGGTAATGGAACATCTGATTCTGTACTTTGGAGCTGCGGTTGACGGGAGGCTATACTGGATTTTAAACGTTAACAAGTAATGATCTGAAAGCAGAGGGCTCTGAGGTATAATAGATACATGTTCCACCAAGATGCCATGGCTAATAATCAAGTCAAGGGTATGGTTACAGGCATGAGTGGGCCCAACTACATTCTGGCATACACCTACAGAGTCTAGAATAGCTGCAAACGCTGTTTTTAAAGGATCACTGTCTTTCTCCATGTGAGTATTAAAATCACCAACAATAACAGCTTTGTCAGTAGTGACCACCAGGTTTGTGAAAAAATCAGCAAACTCCTTAAGAAAATTACTGTACAGCCCAGGTGCTCGATACACAGTAACAATGGTGATTTGGGGTGAAGAGCTACAAAGAGATGAGCCAGCAAGGCTAAGAACAAGAGTTTCAAATGTACTGAAGCTAAAACTACATTTCTCAGATACTCCAAGGTTAGACTGAAAAATTGCAGCCACACCACCACCTTTACGATTTGGTCGAGGGTTATGCTTATAACTGTAGTAGATTCATTTAATGCCATGAATTCATTCGGTTTAAGCCAGGTCTCAGTAAGGCATAGGGCACCCAGACTAAAATCAGTAATTATTTCATTTATTATTGGTGCCTTAGGAGCCAGTGATCTTACCTTAAGAAGTCCAAGTTTAAGCAACAGGTCTTCCGTGCAGGATTTATTGATGAATTTCCTGCCCAGGATTATTGCTCTACCCAACACTCGTGGTCCAGCGCCCCCATCGGAAGGGAGTCTGAACTAATACACGTATGAATGTGGATAAACACGGAGGAGGAAAGCAAGGAGAAAGAAAAGAAAATAAATAAATAAATTATATATATATACACAGTATATATATTGGGATTTTTGTGCCTAGCTTTTAACAGAACTCCATCTTACACTGATAGCTCACCTTTGAAGTGCTGGTATGACTGATCCACCTCCTCATGACCAGGTACGTCTACCTGATCCATTTCTGTCCTTAATTTTCCATCTTGCAGTGTTTCTGTAGCTATTTCAGTCTATTTTGTGCTGGACACTGGCATCTCTCCCATGTAAGTAATTTCTCTCACCCCAAATTAGCATTTATTTTTTTATTTCACACCTGATGTTTGCACAGGATTTAGGATCTTATCATGTTCCTTTATGTTGCCTCAGACCACACTGTCAATGAAAACAACCATCTCCTCCCTTCCATCAAATAGCTGCAGCATGGTTCTGTGGAAAACTTTAGCGGCGGAACTGATCCCAAACGGCAAACATAAGAAACAATTCCTTCTGAACGGTGTATTAAATATGCATAACTTGGAATGTTCCTTACCTAGCATGATTTGATAAAACCCAGATAAGGCATCTAGTTTGGAGATATAACGTGCTCCATTCGTTGCACTGGTGATATCTGATTTTGTCAGTAGTCTGTAGTGCTCATGTTGGATCTCTTTATTTCAGTCCTTAGGACACACAGTGTCTCGCCATCCTTGCTGTCACTCAACTTTTTCACAGGCTGCACTTTTTTTCTTGGAGAAACAACTTTTAGCAAAGTGATTCTTTTCACTGCATTTTCTGCAGTCCTTCCTGAAAGCTGGCCACTGTTTTGCTGCATGCTCACTCTCCTGCTTCGGTTTTGGCTTGCTCCTTGATGTCGTCCCCTTTTAGCCATGCTGCACTACACCCAATTCCATGGTCTCATTCTCATTACAAAAAGGCTTTACTTGCACCTTTGTGCTTTCTGATGCATGGCAAATGTTAATTGCCATTTTTAGAGTAAGATCTGTCTTTCAGTAAATGCATACTCACTCATTAGTCTGGTATTCCAGTTGCAATTTGGTTCCTTTTCATAGTTGCATACCGTTCCAAAGTTGCATGATTGACTTTTCAATCTTAAGCCTGTGACATATTGTTTTATCAATTTTTCTTTTTAAATTCAATTTATGAAAACATTCCTCTAACAGGTTTTGTTTTTTATTAGCATGTAGTATTGTTCAGACTATGCTACTACCACCTCAAACTTGTCTAATTCTTCGTATGTGAGAACAAAGATGTTGTACATGTTCAGTGTGCTGCAACCTGCCACTGCTGGTAGCGAATCTGTTTTCTGTCTGTCATTTCCTTCCAGCACAATAGCGAGTGTATAACATTTGAAACTTTGAAAGCTTTCCAGTTCTGATTGATGTTACTGGTTAACATTGACTCATCTGGTTGACAGATAGCATTCATATTTTTATCCTTTTGTTATATTTTCCCCAGGTACCATGTATTGATGAGACTTACACATCGAGTACTTTTGTCACAATAGCTTTACTTGGGAGCTTCCATATCATACCACTGCTGGTTATCAGGTTCTGACCTATTACATTACTCTGCCATCTAGTGGTGTTAACTATACACAACAGTACATTTCAATACACACACTTCATTTCAAATTTGACAGCACTCAGGTTTTATAGGGAATCATTTACATGCAAATGCAGCTCCTTCAGGAAGCGCACCTGAGCACAAGAAGACATTTTATACAAACTTGCCTCCCCACGCGTATGTTGTGTGCCATTGTGTATGACTGGCTTGTTCATATGTTCAGCTGTGATCACTGACCTCAGAGAACCATTAAAACATGACAATGACACTGCAGATTCATCAGCTTCCTGCACTGCGTCAAATATGCTAATGAAGATCACACTGGCTAAATTCTGCAATTTACAGCACAAATGCTGTGTCTTTTCTGTAGTGCAGTAAATTAAGAGGTTATGCACTCAAATACTGTCATTCATGCTGCAACATACAAAGACATAAGTTAATCCAAACAGATGAAAACAAATTCAACTGTGGCCTGTGACTCAGTGTCCAGCTATTAACTAGCAAAATTTTATTTATTGACCAGATGTCTATGTAAATATAGATTACACCTAAGGAAGACTGCCATCTTGAAAATTTGCAACTGAAATGATGAAAAAGTCCTGGTGATCAAGAGAGACAGGGGGAGTTTATCATGTTATTGGTGACTGTGATAATTTCTGTGACTTTCCTGTGCTCATTTATGGCTTGATACCAGATGGCATAAACCCTATGTGGATATGAAAAATGTTAAATGATGTATGCTCTTTTTCTTGCCCTTCCAGGGAGGGAAGTGATGACTAGTGTGTTTTAAGCATACTTAATAGTCAGAGTAGAAAAATGGTATGGCCTACCATAAACGTGTCTTTATCCTTGTTCGCCACAAGGTGGCACAATTCAGACGCTGGCAGTCAGAGTTCAAAAAACTACTACTGAGTAAGATCATCCTCTGAGACACAGTAGCGCTGGAAGTAGGGGCTGAGGGTGTTTCAACACCCCCCGTGGTTGTTGGTGGTAGTGCAGTGCCAGAATACTCTGGGGCAGTGTGTCCATACCCATTTAAAACTAAAAGAAAATCAGCGTGTTCTCATGCTTGTTATCTTGTTGTTAACTGTTGATAGCCATGGACGCTACAAAAGACAACAAAACGTTTTTTGGTCGTTCTAACTTTCAGCACCCAAGGCTGAAAACATCTTCTTATGCAATTTTTAAAATAAGGTTTCTTTTCTGACGGGCCTGTCTGGTTAGTATCCCCCCTCCCTGTCTGCTTACTGAGACTGCGGCAGATGATTCGAGAGATTAATTGACTTCTTAAGGTGGAGACTCAGGTCTTTATCTCTGTAAGCCAACTGTGTCTCCTGCTGGGATATTGCAAAGGTTGTGAAATGGCTTTTGCTTTTATGGGGGGTGGAACAGCAAGGGGCGCT
>JAODLD010000001.1:21096542-21140785 GCA_026781065.1 Mormyrops boulengeri
GTGTGTGTGTGTGTGTGTGTGTGTGTGTGTGTGTGTGTGTGTGTGTGTGTGTGTGTGTGTGTGTGTGGTCCAGGTATGCATAACATTGTGGGGACCAAATGTGTTTAGAATGGGCCCTCAAGAGACCACGGCTAACCACTCTTGTTGGAGAAGCATGGTCAGGTCAATGGGGAGGGGATCATGAGCAGGTGGTCTGGGAGGGACATGGGGGGGTCTCATGTGGGGGTGAACTGCATCCTTCTGCTGTAGGTGGAAAAAACAGGCAACTGAGTGTAAAACCGGCTATCCGAGATATGCAGGGACCATAAACTAGGAATGACATAGGAAGAAGCAGGCTGGAGCTAGCATGAGGAGACACTTTTATCCAAAAGGAATATACTTCTCTTTTTTTGAGAAGGCAGGTTCACACAGTCCCTGGAGCAATTGTGGGTTAAGGGCCCAACAGTGACATCACTCTCCTGAGCAAGGGACTTGAATCAGTGGTTGTCCATTCACAGGCATGGCATTTTAATCCACTGATCCACACACCTCTCCCATGTTATGTTGCAACATGATGACAAGATTGTTTGATGATTTCTTCTTTAGTTCACATTTTTATCTGAGCTGCCTTATAGATTCAAAATTGTGGAGTACTGGCTATTTCTGTATATGTATTTTAGAAGATATGAGAATTATGAGGAAATCATGAACAACGCAAAGAAATTCTGCAAGCTGAATTTATTGAAATCAATTTAATAATGTTGCCCAGTATGTCCTACATGTATGTCCTGTATGTCAGATTCTCATGCTTGCATTTACACTCACACTCGCACACACACACAAACACGCACATTTCCTGATAGCATGTGGATAATTTGGGTGACCGGGTCAACAGCAGCTGCTAAGAATTCTAGGAAAAACCTGACACATTTCCATAGCTACATTCTGTTCATAAGTACACGACACTCGCGGAAGACTGGAGTCACACCCGCAAGAGTCTGAAGCCACAGGCACAAGTAAAAGATTAAAGCACCTTCACTGAGAAAATTTGGTAGTTAGGCTGAACATAGTAAACCCAAAGCTGATTGAATATGCAATAATTGCCTTTTCCAAGGCTTAAAATATAATTTCTTAGAAAACCCTTCAATTAATGGTATGTCAAGGTTACCCAAGGATATAGATTCATGTGTTTACTTATTTATCTTTCCTTTGCAGAACCTTATATTCTAAAGTTAGCACATAGCTAGCCGTTCAAGAAGACATCCAGATAATTCTGTACCCTTGGTATCTGTGACCTCGTGTCTCATACCCATAATGCACCGGGTATTATTCCTGCCCTACTTGCTTAATGGCTGGATACTACTTTACACCCATAATGTACTGAAAAAATGTCCACTCCTACCTTTTAATGTTCTTCGGTATCTTAGTATTATGAGCGCAAGTTAGAATATTTTATTTTTAACAGAATAACCAATAATTGCATTATTAAAATTTGTCTCATAGTAAAAACTCCAAATGTGACCAGAAAAAGACAAACATAGTGTTCTCTGAAAGCACTGTATTCAACGCAGACCATTTCATGGTTTGTGTTGAGCTGTTTTCTCCAGAGACGATAACTGAAGATTACACAGAGTTTTCTGTTATACCATTGAGTCATGAGTTACTTTACTAAAATTACAAGCATCGCTGTATGGATTATAAAACATGGATTAAGCTAATTATCAGCATTTTTCTGTTCTTAATGACAATGTTTGTTACATGTATCTAACCTTTTTCTCATTTTATTAATTTTAATGAATTAAATTATTAAACTGTATTATGAAATCTACCTTAAAAGTGAAACCTCTCTTGAATCTTTGGGGCTGAGAAAAGGTAATAAAAATCACTGTGTATTAATATGGACACAGCATAAAACAAAACTCGTTGTGTTACTAAATAAGGATTATTTGAGATGTAAACATGATGGCCCACAAAAGGGTGTAGGATATTTGATCCAACTGTTCTTTAATTGTCACTACAACATAGACACACTCAGAGGAATCATGTGACACATGGGCAACTGGGTCCATTGGACATATGCCTATAATTATGTTTAGACTGTGCCATATGAATACATTAAGGCTGCATGTTCAATTCATTGCTGTAAAACCACAGTGCAGGCAGGAGTAATGTGCCCTACCCTAATGACTGTAATTAATCATAACATTAAAAAGCTTTAAATATTTCAAATGAGAGTAAAATTCAAAAATCTGTCTCGCAGTACAACCGCCCCAGTGCTGCTTTGTGAATAAATACCCATAAGCCTTTGCCCTGAAGCCCACTGCGCACATGGGGCATCTTTGTGTTTCTGAGGATTACAGCCGGTCCATCCTGCTCCATCTAATTCCCATTCTCTCCAATAGAACCAGGGACAATTCCAGTGGGGGATGGGAAATGGAAAGATATGTCACGGTTACGGTGGAGCAACGTGAGGCAGGTGGGGCAGCCTGAAATGTCCTAATTATTATTTATTACACTATTACTGTGTTTACCTGGATGTTTGCAGCCGAGTGCAAATCCTTTTACTACATAATGATGCTGCTAAGTATCAGTGCCGCGGTCTGGGTGGGGTCCGCCATGAACTTGGATCAGGTTAGGTGACTCTGTCATTAACTGCCATCCAACCTGCTGCCCTAATGTCCCCGCGACACTGACACCGCGGGGCCCCCTGTGGGAGGGGTGCCGGGGGGGTCCCGGAGGGGGGGGCACAAAACGTCAGGGGAGTGGTGTATGTGCTGTGGGGGAGGGGCGTGGTTTAAAGACAGCGGATTCTGAAAGTGGGGGAGGGTACAGTGAGTGTATGTCTGTGTATGGTGGGGGGGGGCAAGCGTAGTTGTAAGAGCAGGCGGGGTGTAGGGGGCAGGGTGGGGAACGAGCCTAGGGGCTTCCCACACCACAAACAGGGGTGTTCCATTCAAAATTACGATAACACCTGCTTGTATCGTGTGTCCAGCTCACCTCCCTTTCAAAGCCAGGGACTATACTGTCATCATCACTTCTAATATCTTTTATTTTGCTCTCCACAGGAACACACCTTCACTTTCTGATACACACTAAGTATTTGACAAATTACTGTAGAGGACACTGCATCTACCCTAAACGCGAATCTAAATACAGATGTAAATACTGAAGCGGCCTTATCACAAAAACGAAAAACAAAAAGTTATACATAAAAGCAGTTTGTGTAATTCAGGAAACCATTACACAGAAAGATAAAATAATTGCATCAAGAAAACGGAAGATGTCACATTCTACTACAATTCCACTTTGACGTGGATGAATGCGTTTGCAGGCTAAATTTAGCATCGGGCGTCTTTTAGCTTTGTTATAAGCAGCATCACCGCAGGCGCGTACCCAGGCGTCACGAGTCCGTCGCTTTCGGTGCACGCCATGTCGCCAGATGGACAGGATTCGCGTGCATACCTGGGACGCAGAGGAAAGGACAGGAGGCCTGCAACGCGCATTGCAATCGGCTTGCCCCCCCCGGCAATCTGTGACACCGAGCGCATTGGCACAGCTGTCTGTGATATATTTAATGTAAAAAAAATACCGTGGTGTTTTATTGTAATCTATGGAGGGCGCAGTAATAATTGGTGTTTACAGATTTTATCATACATAATTATAGCGTGATAATGTGTTTATAAAATTCGATCGGGTACAATAGGCATTTTGCCCCGTCTTTTTAAGCGACCAATTTATATAGGTTTTACCGGTGATGAATGGGTTACTTACCGGTTTTATTTGGTTATCCCCGAAACGCTAAAATGCATTTTGTCCACGTACGTAGCCACATTTGTATATTTATTAGAGTTGGGGTGGGGGGGGGGGGCAATTATGATAATTGAGAAGTGGGGAACCCTGAGCCGTGGCAGGACAACACCCTCCAGCTTCACCTTCGCCTACCGTAGCAGGAACCCTAAAACCGCTGCGGTTTACTTACAAACAGGCAGAACGAAAAAACGATACAGCTGCTTAATATTCAGGAGAGCATGACGCGACACTGCACCTCCTGAATAATGAATACAATGACGTGTGCAATGCGGAGGTTTGCGGTCCGGGTTGCGGCGGCGTCCTGTATTCATAAACGGAAGGCGGAGTCGGGCATAAATCATGATGCGGCCGTGACGTACATTGGAGAGCTTTTTATCGTCTGCTGCAGCAGACAACCCGGCAGCGAGAGGAGGGGACGTACTCGGGCATTCGGAGCGAGCACGTTACCAGCACGGCCAAATTAAGCCAGAATTTAGAAAATAATTATTGGGAAAAAAATCTACAAGCAGAGGTATTTAAATAAGCAGGAAGTTAAAAAAAAAATCATTTGACCCCTCCCTCTCTTAGTACTATAAGTTGTGTAACATTTTTATTGTAGCCTACTCTTTTCGCATTGTTTACTGTCCATAAAAGAAAATTTCGGGGGAAAAAAACTGCATTTGCTACCAAACCTCTATTTTCACACAAATAAATGGGTGATTACGGGTTCGGTTTGTTACAGACAGCCAACATTGACAGCAGCTCTACGGTCTTTGGCGGAGGAGCCTTCAGGTCCTACGCGTCTCCCTCCCTTGCTTCGAGTGCCCGAGTCTCCCCCGTTTCTCCCAGCGGCTTCACGGTCTCCGGCAGCAGCTGCGCCTCCGCCGCGTCCTCGCCGTTTCCGTTCGCTGCTGCGCAACAGCGAAACATGCAGGATGAGCTGCTCTTTGGTGTGACGATCACGCAGCGGCAGCAGCAGCGGCACTCTCCGTCCACCGACGACGACGACAGCAGCAGCGACGGCACGACCCGTCACACCGGGGCGCAGCGATCCGGCCACGGCAGCGGCGTGAACAACAATCCCGATTACGGCAATCAACTGGGTCAGCGGACGCGGACGGACTACGACCGGCTCAACCAGAACCAGCAACAGTTGCCCGATTTTAAGAGCGTGAATCCAGAGAAATTCGGCCAGACGCAGCAGATTTGTGACCTTCATCAGCAGCGCAAGAAGCATCAGCAAATCATTGGACAGCAGCCGCAGCAGGAGACGGAGTTCGGCACCGTGCAGCCGCCCCCACCCCAGGGAGAGGTCAGTGTCCCCGGACAGAAGCAGCAGTATCCCGCTATAACCCAGCACCACCGAGGGTCTCCCGAGTCGGAACACAGCTCGAACGGGAGCCCCGGTCGGGTCGCCCCCTTATCAGCCGAGGACGTCGACGCCAATGTGGTGACCGCTGCGTCACCGTCGCCCTCTTCCGCGAATCCGAACAAGGTCAAGATCCAAATGGACTCCCCCACCGCCCACCTCATTAACAACGGCAATGGAAACGGCGCCGCTAGCATGCTGGCCGGCGGTCTCGGAGCCGGGTTCCCCAGCCTCCCGAACGCAGAAATGCAGAGTCCGCATCAGAATGCAGGCGGCTCCACATCCCCGACCTTACCCGGATTCGGAACCCCGTGGTCGGTCCAGACCAGCTCCCCGCCGCCGCCTGTCACTAGTTCCGCCAACCCGAATCACGCAAACGCCATGAACCAGGTCTCCGGCACCGAACCTGACAACAGTTTCTACCCCGGGCTCCCCTCCTCCATCAACCCGGCATTCTTCCAGAGTTTCTCGCCAGTTTCGCCTAATCCCTGTGCGGGGATTAACGTGCCGGGCTTCGGCAGCCCTTTCTCGCCCCAGATCAACGTCCCGCAGCCGCAGCAGAGCCGGCGGTCCCCGGTCAGTCCACAGATGCACCAGCAGCACCAGGGCGCCTATCTCCAGCATAGGAACAACTATAACCAGCACCAGGTGAGCGACGCTTTCAGGTTTACCGGACCGGGGGGGATAAACGCGGATATAACCCATAATTAACTGCGATTACGGAAACACCTAAAATCCTGGTTCGTTATGCGAAAGCTGTGGCGAATGCGACCAGACCCATAAATATATATTTATTTTGGATTTACTGCAAACAGGGAGGGGGTGGTAAGCAGGGTAGAGTGGTTATGAGACCAAGGCCACGACGGCACTCAACTACACAATTCAGCGCTTAACCCCGCACACAAATCGGCCCATTGTGAACCCGGAGCTCACCGAGGAATACCAATGAGGCCGCCTGTGTGAAGGGGGACCCAGGTTCCGCTGGAGATGCGTGCCGTTTACATACGGGGAGGGGTCGCATTTTATTCATTCGCCTATTGTGCTTGTATGATCTGGCCTGGATGCAGCACAATTTCTAGGGCTATAGCCCCATCTCCTACGCTTTCTCGTCACCCACCCCTCCTTCCCGTCCGGGCAAAGACGGTATCAGTATCAGCTGTCGGTGGCGTTAAAAAGCTTCTCACGTGATGTTCCTGAAATAATATGCCAACACCCCCCTCCTCGCACCCAGCCTACCCCACCCCCCAGGACTCAGCAAATCTGGTCGGGGAAAGCTAAAAATAGCACCGCGGCGATGCGTTTTAAAATGGAAGGAAGACGTCAGGAATACACTTGACAAGGCAGGGCCTCTTGAGCATGCAAATGTACTGACTGACATATTGCAATTAGAGTCTCCGTTCTCTTTCCGAGAGCAGATGCACTCCCACTGACGTGGTAATTATAAGGCTGGTGACCAAGTGCTTCTGAGACGGCACTTTTTAAGGGAATTTGGCTCTTCAGTGGTTAAAATTGCCAAATGGACAGCTAAGGTAACAAGTACCGTAAAAATGGGCATATTATATATGGGAGCAATAATTCATCTATTGATCCATGTTTTGTAATACTTTTATGTCTTATTGTTCCATTGCGAAGCAGTAATAATTACAGAAATAGCAGTTGCAGTGTATAATGTAACATTAGCAGCAACAGTTTTATTAATAATGGTAATCAGCATGATAATATAACAAATAATGCTGTTCTAATATTTTTCTGTAATTTTTTATAACCGATGAGTCTGTAGCCTTATTGGTTAAGGTGCTTTTCTTCATAGCCGTTAAACATTGACCGTGTGACTCGATGGATGAAGGTACAATGTACAAAGAAGGATTGTGAGTATGCAACATTTCGCACCCCGAGGTCTTGGGTGTCCTCACTATGCCACGCTAACCTGCTAACCCCTCTTGGGTCGCCGTGAGCCACCCCATGGCGCAAGTAGCACTTTGGAGGTCACGGCAGTGCGTGCTGGGTACTGAGGGCAGGCGGTGCTAGTACCGCAGAAGTTGGCTGTATTGCCAGACTCGTGTTCTGATTGGTGCAGCGGTTGAGTCGCTGTTCTGATTGGTGGAGGACTGGTCCTGCAGCACCTGACGTAAGAGGGGGGTGGAACCTGAGATCAGCATACCAATTACAAATTGGATGTGGGCGTGATCTTGTTTGGTTTTTCTTTTTTTAATCTCTACTGATCTCAAGGTTCCTGGGCTCTGCTTCAGCCAGATGTCCTGTTTTCTGATTCCTCATCAGGCTGTAAGTCACGTTGTCATCAGTGCCTTACAGTTAACCGCTCACCAGACCTCACTCTTCTCAAACATACCAGCAGTGCTGCTGCAAGACAGAGTGTGCGGTCAAAGCGAGCGACGCCAGAGGTGGCTGTAGGGTCAGGCGGGGGAGCATGAAGCCGTGCTAATCAGCAGGTTAGGATGCTGTGCCTGTGATCGGAAGTCTGCTGGTTCAAATACAGTGATTTCACCAGCGGGCCCTTGAGCAAGGCTGTTAGCCCCTTTACATTGCTTTGGATAACAGCGCTTGCTAAATGAGCAAGATGTGAAAACGAAGGCTGAGGGTCATCGGCTGGACTCTAGTTCCTTGTCTTTCTATACTGTCCTTGATTCAAATGGCTCTCTGCCCATGTCACCTCCCTGTGGTTAATGTCATTGGCAGGAGCTGTTTCTGGGGCCCTAGGAAAAAAAAATCTCCATGGGGCCTTGCAACTCACCCTCCCCTGACATGGTAAAATTTATTACCATTATTCTAGCATGATGTCAGAACGAATAATTTCAGCAAAGAACATTTAATCAATATAAGTCCTTTATTTTCACTTGTGTGAAAAGCACAACTAAAGATGCACCAATAAATCGGCTAGAGACCAGAAATAGCTGATTTTTTGCCCTAATCGGCACCTAAAAATGGCCAATTTCGTGAGCCAACCAAGCTGTTTACCATCTACTATGTTGCTTGTGTCCCCCACGCCTAACCTTCCATCCCCCCACTGATGTTGCTTGATAGGTGAGGTAAAACACTTACGAGTAACATGTCTGTTGCCTGGAGATTCTTTACAGTATGGGATGGAGATATTAAAGAGGCAGTTCACCTCAAAACTGAAAAAGGTATGTTTTAGAGGGGCTTTAGTGCGCTCTATCCGTGTAGGTCGTTCTACTGTGAGTTGTCTAGTTTTGGTGATATTGGCCGTGGAAATGTCGGTCTTATAATTGTGACACAGATATATCATCGTAGCTCTGGTTCAGAACAACAATGCTTAGTGTATGTGGGGACTTGTGTGGCTCAGTGTGTTAGGATGCTGTTCCCGTGATCCTAACACACTGACTGGTTCCAATCCTAACACACTGACTGGTTCCAATCCCAAGGTCAGCAGAATGGTCCCTAAGCAAAGCCCTTAACCCCAGTTACTCCAGGGGCTGTCTGACTCTGATTTCTCTTAAAGTTTGGATTGAAGCTTCTGCTGAATAAATAAAATATCTATAAATTATTTCCTTTAAGTCCCTGCTAAGGAAATGCTTTTCATTCTTTCTTTATTGAAATTTAAGTAGTTCAATATACAGGAAGGGAGGGATTAATGTTGCTGTTTTGTGGCCTGTAGAAGAAGAGGAAGTTGTTACTTTTGGGGGGGGGGGGGCATTATAGAACTAGCTGTTCAGGTCAGAGGAAGCCATCGGACAGTTGAGCTCATTTTGGCAAAGGCTTTCATGCTGAGAAATCTGTTTCTTTTGTTTGCTTTTACCTTTGGAGTTTATTGAAGTTTCGCAGTTTGCGCAGCAGTGCACTGGGCTGTGTTAACCTCCGGCCCTGACCCCGTGTTTGACCTTTGACTTCAGAGCAAGCCAAGTGGCCCGACTATCAGGCTTTTGTTTACATCTTTTCATAGAGTTTTACTGCTTCCTCTCTGCTCTTCAGAAGGCACATGGGCCCCAAGGCGAAGAGAGTGGAGCCTGTAAAGCGGAGCCCAGATTAGTGTGGTATCCCTTTCCAGCGATGATCTTACTGACAGGAAACCCCCAACGATAACCCCTTAAACAAAGTTGGCGTGAACGACACCTCCTGCTGTCCCCTAAGCTGGAGGGCCTGCTGGCTGCTGATGCTGGGTGACTACAGGAGGTCTGTCTCCCGGCCGTGGTCCCAGGCAGCCTGCAGAGATGTGGGATTCGGGTCCCACCTGTTAGTGATAGCATGCCTCTCTATATGAGGGACTGTCAGTAAGCAGACTCTCTCCTTCTTTTAACCCCTGGTTTCTCTGCCTCTGCGTTTCACTCCCCCTTTTTTCTTTATTTTCAGCTCAACCCCTGTGCCCCATCTCTCTCTCAGTTCAATAAAATCTGCTTCATAAATGTGGCATACATTTAAGCAGCATTACCGAAGCATTGAAATTAATGCTTGGCACTCATAATAGTAATAAAGAATAATAATAAATAAAAGCATGAGCCTATTATTTGTGTGTGCCTTCCATTAACTTGTAAATGGCACAGCATAATATGTAATACTTAATACGTAATAGTATTGGGACACGCCTCTTAATCATTGAATTCAGGTGTTCTATTCAGACCCGTTGCCACAGCTGTGTAAAATCAAGCACCTATCCATGCAGTCAGGTTTACAAACATTTGTGAAAGAACAGGGGGGGTATTTTCCGTACGTCGCTTAAATCATCCGAGATCAGATGCCTCATCTTGGATGAGTTAATGCCAGTGAGACTCATCCAGGATAAGTCGGTTTTTCAAACGCAGCTGTGTAGTAGATTAGTCTAGCTGGATCCATTCATCCGAGATGATTGCGCACGCCCGCGCTGCTTGAAAAGGCCATATATACAGAATCTAGAAAACATGATCGGCAAGTGTCTCATTGGCTGGTAGAAAATGACGAAAGAACGGGCGCATTTCTTCTTGCCAGCGGAGCAGGGCCTTTTGCTAGAGGGATACGAAGATTTTCAAGATTTAATATGCACAAGGGGTAACATGGCAAAAGCACCCAAAACTAGGAAAGACAGCTGGCAAAAAGTGGCCGACAAATTAAACGCGGAAGTAGTGTCCATTGTACTCACTGAACGCAGTGTTTCATTTCCTATGTGTCAGATTAATTATAATTTAATACAGTAAAATCCAACTTTACCTGACCAGATGCGTGACTATTAATAATCCCAACTACGTATCTGCGCTGAATATCACTGGCACGCCACGCGCCTTGTCGACGGAGCATGTCCGTTATAGCCAAACAAAACTACAGCTAAAAGCGGCCCTGGGGACCAACCTGTTTGTCTGTTATAAGCGAAATTCCATTGTATGCGAGTCCGCTATAATGGGATTTTACTGTATGTCATGATTTCAGATCAACCATAAGCACAATGAGAACAGGCATGGGAACAGGTTAAAGTGAAGTACAAGAATATAATTCAAACATATATATAATATATACACACACATACACACACACTTATATATACTGGTATATATACTTTGCCTAGTTTGACTTTGAATATAAGGTGCTAATAAATCTTTGAGGTACAATATCCCCCCTCAGCTAAAGCAATATCTTTCGAAAAGAATTTCCTCCGGGAGCAATAAAGGATCTTGCCAATCGCGCAAAACCCTCTCTATATGAAATTCTCTTCTTATAATTTGTGCGCTGATATCAAATGGTCGCTCATCCAGGATCGACGAGGCCATGCCTGGTTGGATTTCAACGCACGGACACTGATTACGTGTGCGAGCTGATCCTTGTTTACACAGAACAAACCTGCTCCGAGCAGGTCTGAGGATTTGGATGTGCTGCTATGACAACACATCCAGCAAGAGTTTTGAAAAACCGAAAGATCCAGGATCATGCCAAATCGTCAACAATTACATCCGGCTAAACGAGTAATCCACGTACGGAAAATACCCCCAGGTCATTCTGAAGAGGTCAGTGAATTGAAACATGATACTATCATAGGGTGCCATCTTTGCAATAAGTCAGTTTGTGAAATTTCTTCCCTGCTAGATATTCCACAGTCAACTGTAAGTGGTATTATTGCAAACTGGAAGCATTTAGGATCAACAGAAACTCCACATAAAGTAACAGAGTGGGGTCGCCGAGTGCTGAGGCGCATATAGTAGTGTGTAAAACTTGCTAACACTCTGCTGACCCAGTAACTGCAGAGTTCCAAACTTCCTCTGGCATTAACCCCAGCACAAAAACTGCACCAGGAGCTTCATGGAATGGGCTTCCATGGCCAAGCAGCTGCATGCGAGCCTCACATCAAGTGCGATGCCAAGCATCAGCTGGGGTGGTGTAAAGCATTCCGCCACTGGACTCTGGAGCAGTGGAAACGTGCTATAGAGTGACAAATCATGCTTCTCTGTCTGGCAGTCTGATGGACAATTCTGGGTTTGGCAGATGCCAGGAGAACTTTACTCGCCTGACTGTGTAGTGGCAAGTGGTGGAGGAGGGATGAAGGTATGGGGTTGTTTTCCCAAAGGCTGGGCCAAGCCCTTTAGTTCCAATGACGGGAATTCCTAATCCTTCAGCATCCAAAGATATTTTGGACAAACCTATTCCTCAAGCTTTGTAGGAACACTTAGGGAAGGCCCTTTTCTGTTCCAAATGACTGTGCCCCAGTGCACAAAGGTCCATAAAGACATAGTTGGGTGAGTTTCGTGTGGAAGAACTTGACTGGCCTGCACAGAGCACTGACCTCAACCCCATTGGACATCTTTGGGATGAATTAGAACGGAGATGGCGAACCATGACCTTCACGTCCAACATCAGTGCCTGACCTCACAAATGCTGTTCTGGATGAATGGGCAAAAATTCCCACAGACATGCTCTGAAATATTGTGGAAAGCCTTCCCAGAAGAGTGGCAGATGTAATAGCTGTAAAGGGGGAACCAACTCCATATTGATGCCTATGGGTTTAGAATGGGATGTCAAGTTCCTGTAGGTGTTATAGCTAGGTGTCCCGATACTTTCATCCATATAATACAGCAGAAGGCTTTTCTATGGCACTGTGTGGCTCTGGGTTAGGACACTGTGCTTGAGTTTGAAAGGTCATAGGTTAAAATCTCCCCAGATTGCTCCCAGAACTGTATGACTGTGCTTTGTCAGTTGAACATCACTGTGGATAAAAGCGTCTGCTCCCCCCCATCCCTTATGCCCCCATCCTCTCTCACCACCATCTAGCAGAAAGTGTCCAGTAATGAACTGGCCGTAATAGGTTACAGGTTTAAGCTCCTTCTTGACCAACAGACATACCCAACTGACTCTGCCTGTTTACAAATTAACTGACAGACTTGTGTTCGTTTCTTATAGTTTCTGCAGATTTGATAGTCGAATAATAAATGACTTTGCAGAATCGTGTTCTGTTTGCTTTTTCTGTGTGGGCATACAGTGTTACAAGGCAGACAGGAGTGTACGCAAGAAGAGACAGCCAGGGATGAACCCAGGCTCTGCCCTGAAGGACATAACAGCTCCATTCCTCTCTCTAATCCTGGACTGAGATAGTGACTTCTGTATTCAGCTCATGTTGCAGTGCATTCTGGGTAGAGTCAGAGGAAAGAGCGGCTAGATGAAACTAGCTGCATTTATATTGCTGTAATACGATGCTGATATTTTACTTATTTTTGTGATGTATTACTGTACTTATAATTTCATAAGTATATTTTTCGTTAGTGTCTGCCGTAAGTTATTTATATTTTTGTTATTGGTTGGGTGCCTTTGCCCACATTAAAAAGTGTTGGCTTTTCCAGCAGTTTCGCTCTAATGGCCAGACACAACCTTGAGATAACTAGTGTGTTTTCTTGACCAGTGACGTTATTGCAGACTCCCGCCTTCTGTTTTATAGAGTCACTATGTTCAAAGATATAATGGAAGAGATTAAATTAGCACGAATGCATGGGGCAGGTGCTCTCGCGGATATATGAATGGCGTTTTATGGCAAAATGAGTTGTCTTTCCGACGACGTCAATGTTAGGTTACACTCTGCACCCTGAATATCAAAGTTCTTAAGCGGAACACTTTCAACAAACCACCCAGCTGGGTAAAATTATGTTATGTGCTAAATACCCACGAGTAAAATGTGACTGGCTGCCCCCACCTCAGATCCTGCTTTTCCTAAACACGAAATGCACGAGATGTGAACCAACGGCAAATTCTTTAAGCCCCTTGTGCCCATCCGTGGCTCAAAGGGAGTTGGCCGAGGTCTCAGCAGCCACACAGCACAACGCCTCCTTTGTCATCCGTTCGACTGGCTGACGCCTTTATCCAGGATCACCAACCGTACGTCCTAGTATGCAAGACCCAATTAGAATGGGGTATCGGGTTTTTTGTTGTGACTGGGAACAGTGGGACCAGAGACTGGTTCTTGAGAGTTCCATCCAGCTAGGCATTGTGTTATTTATTTACTTGTTTCATTCTGTTCTGTTTCCTGAAAAGGTGCTTTTTCTGAAGCCTAGCAGCTCATAGCTAAGCTAACCTGCAATGAACCAGTGCTTCACTTGAACTAGTTTTATTATTACAGTTCTCAGGAAGGAAGTGCTGGTGTTATTGTTATGGTTCTCAGAGCGACTCGGTGGTTCGTAAAGCCTAGTTCTATCGGTACGGTTCTCGAGATGTCCGTGTGGCCAGCGAGTGACACCCACTGTCACAGTTACAGATCTGAGGATAATCGTTATTGTACATGCAGCTCTTGTGTCCATTGTCTTTCACCATCATTCAACTTGCTGATCATAATCATCTGAGCAGCTTCACTGTACCGCAGATGTGGACCCTTGGGATTACCCCAAGATTCTGCTGGCTGTGTATTATTGGGGTTATTCTAAGCTCTGTCTGGTAGGGAGAGTTATGGGTAATTGCCTCAAGTCTTACGGAAGTGATGTGAATGTGGCATGGATTAGATTCTCTGCAGGAGTTTTAGCGTAGCAACATTAGCCTGTTTGTGCAATAGCAGGTTTTACTTGGGTAATTTGCCTTAAAAACCCCTCGTCAGAGGTCTGGTTGCATTTTTGCTGTCAGCCCAATGAACCAGTGAGCTTTGGCCCCTCCTTGAGGAGTCCTTATCGATTCTGGCTTTTTTTCCTGAGATGTCTGAATCTGAACCGCGCTGGTTCAATGGGGCAGAAAAGGGGTATGGGGCCCCCATGTGTGAGTCTGTGCTTCTGTGTCCACTGTCACTGGGCCACTGTGTTCCCCGTTTCCTGGCTTGTTTCTGCCGTCGTGGGTTTCATGTCACTGGAAACAGTTGCAGGAGCCGGCAGTTGAACCAGATGCCTTGGGCAGATAACGCACCATTGTGTCCCCCCCGCCCTCTGTGTGCCTCCTCCTCTCAGACATGGCGAGCTTAGTTCCTAAAGATTTCCCCTGACCCCATTTCTTCTGCATTTGACAAAGGCCCGTTTGCCAGTGCAGTAATGATCTTGTGTGTGGCAGTGGGCAAGTGACCACTTCTACACTGTATCACCCTTTGATACATCCTTGATCTACTTAGGCCAGTTTCATACTTGAGCACCTCTTATCTGCACTGGTACAATCCTGACCAATACCACTACACTCCCAAAACACATTGGAATAGTTATTTGTTGCACTGGTGCACCCCTTTTTCATAATGGTATATCATATATCCCACAAAACCATTTCAAAAACTCCTACAGTAGCTTGCCGCTGGCCAATAATGGTATGCTCCTTTCCCAAGATGGTATACCTTTATTCCATGGTAGTATACCCCATCACATGTGGCTGATGAACAACGGTAGATCTCTGTTCCCTAGTGGTATGCTCCTGTCCTACAAGGATTTACTCTTATCCGGAAGTGAAATGCTCCTCCTGTCTCATGCAGCAGTAATTGCTGGACCTCAACACGTATATGGAGGGTGACTGAGAAACAATGTTAGCTGCAAAGCTCTAAATCCTCTTACACTCTAATACACACAGACTCACAAATAGTATGCATTCACACTAACAATACACACTGCACAACCTAGATATTGGACTCAGCCTCATTCTGGCTACCAGATTTGATTCATTTTGCAGAATTCCCATCTACCAACTTTTTCTGAAAATATTCATGATGTTCTGATAACAGATGGCTAATAGATGGTGCATATCGAGTGAAATCGGCCTTTCAGTTGTGATCTGTGTAGGGCCCTATGATTTCCGCGATGCAGAAACCGCGGATGGAATCGCGGAATTCAGTAAATAAAATGGAATCCGTTGTAAAGCGCGGAATGTCGTATAATTCGCTGATATCGGTGTGTGGGCAAAGCAATGGTTTCTAATACATTTTGGCCGCTGCAGTTTAGAGCGGAACAGTACCCAAACGATTGTTATGAATCGGGAGAATGACTCTTTTGTAAGTTTTTTGCCAGTACACGATAGACTGGACCCGCAAGAACACATGTGACGACCACTTACAATCAAAGACTCACCCCAGAAATAGAGACAAGAAGCAAACTAAACTACCGCGAGCCGCTCACTCCAGACTCCAAACTCTTGGTCGTGCAAACAAATCAGCTGAAACAAGACGTGAGATTACTGAAGATTTTGTTGCTCTGTGTGCCGAGTCAGACACTCCTTTAGAAAAAATGAAAAAGCTACGTCCGTTTTTGGTCAAGCACCGTAAACAAGGAGGAGCGCTACCCAAACACGAGAGCAGCCTCCGTCAAATCCACTTACCCCGTGCGTTCGAGCAGCATATGGAGGCTGTGCAACAGAAGCTTCAAGGGAAAAGATATCAGTTGTTGTCGACGAAACTACCGATGCAAGAGACTGCAGCATTCTGAACATCGTCATTGGTGAGTGAATTAAGTAGACCGCATTCACACCAGTAAATTCAAATACATTATACTTATAAGAATGTAATGTGAATTACACGCATTGAAATATTGCAGTGCGTTTGTTAGTTATGCCAATAAATGTGCATATTTCTTGTGAAATATTTTTTGTAACAATGAACTGTATCTGAATGACTAATAATTATTAGGTGATTACTGGTCATTATCCATTGTTATTCTGATGCTAATTAAAATAAAGTTAACTAAAAGTTTCTTCTTATTTCTCTTATTTGTGCAGGTTTTGAAGGCCAGTACTTTCTGGTGGATGTAATTTCCATGGAGCGATGCAACTACTCAACCTTTGCCCAAGCAGTAATAGGCTCCCTCCACAACAACAAACTGGATCTCAATGATGTGTGGACAATGCTAATGTGAAATACATAAGTTTCTTTTGCATGAAAAATGAATGTTTTTTGTTGTTTACAGGTAAATGTTTTGCCAAAGCAGTAAATGTTCTGCTGAACGCAGCACTTTGTTGAATAACAGTCATTCAATGTAAGACTTTTTTCCCATCCACTCCATAATTAGACACCTTTTAGGTGAATAAATATGATTATAACGTAAAACATGGAATTCAGAAGAATAAAAATGGAATTTAGGAAAAAACGAAACGGATTCTGTGGGTTTTCCTCTTGCACTGATTTACAATTATTACTTATTCTCTTTTCCTCAGGGCTGCTGCTATATCGATAAAACCCACATTTTATGAGTGAGCATCTACAGTGATGATTCTTCTGTTTTATTTTAAAACCACACTTATTTCATAAAAACTCATTTCGATAATCCCTTTGTGACTAGAACGAATCTTGATTGCAAGCAAATCTGCAGGTTAGATAAAATGTTGCGCTTTAACACAGCAGTATTTCTGTCTTGTCTGATTGTGCACAGGAACGCCGGTTTAGTTCGGGTTTATTGGTATGACTTGGCCGTGTTGGCATTTCCGTGTGTCACACGGAGGATGAATTTCTGTGTTGTTGACCACAAACTGGAGAATGTTTGTTCATCAGGCACAAATATAGAAGGAGGGTCTAAGCTCACGTCATAAGAGCCCGGAGACTTCAGGTCAAAATTATTCAAGCTATTTAATCAGACAGTGCAGTGAACTCATCACATGCTTATGGTAAAATCTCTGGGGCACTTCTTGACAGTACATTTAGATTTGTTCTGAGTTTTGAAGGAAAGCATTCTTAGGGTGCAGTGGCGGTTTGTTAATGTGGGGCGCTCAGAATATCTAGAGAAGAATGTATATTTAAACATGCTAAACATAAATTTTAATTCAAAATAACTGAAATAGAATTTGTTTATACTTGTACAATGGGCCTGGTAGTCTGTTAGCTTTCATTAAGAATTGCTTCCAAATTGTATTTGGTTAATTTCTGTTTGAATACACATACTTCTTGGGTAAAGGATGCTGGCCACATCATTGACGTCATACAGTATCTATGTTCCATTTTCGGGCGCAGTTAGTGTTCACACTAGATGCGTCCAACTCAACCCTGCCCGGGCTCACCTCTTCACGGACTCATGGGGTCACAACATCATGGTCTTATAATAGCAGTTAATCTCATTCGATTGGGCAGTCAGGTCAGTGTGCGTAATGGACAATGTTGGTGTGGATAGCCAGGCATTAATAAGCACTACTGAAACTAAGCTATATTAATGCAGATTGTTACATTGCTTATCAATCTATGTGTCCGCAATCCAGCCTTGTAATACAAGCAGCCTTTAAATAAATGGGCACATTTCTGTAATATTGGCACCTCACCCAGAGACTGCTACATTGTGGCCTGTGCTTCGTGGGTTAGACTCCAGGCTGATCCTGTACCGGATCAGCAGTATAAACAATGTGTGGAAGGACTTCTGTAATCCAGAATGAAGAAACACCTGAGCTCTGTTATCTGTCTGGCCAAGCTGCCAGTTCATTCTTTTTTTGTACAAATTTATTTGTAGGTGATATATAAATATTATATGTTTCTTATGCAACCCTGAGCAGGATAAACAGAAGATGGATGGATATTTGTGTCCTTCTGTCTCTTTGCCACTTTTCCTGGTCAGGGTCACAGGGGGCCTGGAGTCTGTCCCAGGCAGCACGGAGCACCAGGCTGGGGTGCACCTTGGACAGGATGCCATTCCACTGCAGAGCAGATACATAATCACACTGTATTTCATAATCTGTCTGCAGGAAGAAATCCACACAACATGGGGAGAACATGCAAACTCCACACACAGCCTGTGGAATTGGGTTTCAAACCCAAACCTTGCAGGGGCATGAAGCAACAATGCTGCCCACTGAGCCCACTCTTGGATATATATGTTATTTTTTAACAAATTGTAACAACGATTAACTGTTTAAAATAAAATAAATCATTAAATCCTCATGATGGGATTGATTGGGTAACTTGTCCCTGTGGATCAGTGTTGGTGGGGGTGGGGGGGGGGTCTGGCCTCTATTTTCCCTACCACTACCCTCCTGCTGACCCCTCCTCTGACTTACCTACCCTTTCTCTCCCACCCCCCAGCCCATGATGAAGCAGTCTCCCTGGAGCAGCCACCAGGGGGGCGGCTGGAGCTCTGCTGGTGTGTCCTGGGGCGGGGTGCACGGCCGGGACCACCGGCGTGGTGGGGGCATGGGGGTCCCCGGTACCGTAAGCCAGATCTCACCGATGAAGAAGCCCTTCTCCAGCAGCGTCATTGCCCCGCCCAAGTTCCCGCGCTCTAACGCTGGCACGGCCGCCTCGCTTACACCCAAGTCCTGGATGGAGGACAACGTGTTCCGCACTGACAGCAACAGCAACACACTTCTGCCCCTACAGGTGAGGGTGGGTAATGCGTGTGTTGTGGCTGTTCAGCGTATGTGGGTTATCGGACAAGGTCCTTTGTCTGTAGCTTTGACTCCATCTTACCCCTGAACTATTTGCGAGTCCACGTCGCCATGGAGACACCAAGGACAACCACCATGCAGCTGCGACTCAACGTCGCTTAGAAGAAACTCTGCTCGCATCTGGTTGCTGCCGACAGGCAAGCGGCTCGAAATGGTCCATACCAACTTGATACACAACTTGAGACAGTGGCTTAAATTGGTCCTTAATATTGATGCCGCTTGCCTTGGCCGGCCTTGCTCTTTCTCTGGCTGCATTAAACAGGACATTTTATTTGTTAAAGGATCAGCCTCATATCCAGCAGGTTGTGGGCTTTCATCTTGCTGTAAATCTGTGTTTCTGTACACTTTTTAACTCCAGTAATCTTCTAAAGTAGTTTGTGTGTAGGGGTATGATTGTATCTAGTGCTGCTGACCTGAAATGTCTCTACAGAGGGAGCAGTGAAGATATTTTTAAAAGCAGGACACTGCAGGCATAGAATAGGAAGGGGTCATTTTGGGCATGATGGATACGAGGAGCCCGTCCGCGTGCGAGGAGAGCTGGCACGCGGCGTGAGTCGGGCAGGAGGCCATCTGTTCCGCGTGTGGCTTCTGTACAGCCCAGAAGCCGCAGGTTCTCCTTAAAAGGTGAATTATTTCCAGCAACTTCCAGTCTGATGGGAAAACCTGCTGGCTCGTGTGTGTGTGTGTGTGAGAGAGAGTGAGACACATTAATGTGATTGCACACCTCCAGTCCCACTGCTCTCAACGTGTGCTTATTCCTATAAGTGGCTCTCTGTCCTTTATTCGTTCGTTCTGTAAAGTGGTATAGAGTTTGTGGGCCACCTTCAGTCAGGACCATGATGCCAACTGTCACCCTGGCACGAAGGCTGCACCCTCGCAGTATGCCTGCAGGTGCCATGTATCCCAGCGATGCTGTCAGAGTAGGCTGCTCCTTCTCTCGGCTATTATCATTATTAGGTGTATAAGCACAAGCATTACTGGATCCCTATTGTTATGTGAGGCACCTACTGTAAATATTATTATTAGTGGTAGTAGTAGTAATAGTGATAATATAGATGAATAGAGTGTGTGCATTTGTAAAAACTACACACGACTATGCATTCATTTTCACAAGGCTCAGTGGAAGAATGCCATCGTAGCACAGAAGTCTAAAACGGAGAACCAGATGCGGCCAGATCAACCAAAGCCCCAAAGCCATTACATCACTGAATGAATCATCATAAGGGTTTTAGTTACTCTGCGGTTATGGTGCCCAGACTGAGCTGGTTATAAGACATGTTGAAGCTTCTTTAAGAGTGTTATTTTGCATTTTATTCATTCATTCATCCAGTTTTTCATTCATTTTATTTATTCTTTCTAATATGGAATGAGGCCTCGCATTATAATATACTGTTGCCATGTGATATTCTTTAAAACTTCTGACACTGTTATAGCACCATTGTGACATCATTAAGTCATTATTAAGTCTTTTAAGTGCCTAAAGACTTAATAATTTAGTCACAGCACCCCCAGAAAGCTTCTGCTTGCAAACCTGTATTTTCCAGAGAGCAATTTTCCCAGAATAGGAAAGCACTGCAAGTGCAATGCCCCACAGTCCCCCCCCCCCCCCCCGCCCCAGCTCTCCCCTCCATCATCCCCCTTTCTCTTTTTCCAGGATGTTCGCCAGAATAGATTGATTGTTCATTTCTATAAACAGTGTCACACTTTGAACATTTTGAATTCCTCTGTGTCTTTTTTTCTTTTTTCTCCTCATAGTTTTTTGGATTTGTCTCTGAACAATTCCAGGTTTAAGTCTGTTGTTTCATTCTGGACTGCCGCACGTTATTATAGCCGTTCCATTTCAGGGTTTAGATTTCTGGTATGGTTTTGGCCTCACTGTTTCAATTTTGAGTGCTTTGAGCACTTAAATTAATTTGATTCAACCTGTTTCTATCTGCCTTGTTTGCACTCTGTCCCTACATCACATGCCAAGGCAGTACTTAGATATCCAGAACTTCCTAGTTGACATTTTTTCCCTGGATGATGCAGTCGTAATGTCAAATCTGCTTCCAGCGAATGTTTCTCGTCTCAGTACTTAAATATTTCATGTATATGTTAGCAGGAAATCTCACTGCGGCCTCTGTATCAATTAACTGCGCCACAGAGTCACTGCTTCTTGAGTGGAAATCAGTCAGGGTGTGTTTCACGGACTCAGTGCTATTAAAGGTGCCTGCACTTCCATTGTACACCCTGTGTTTAACTCATACATTTATCCTCGTCCAACTCCATTCTATTTTTCTCACATGGAAATTACATGAACTTCTCAACTGGACGTGGCAGGTCTGTAATAATCTAGCATCATCCCACTCTGGCCTTTTTGGGCCCATGGCTTTTTTTAATCCCTGCTGCCAGAACATTTGAGTGTCTGAGCTGCGTTATGGGTCCTGGGCACAGTCTGAAAAATCCTTGGGAGATTGGGCCAGTTTGGATTCATTGTCCTGCCATTGGGTTTGGGGGCAAGTCCCTCAGGCATCTGGCATAGATTGGACTCTCCCAGGTGAGGTGACTTGTGTGTTTATATTTAGCGTGGTGGCACCAGCTGCCCTTTTCACCCCCTCTCTGTAGCCCCACCCTTCCAGAACAGCTGTCCCTCAGGCCTTCCTGTGTTCTCCGCTCTGAGGTCTTAGCGTCTGCTTTGGATGAGCCGGGGACGATGAGGTCATGTTCACCGTCTGAGCGGTCCTTCTGAGGAATGGAATTCCGTGGAGTGCAGCCCCGCCATTGTTTCCGCTCCGGGACGTCAGTGGGAGCGGCTCCAGGTTCTGGGGAGCGCCGGTGTCGTGGTGGCACGCAAATATTTACTACAGCAACTGGAGTGAATGAACAAGCCAGGAAAGAATTTTGCAGGGAATGCCAGCGATGGAGGCTAGCGTTTGGAATGCTCCTGGTTGATTTCATCCGCTTTCCTTTTGCTGTTCCCAAGGAATGTGGATGGAGAAGTGACTTTTTCAGGTTTACAAGAGTTGTATATTTCCTCACAAAGGTCTGTGTAGCTGTGAATGGAGTGCGATTGAATTACATGTCTCGGAAGCTTTAGGAACATTACAGCATCTGTGCAGACAGCTCTTGAATGTTTCAGTGTGCGGCAGGGGAGCTGAATGGTGACATCATGCTGATTCTCTATGGACCCATTCAGAAATGAGCATCCAGTGTTTTTCCAGGAGTTTGCAACACTGGGCTCCCCGTGAGGAAAGTCACCCCTTCTTCACTGGAAGCTCTTTGCTTGAATAGTCACTATGAGTCATCTGACCCCCCCTTTTTCCTGCCTCGTTTCAGGACCGTTCCAGAATGTACGACAGCCTGAACATGCACTCCCTCGAAAGTTCCCTGATTGACATTGTGAGAGCGGAGCAGGATCCCATGAAGGGTAAGGGGGGCAGGGGCGGCCTCGGCAGGTGTCGGCTTTCGCTCCCTCGCACTGAAACAGGCCGTGGTGTTTGACGTCAAGCTGTCCTCTCGTTACCAGCCAGGGATATAGTACCCGCGCAGTTCAGAGACTGTGATCTGAACCAGAGCTCCCAGTCTCACTGAGGGTCGTGTTTTCCAAGCCATCCTTCCTAACCATCTCTGTTATCCAATTTCTAGACCCTCCCAAGCCGGATCCTTTTCAAAACACACTATGTTCATTTTGTCTTTTCATTTTAGCTATCTGCCAGTGCCCTATAATAGTCCGCGATATCCCTTCAGCTCAGCAGACAGCCCAACATTAGACCGAGGGAAGGTGCACCATCCAAAATGAGACTGATGACATTGTGTTGGGTATTAGGACATTGGAGATAAAGGTATCTGAAGTGGGGCAAGTGGGAACAGTCTGGCAAAGTCCTAGATATGATGGCGGCAGATGTGGGTGTGGTGGACAGCAGAGGGCAGTAGAGAGTACAGGCAACACAAGAGGAAAACAAGAGAAATTAGGGATTCCCTCTGTGCCTTTGAGACAGACTTTACAAACTACTCTATTGCACTTATTCAGTCTTATTACCCCTCAAATTTAAGAATAAGACCTTGCCCTGCCACCTTGCAAGAACATTCTTGGATTCATTTCCCAAGTTCCCCAAATGTCCAATTTTGTGTGCATTTCAGATTTGAAAGACTGAAAAGTGGTCAGGAACATGTGTTAAAGGGTTGTGGCTTGTGATCTTCCCAAACTTTATGGGGTGGAGTGTGATTTAATGGGTGAGGACTTGTGGTCAAAATTGGAAGGTCACTGGTTCAAATTTTGAGGTTCACCACTGGGCCTCTGAGCAAGGATCTTATCCCCCATGTTCCCCAGGGACTGGCTGACCTTGCTTTCTCAATCGTACATCATTTTGGATAAAAGCGTCTACTTGGTAAATAAATGTAATGTAAACAATGCCACGAGGCCATCCTGTGGCTGTGTAGTTCTGCTTTAACCCAACTAAGGCTTTGGGTTAATTGCCAAAACATAGTCAGAGATGAATCTGTGAATTTGGAGATAGTGGTGTGCATCATACCCTTTTTGGAAAAGTGTGTTTACCACGGAAGGAACTGGATGTTTCGTGTCACCTTTATATGGTGGTTCCAGTCAGAATCTGCTGGCACAGGTGGGCTGACTCAGCACCATGCCAGCTACCAGAAGAAGTGTGATGTTTTCCATCTAGGACCATCCGTTCTAGAACCATCTGTCCCTTGGATCACTCTGACTGATTTAGTATACCGATCCTACTAGGAGGTCCCCAAAATAGATCTCTACTTTTCACTGTAGAATTATAGTAGGTATTAACCTTTTTTTAATAGAATTACACTCATCTGATTCATTTATGAAATATCCATTTGAAACTGGGCAAACATGGTAGCTTGTCATGACCCAGTTGAGTGTGATCTAATGTGGCAGCAGGTATACCCTGCAGACCTCAGAAGCACCCCCTTGCAGTTATGACAGCCACACTGCATTTTCTATGAGGACTATGAGAAATGAGGTTAGACCTGTAAGGATACAGCACAGTACTGGACAGCATGTATTGGGCTCATCTATTTATATTGTCTTCCCCCTACTTCCTGTATTATCTGACTCTGTCACGTCCAGACCTGTTTCTTCTCTTATGTTCTGCTTTCCCTCATCCTGTACTTTCTTCTCAAATTCTGCTTTCTTCCATTTTATTCCTCCTGCACTTGATTTTTTCCCCTCAATTGTTTCCTTTCTTATTCTGCTGCCTTTTCCACGTATCCCGCTTAATGTCCTCTCCCATACAGCTTGGTTTCCTAATGTAAATTGCCTCAGGGCTTTTTTATTTTCCTGTTTCCTCTTTTAATCCATTTCCTGTCTTGTACCACTGCTTCCTGTCCAGTGACGTCGCCCTGTTTTATTCCATGTAATTCTTCTCCTGGTTTAATATTTCTCTATGACTCATTGTAAGGTTTTATGTCGTATAATTTAGCACAGCTGCTCTCCAGTGTGAAGCTTCGTTGTTTTCTGTGTAGCAGTGACGTCTCTTCCATCCTTTCATCTCTGGTGCCCCACTTTTCCTCCACCCTTTTCCCCCAAGCCCTCCTGTGTTTTCTGATTTGTCCTTTACCCCTTTTTGTCTGTTTGTACGCTGATTCCTCTCTTCCCGTCATCTCTTAAGATTTCCTGCCTTTCTACGATTTTCAGCTCCGCTCTTTCTCAGTTCCCTGTTTTGCTTCCCTACACCTTTTTCTACTCTGGACCTGTGTCTTCCTCACCTCACCTTCTGCCATCTCCTGTCTGGCACCGAGCTGTTTCTGGTCCTGTCTTCCACTGTCTGTTTCATCCTTTTGTGTTTCCTTTACGTCAGGCCGAGTCGGATTCCCACACCAAGGGGCTGACAATCTCCTCATGCTCAATGGTAATTATTTCATTTTTCCTTCAACTGCTGGCGTTGCTGTTCTTGTCTTCGTTCACTTCCACATCTCGTATATTGTCCATGCCATCGTCATGGATTAGTAGATGTCTGTCTCACCTTTCGCTTTGTGACCTGCCACTTCACTCCAGGACATCTTGGCCAGGGTGGTGTGGTGGATCAGGGCCTTGTCAGAAGGACCTAGCATCAAAGACCAATGTCTGTTTTGACATAGAGCAAGGCACGTGAAAGTTTAAAATTTCAAGCCCCAAATATTGAGTGCAGGACAGAGAAGCCTACCAAAATGACTCACCCAGTCAGTGCTGTATAAATCAGGCTTTGTTCTCACAAGGTCTACCATGTAGAGCACAATCTGCATAATGCTATGCAAATGCCTGTATAGATAGAGCCCAGGAGCAACGCGTAAATGTTTTATATATTTTCCCCCCTGCTTTTGAAATTCTCGCGGACGGCTGACAGTAGCAGCAGGAGTCAGCCGTATTTTGGTATTTTTGGACCCTGAAAAATGATGCTTCCATTTTTAATCTCTTTCCTTTTTAATCCTGGTTGGCAGGACTCCTTTTATTTTTTGTTGTGCCTCCATTTTGAGGCCGGAACACAAAGGGAGAGGGCGAGGGCTTTGAAGTGGCCTGACTGTGCTTTGCCTTGTTTGTGCTTAATGAAGTCAGTGAGTATGCTTGCTCCTCTGGAGAGCCTGAAATTGGGTTTTCACACTGGCAGATGATGGAGGACTAAACCTTACTTGCTGTCAGCACCCACAGCACCTTAAGCCAGTGTTTCTCAACCCAGTCCTCGGGGACCCCCAGATAGTCCACAATTTTGCTCACTCCCAGCTCCCAGCACTCCTGTATTGGGGGTTGGCTTGTGGGGAGCAAAAATGTGGAGGGTCTGGGGGTCCCTGAGGCCTGGGCTGAGGAACACTTGCCTTAAACTGAAGCCATTCTTTTTGGAAGTAGCATATGCAGTGAACGCTTATTTCTCTTATACAATGGCTCTGTTTGTCTCTCTAAGGTGAAAATGCACTCTTCACAGATTCCATTATTTACACATATTTATGACAATCTACCTCACAGACTCTGTTGTTGTCAGAATTGTGCCGGTTCCCAGAATGATTGCAGTTTGCTTTGCCGTAGTGGCAATGCTAGCAGCGTGTAGTCTCACTGAGCATCACCGTGACAGTGTGCACATCACTGGTTATTGCCATAGTTGCCGAAGCGTCACTGTCGACACTGCAGCTTCACAGATCTATAGCAACAAAGTAGCTCTGCATCGCATCTCTGTTAGCAACAAAGTAGCTTCACAGAGCATCGCCATTAATATCGTGTCGATTCAAAGAGTTTTGGCATTAACCATGATATAGTTTCAGAGAGCATCGCCATTAGCAACAAAGTAGCTTTACAAAGGACTATCGTTAGAGTTATGTAGTTTCAGAGAGCATCGGCATTAGCAACATGTAGCTTAACAGAGCATCAGCCAGATGTAATCTCACAGACCATCGGCATTAGTAATGTAGCTTCACAGAGCATTATTATTAGCCACATGTAGCTTCACAGAGCATTGCCATTAGTGACGTAGCTTCACAGAGTATCGCCATTAGCAAGATGCAACTTCACAGAGCATCAGCATTAGTAACATGTAGCCAGTAACTTCAAAGAGCTTCACAGAGCGCCCTTAGTATCCTAGTACACTTATACTCATATTTATGCCCATATAAAGACTGTCCGCAACTTTCTGAAAGCAAAATGAAGATGAATAACCACATCTGTCACTACAGCAGGCATCATGTGGCTGAAAGGGTCACACATGAAGGTGAACAAAAAGGTTTTATTTATTTGTTTATTGGGCTATTTCTGCACTCGCAAGAATAATTTTGGCAGCAAATAGGTTGGTCTGATTGTTCTGTCTGCTAAAACCACTCTGTACTCTGTTTACATGCAGCAAGGAGTTATGGGAGACGACGAGGTAACGCAACCCATCGTGATTAGCTTTTCTTTGGCATGGGCACAGTCATGGTGTATGTGATAGCTGTGCATGCGTGTTGTGGCGTGGCTGTAGGTGATCTGTCACGCGCTGCTGACGTGGGCATGAAATCAGCATTAATCCGTGGGACTGATTCTGTCGCCATGTACACATCCCGTTCCGTTTCAAATACGACTGTCACGTTCGAACATGTGCTGACGCCCGCACAATGTCAGCAGCCAATCAGGTGTTCTGTAGAATGGGACAAACTGATTGTCCAGTGATAGCCTGATTTATCACTGTTTACAAGATGGGTGTTTCGATATCTGAACACTTTTTGCTTTTGCTCTTATTTTAATACCTGTGTCCACACCTGTGCCGTTTACTTATGCTGTTGTTATGTTTATTTGTGCTGTTCTAGTTACTGGTAGGTTAATGGGAATAACTTGTCTTTTTAAAAAGGCAGGAAGAATAGTTTTAGATGGCCACAGAATTATGTGGAGTCGTTGTGTCCTTTAGTAAAATGGGTTCAGATTCACAAATCCTCCACAAACAAAAATAGCTCCATCTATTTTTTTATATTTTTCCTCCGTGAGTTTTCTGAACTTAATTTTCATGCTGTCCCCAGACCTCACATGAACCCAGTCTAGCCTTTCGGATATCATATATCATGCCGTTCGTGTGATTAGGGTAGGTTCTTGTGCTGTTTCTGGTCCAGTACTCTCGTGTTTCTGTAAGCAAAGCTCAGCAGAGGTGACTGGCTCCAAGGTACAACAGACATCACCTGTTCCCACCTTATCCTGGTTCTGGTGCTGGGGGAATCTCACTCAGATGTGTTATAAACTACCTTGCAACATATTTTACTTGGGGGGTGGGGATATGTCCTCCTCCAGTGTAGCCTGTAATCCATAGTCTCTCCCTGTATCCCTTAGTTCTTAGTTGTGTCACAGGTATGGCAATCACCTGGACGGTAGCCCCCAGAACCGAGACAATGAGGGCAGATGAGGTGGGTTAATTACAGCTGCATTAGAGATTTAACTTCCCCTCCAAGCATGTAGGGGGCAGCAGACTAGAACCTGAATGCTTGCCAAGTGGACAGTGAAATATAAACAAGTTTAGGAAGCAACAAAACAGTTCCTTCCAAAGTACCCGTGGGCGGTGCTTATCGGGTTTCCTCGTATCCAGTCCTGGAGGCCCGCCATCCAGCTGGGAGTGCTTGCCGCCTCATGTGGTTCTTGTGGGCGTTTTTGTGGGTCACAGGGAGGTCCTCCTCACCTGTCCTGCATGTCTTCTGCCACAGGCCGCTCCTCCCTCTTCCCCATTGATGATGGTCTCCTCGACGACGGCCACAGCAACCAGGGGGTTCCAGGCGTTCTCGGCTCCCCCAGCTGCTACCCCCACCAGAATGGCGAGCGCATTGAGCGTTTCTCCCGCAAAGTGTTTGTGGGGGGCCTGCCCCCAGACATTGATGAAGGTGAGTGGGTAGAAATGAGCGAGAGGTGGAAACCCCACTCTCTGCGGTAGCTGAAATCCCACGGGTTTTTTCCTGTGAACCAGCTGCCGTGGCAGTTAGGGAAGTGGTTTTGTTACCAGGAGGTTATAGGCTCAAATTTCAGCCTACAGCTTAAAATAGTGAAGCGGTTAAAAATAGTAACTTAGGATATTTCTTTTGCTGAAATAGCATCAGTACATCCTCTCCTCATTTAGCAACCGAGTTCCATTTCAGCGACCAGGTTGTTAAATGAAATGCTCGCTAAGTGAAACTCGTGCTAGGCTAGGTGCGTATGCGCCTCTGCTTACGACTTTACTTAAATTTTACATACTGTTTATTTATTTACATTTATTTCTTTTATCCTCCTTAAAATGGGCATTTCTAACACGATTTTGTACATTCTACTTCAAAGATCTTTTATTCCAGTGGGTGTCGTCTAGCATACAATATGTGGTCATAAATGCAAGCATAGGTCAGAAAATGAATTTTTTCATTACAGCCATAATAACAAATGGTTGCTAACCTTGCTACACAAGGAGTGGTTGTATTTAATTCAATGGTACTGAAAGGCCGTAATCATGTTTTTATGCTGGCGTTGTTATAGTGAGCCTCCTGTTTTGGTGAAAGTGCACTGACACGCACATAGATGTGCATGTGTGCATGCGGTTCTCACGTCTTCACTCCTCCTGCAGACGAGATCACAACCAGTTTCCGTCGTTTTGGCCATCTGGTGGTGGACTGGCCGCATAAGGCGGAGAGCAAGTCCTACTTTCCCCCCAAAGGTACGGACCACAGCACTAGCGAACGTGTGTGTTTCCATGACAACCTGGGTGCTGGGCAGGAGCGTGTCTCATACAGCATGCGACGTTACAACTCAAGCAGTTAGAAATGGGAGCAGGAGCTCACGCTGAGTGAAGTGATAGGTGTTTGCGGTCCAAAGATGATGAAATCCTCCTCATCGTCCAGCATTATATAAAAGTGAGGCAGCACAATTTCATCATTTCACACGGTGTTTGTAAGGCAGATGCAGAGGTTCAGTTGGTACCACTACAGCCTTCAGGGATGGGGGTCAGGGCCGGTTAATTCTATAGGCCAGTGGTTCTCAAACGTTTTGGACCAAGTACCAGTAGTAAAGTACCACATGAGCAAAAAAAAAATTACTGTAGCTTGAATCTCAGTAACTTGTTACTGCTGTTTTCCATTTAGGTGAACTCCAATACCACAGTTTGTGAACCACTGCAATAGGTGACATAGGCAGCCGCCTAGGCTGCCATCTTCTGAGGGGGCACCATCTTAGAAATCGCCGGTGCTCCTTCCCCCTCCTCCAGACACGCAGCATCTGAGACAAAGTGATGTGGCAGTGAAGTTTCCTGGGGGGGGGCACTGGCATGGAAACTTGCCTTGAGCTCCATGGGGGCTTTGACCAGCACTGATAGGGGTTCAGATCCTGCCCCCACTCTGTGTGTGTTGTTTGCGTGCCCTCCCCGTGTTACTGTGGGCTTTTACTGGGCGCCCTGGTTTCCCCCAGCAGCCCAAAGACATACAGTTGGCTGAGCTGGTGTTTCCACATCACCTGGGATGTGCTCACCATGTTCCGGACACTGTGCACCAGGCTTCCTGGGACAGGCTCCTGACCCGCTGTGACCTTGCACTGGTTAAGTGCTTATGGAAGATAGATGGAGGCAGTGGAAATGTACACGGAACAGTGCCACTTTTGTTTAAGCATTGAATTCCTGAGCATTAGCACAAGCACCCAAGATTTTCATTCCCAGACGTGCGGATCGCAGATGTTTGGTGAATCACTCCAGCAGGTGGTGATACTCAGATTGAGGGGGAAAATGCTGATTTTCTTAGCAGAACGTGAAAATTTGATCGTGGTGCATCAAAACTTGCATGTATTTGGAAATTTTTTCTTTGAAACGGTGTAATTTAAGTAGCATAAATTTCCTTTTGGATGTGTAGGATATAATTTGGTTATAAACAAAATGGACCCATAATTTTTGGTTGAATCTCCAAGGATTCAGTTACAAATTAAATTTTATTAGTATTTTTTAGATCCTTATGATGAATATTCATGAGCAGTGACTGTTTTTATGAGCTGAATCTGTGTCATGCTAATGGGGCGCGTTGCCGACCTGTGTGGCAGCCATTCAAAGCAGTCGCTCTGTGTCGCCTAGGTTACGCCTTCCTGCTGTTCCAGGAGGAGAGCTCTGTACAGGCTCTCATCGAGGCCTGTCTGGAAGAGGATGGCAAACTCTACCTGTGTGTGTCCAGCCCCACCATCAAGGACAAGCCGGTGAGTTTAACAGTGCCAGAGTGCCGTTCAGCTGTGTGTAGGTACCAGCAAATAAAAAATGGATAATTGGCCCGGATTAGATTTAATAAATCAGAATGTTTTACTTTGATGCCAAATAAAGATGTGTAAAATTCGAGTAATATGCAACGGTTTTTGAGACACGGCTTTTGGGGTACCCCTTGACCCGATGAGTAGGGACCTCGCTTTCATTTGATTCTGGGATATTGCTGCAAATCTCCTGAAAATCTTTATTTTTCAAACTTTGTTTTGGTACCTAGTTTTGTGGGCTTTTTGTATGCTTCTATGAAAAAATGACTAAGATCCTTGGTTGAACTGTTGAAATTTAATTTCAGTGCAGTGTTTGAAAGAAAGAGCGCGTATGCATGGGGAGGGGGGGACGGTGTGTGGCTCAGCAGGCTATGCCTCTGTGCCCGTGATCGGAAGGTTGCTGGTTTGAGCCCGGCCCTGGCAGAATAGTCACACATACATAGGCCCTTGAGCAAGGCTCTTAACTCCACAAGCACCATAGGTAGCTGCTCTTTGCTCTGACCCCCAAGTTTGCTGTCATCTGTGTCTGTCTCGTGTAGAGCAGGATCCTTTATTTTCATGAAAAATTAATTTAAACTTGACGTGTCTGCACAGAGATATAAGTTGAGTCAGAAGTATTTTGGGTGGAAGAGTTTAAGGCTCCCCTGAGCTCCGTCTTCCTCTATTTGAAACTCGTTTGAGATGGAAGTAAGACTTTTAACAACAAACCTTTTACTCTCCTGTTCTTGTTGGCTGTATAGACTTTAGTTCTGATGTTTTCTTCAGAAGCTAATCAGCCATATTTACCACAAGAATAAGTTTCACTCTGCTAAAGTAAGCTGGATTAGGCAGCTTTTCAGTATGGTGCATTCCAGGAGTGACCGGCAGCGGTCGTGGTCTTGTGTTTCGCTTTTGGAGCGCAGAGATTATCTGCTCTGCAAAGTGTAACTGATTCTCTGGTGAGGCCCAGAACAAAGGCCCATATTCAGGGCACCCTCCTCAGGACCCAACCCACATGGTTCTACTGGGGCTATGCGGACAGAGCCAGAACCAGATAGGACGGGGGGGGTTCAGGAGAGGGTGGGGCTAGCTGGCCACTGGAGCACTGAACTCTCTCTAAAACAGGTCCAGATCCGCCCCTGGAATTTGAGCGACAGTGACTTTGTGATGGACGGCTCGCAGCCCCTTGACCCCCGGAAGACCATTTTTGTGGGTGGAGTGCCACGCCCCCTTAGAGCAGGTAACCACCCCCCTGCCCATCTACCAGTAAGGCTGTTGGAAAATGTCAGTGTGTCTTGCCGGCTCTAACAGAACCGACCCTGCCCTTTCACAGTGGAGTTGGCCATGATCATGGACAGGCTGTATGGGGGGGTCTGCTATGCGGGCATCGACACCGATCCGGAACTGAAGTACCCCAAGGGAGCGGGCCGTGTGGCTTTCTCCAATCAGCAGAGCTACATCGCAGCCATCAGCGCCCGATTTGTCCAGCTGCAGCACGGTGACATTGATAAGCGGGTGAGGCAGCCAATGAGAGAGGAAGTCAAGTGGGAGTGGCAGTGTAGAAATTATACACCATTAATATCTCCAAGTATGGTGGTAACCAGTGTTTGGCTATCTGGTAAACCTGTGTTTCCTCCGGGCGAGGGAGCCTATGCTCACCCTTGCTTGTGCTCACGTGTCGTGTCTGTGCCGCACAGGTGGAGGTGAAGCCGTACGTGCTCGATGACCAGCTGTGCGACGAGTGCCAGGGTGCTCGCTGCGGCGGCAAGTTTGCGCCCTTCTTCTGCGCCAATGTCACCTGCCTGCAGTACTACTGTGAGTTCTGCTGGGCCAACATCCACTCCCGCGCTGGGCGTGAGTTCCACAAGCCGCTGGTGAAGGAGGGCGCTGACCGGCCCCGACAGATCCACTTCCGCTGGAACTGAGGTCCCGCCCCCTTCCCACGTCTGTCCCGACCTTTCCTGCTCTTAAGCCCTCCCCTGCCTGCTCTTGTCCTGCCCCCTGGCCCCACCCACAAAAGTAAACACAGGCAGGCAGAAATAAGTGCATCCTTCTGCACCCACGCCCAAAAAATGCGCCACCCACCCCCTGAGACACCCCGGGTACACAATACACACACTGTCTGTCCTTTGTAGCAAAAACTCTATGCTTCTTGCCCCCGCTCATCCCCCAACCAAATCCCTACATATCTCACACTCCGACTTTTTCAGTGGTACTTTCATGTTTTTTTTTTTTTTTTGAAGTAACACGGCAGAAAAAAAACATGAATCATATCTCTTCCTATTTTTCCCCCCAGATTATTTTTCTATGTATGGTTTAAAGTAGGTATGAGGAATTTTTTTGACGTGTGGGCAGTTAGCCCCGCCCACCTGTCTGTCCGCCCCGATTGCTGCTAGCCCCCTGGTGGATGAAGTGTGCACTTATTTCTGGGAAAAAAAAACCTCGGTTCATATCTCTCCCAAGTCACGTACCAAAGGTAGCGAAGTGATAGGAGGTACGCAAAAGAAGCTTTTCTGCCGTGAGCCAACGAAGTGTGATTTTTGTACCGTCTCTCTTTGCTGTGTATTCTTATTAGGGAAGAAAAACACACACACACACACACAGAAAAGGTCACTCTTTTACTCACCATTTTGACTTGCGGAAAAATAATACCTCATTACACTGATCTGGTTTGTTATCGGAACATTTTTAATCACAAGCTATATTAGAAGCTTTTGCTGCTATATATGATAAATAAGTATATTTATAGGTGTTATAATCAATGCCATGTATTAACACGACAGCAAGTGAGAACATGCATAGCACCCAGAAAAAAACAGCTAGGGGGGGGCTCAAACTGCCATCGAAGATTTAGAATGTGAAAACGCAGCTGCATGTTTGTTTACATCTACAGCCATATGCATGCGACAAGATTATAGATTCACATGAGAAAACTCAGTTATACAAGTCATATTAGGGAAAAAAAACATTATGTAGCATGAACAAAAATAACATGAAACAAGTAATAAGAAAATAATTACTGAAAAAAGTATTTAAAAAAAATCTTTGCATGCATTGTTGTTGTGTATGTTTTGGGAGTGTCTTACGTGTATTTTATACACACGTGCAAAAATTAGTCTTAGATTAGCGTGTCCCGGTATGGGAGGATCCGTTGGTTAGTGGACAGAGGCAAACCAGAGCAGAATGGATGTAGACATTAGTCTTTGTGTGGTCTTTGTGGTTTGTGGTTCTCTTTAGTGTGGACTGAGGTCTTAGTATGGTTACATTTTAGACTGAGAGTTACAGAAATTACACAGCGCTCCCCTCCCACCCACCACCCTGTTACCTAGGTTACTGTGTCCTGGCCTAAGCCCTCAGAAGGCTGCTGGCCACGTCGAGTCCACTGTCACATTAGACTCTGCGTCCGTAACATAGGAGATGGAAAGAAAAGGTTTTTTTTGTAGCAATCTGGAGAAGTCGAAATGGAGACAGAATAATTGTGAAGATGGTTGTTCGTTTCTGGCTAAAACGGTACCGTTAGAGGAACAGAGGGTGAAGCATTCTTATAGAGTCTGGCAATTACGGACATCTCCCTTGGGATGTGCTTTCGACCGAAGCTGCTCTTTCCCTGAACAGACGTCTGTGTGAATGTAAATGTAGAAAAGCTCAGCCTCTTGCTCCCCCTGGTGACCCAGGTGAGGCCCCCTCCTTCCTCCATCCCTCCCCCAGAAAACAACAAAGTGAGCAATTTGTACGATTCAGGCTGAAAGAGCAGGAGAGACGCTCACTAGCTATAGGTGTTGGCATGAGGATGGGGAGCAGTCCTCACATATATTAAAAAAAAAAAAAACAGTCCTCAGACTTGATTTTAAGTGGTGATTTATCCTTTTACCTGTAGACTGACAGTAATGGTGACCTGTCTTCTTACTGTGCTTATGAGGATGTTACATTACCTTAGTAACAGTCGTCGTGTGAGCAGTATTGACTTTGGAACACATGCAGCCGACCTGCTACGTTTCTGTGTCCCAGTTCGTTTGTTGTGACTTCGCCCCTTTTTCTAACATGCATCAATCACATCTGGGTTAAGCAGATAACGATTCGGCTGTTTATACCGAATTATTTATTTCGTGTTTCTTAGCTGTCTGTTGTCCCAGTTCTACACTTTTTGTCCCCGATTAAAAATCAGTTTCTAGAATATTATGCACTAATTTCTAATATATTTATTTGTAGCTGTCTATTTTCCTTGCATATTTATTCCTTTTGATAAGAAAAAAGTTAGCTGGTTTTAAAAGTTCTACTATAATGAATAGCTTTTTCCTATACCTCAATTTCCTGAAAAGTTTCTCTCCGAAAAAGCCCCCCATTTTTAATTCTGTGAAATTACTTGATAAGCTTTACGTTAAAAATAATAACTTATGATTTTTAAAATGATTATTATTGCAATGTTGAGGGCCCCAGGGCTGTTTTCTATGTGAATGGCATAGAAATTTGACATATTTAAAATGTCCGGAGTGCTGTCATTGAACGTGCAAACGACCAAGGGCTCTACTGAGAGGAACGGGATGGTCCCTTTTGGCCGTCCGAATAAAAATTGCCGACGGCTTATGGATTCCTAGAATCTGTGGGTGATGGCCCAAGGCAAAATAACAGTGGAGAAACCCCACCGCCACCCCCAGTTAAGTGTTGATTTCTCCCGCCATGCTGGATTTGGAATTTTCAGTAGCTGCTGTTTGCTGGGGGGATAAATATTTTTTAAAAACACTCAAAGGAATGAAATTTTTGAGGATAATGACAATTCTCCCAACTCTACCCTGTGACCGTAACACTCGTCTGCGTGCCTGTTTGTCTTTTTTATATGTTGAACACTGTTGTTTTTTGTGCATTTTTTTCCTGTAAAATCATATTTATTTCACTATTTTTGTAGACAAAAAAAATTGATTTTCGATTGTATTTTTCCTATTTAATGCAAATACACAATTTTATTTCCCCTATATTTGTAATTCTGATCACAAGGACGGTTCTGTTGAGAGGACAACATGAAAACATTTCAAAATGCATGCAGTTATGCACATATTGATATATAGACTGATTCCTGTATTAATGATATTGGTATATATGTGACTATATGCATATTTTATTTGAAAGGAAGGAAACGAAGGCTTGTATTATGTTCATGGATGACACTTGAGATCTACGTCCTCATGCATCTGGGCACTGAGGACCCTTCTCCTCAAAGACGCTTCGAAACTTGAATATATAACACATTTTGAAAGGCTGATTAACCTCCATTCTGTGTTGTGACGTGCAATACTGTTTCTAATGTTTGTATAAAGTAAGAACAACGGTGTAAACCTTTTTAAAAGCAGATTTATTTTTTTCATTGCATACTTTGCAGATTTATGATCCGCGGTGTCATTTTTTTACTGTCAGAAAAGAATCCCGTTTTTGTCATTGCAACTATTTTTAAATCCAGATATCTTTGTACTGATGTAAATGATTGTAGTTATTTAGTGTTTTGCTAACAAAAGGAGAGACTTTTTCATGCATAATTCTATTTTGTTTGTTTTTTTATTTTGCTTTATTCTGTTTTTTTATTTTATTATTTTAATAGTAGCAAAATACTTGGAATAATTTTTCATATTCTATGTCATTAATATTATTTTGTATTTTTATGTGGGGAAAAAATAAATATATATATATATAATTTTATGAAGCTAATTGCTAAAATTTTATTTTATGTTGAATTATTTTTGGAGCTAAAATCTTTGTAATATTGTTAAAGTAACTAGTTTCTAAATCAGAATTTGTGTATAGATTCACAGAAGTGGTTTATGAAGTGTTTGGATTGTAATTATTACCGAATGGGTATTTGATATGCAAAATTAGTATCATGTTGATTTTTATTTTGTTTGTTTTGTATTTAAATGGAGTGTTAATTACCATATTTTTCTTTCATTTCCTAAATAAAGACCCATTCTGTTTGGACACAAAAGATCACTTTTTACTGTTATTTCCTTTTGTCTCCCTCAGTCTGGTTGAGAGGACATGTCCTTCTGCTCTGTCATGTCCTCAATCCACCTCCCCTGGTGGATCTTTTGGTTCCCCTCCTGTTAATATCCCCTGACTTTAAATATCTGTGGTCATGATTATTAAACAAATAAATCATTAAATAATGGTGCTTGATTTTCAGTCCACGTTAATTGTCTTGTAATATCATTTTGCATTTTAGTTACTTATTACACTTTATTCCTGAGACCCAGCTGACTCTTCCCCTCCCAAAATGTGGCTTGGAGCAATGATTAGTGGCCAGTCCACACCGATCCATTCCTCCCCTTGAGCACTGACAGGAAGTATACCCTCTCCCTTACACCCAGTCTAAGCTGTCTCCAGGCTCTTAAGTTTTTTTAATTTTTTGTAGAAACCAAGACTTTCCAGTAAACTGGGATCCTTTTAGTCACCCAGTTTTATTATTTCTACATGGCAATACTCTTCACAATACCACTTTCAACCCAAGATGTCCAAAAATGTAAGCACTACCACTGGAGTTTTGCTTTACGCTTCATTAACCCCATTGGACATTATTATTACAATACAATACTGAAGCTAATGTTCCCTTGGTAACAGTAACCCTGACACATGTACGCACATAGCTATGCCATACCTGCTAGCACTGCATGTGAGTGCATGTCCGGTCTTAGGCTAATACTCAATAATCCTTTTTTTGAACTCTAAACGTTGCTGTTGTCATGACAGGGACTGGTTGCCCATTTGGGATTTTCTTCAGCGTTTCAAATGGCCCAAAAGGTCAGATGTCAACTTGCCCTTCTACTGATGCCCAACTAGATTCAGGCCTTCTGCTGCTGTATAATTTAAAAGCAGTTTAATTCATCTTTGGATAATACTAGTGATGAAAGGAACAACATACACCGAAGGTGTGATTATTATGTCAATCAGCCATTGGTCTTACCCCTTTCAGGCCCACTGGTTTCACCCAAACTGGTGATGTTTATGTGACGTCATAATCGGAGCACTCCCTGCAGGTGTGCATCAGAATGGCGTCTTGTTTTTCGTCTTTCATAACGTGTTTGTTTTCTGAACACAGACAGGGTGTAGCGTAGCGTAGCAGGGAGCCATGTTGGTGACTGGGCCCCGAAGGCAAAATGGCTGCAGAGTTTTATTACCCCAACAGCTGTCCTTTCATGGTGTGTTTCTTTTTACAGTCTCTCCCCTTGAAAATTTTTATTCCTGTTTAGAATTGCCTGTCTTGTCACATCATGGCTCCCACCAACCTGCACTGGTGCCCAAGACAAGGAACAGGAGACAAGTACCCCAACCCACACAACAACAAGCTGGTTTAATGTTCAACCAGATAATTTTGGGGGTGGGGGTGGGGGTGGGCTGTTACAAGGCAGCTGAGAGGTGTTCCAGGGTTGGATTTAAATATATGCAAGTGTAACTTGCGAATTCACACCAGGCTCGGTGTCAAGGGAGGCATGGAACAGTTTAGTCTTCAAGTTCCCCCACTGCACCGGGCCTGTCAGATGGGAAGACAAGTTTTCAAAAATAAATAAATACATAAATATTGTATACATTGTAAAGATAAGTACATAAAAAGCTGAACTAGGAGTATTTCATTCCATGTTGATATTCAAAGTAGCTTAAAATTGAACAGTAAACGAAACAGCCAAAATACTTGACTGTTAAAAATTTATGTTAACTTGGGCGGCGATTCAATTTTCTAAATGACTAGCATACAATTGTAGGCTATTGAGAGTAAGTCTGAATAAATGTGGTAAAATGGACATTAGAAAATATTTTTGACATGGAGATGCTGCAGCTAAGCCATCCACACTGCCGGTTACCCAGTTAGCTGCAGCCAGCAGTGCAGGCCTAAGTTCTACTGACAGGTCAGGCGAGTTTGGTCTCTCAGTTTGCTTAAGACTAAAACATAGGCCTTATACATTTTGTGTTTTTTAGCAACTGCTTACTTTGTATTATATGCATGTGGTTTTATTTGCGCAAACTAAATTTACGATGTGCAACATGAAAACAAACTTCATGGTGGTTGTGCTGCCCATGGTTCTGACATGTAAGTCTGTCAGTTGCTTCAATGAGTGTCTGTCAGTTGTTGTTTTAATGGTGTCATAGCAGTATTATTAGTATTGCTGTGAGTTAAACTGTGCCCCCTCATTTACAACGCTTAGGCCAAATGGTTGTGGCACCGGGGCTGATTCACACCAATGTCCAGCGTCAGTGAATCTTCTCAGAATCCTGGATTTGCCAATATCATTATCCTCTGTGATGAAACGATGCTGTACAGGTGATTAAAGGCACAGCACTGCCATTTACACTGTTACACTGTTGCAAGAACAAGACTGAAGTGAAATGAAATGAAATGAAATGAGACTAAATTAAATTAAATTAAATGTAATGAAACATTATCCGCACATCAGTGTACAAAAAATGAACATGTTCGTTACTTCCCACATAAAACATATGTTTGCTCTTTCATTTAATAGAACTTCATTTGTGCCACATTTTAAAAAGATAATTAAGTAATATGTTTTTGCTAGATCATTTCAATTTGTCAAGAACTGCCACCAGGAACTGGTTGCATGCTTCATGCTTCTGTTTTTTGGCAGCTCCATGCTCGTGTGCCGATTGCCATCTAAATGCAGCTCTAGCCTGTTTACACTAGCAGACCCTGAATCCAAGGTGCACTGGATGTACATGGTACTGCAGCCCACTATATTTTGACTTTATGGCCTGCTATTGAGACTCTGTTTTCTTTTTGGTATTTTCCATTAACATTGATATTTCTTTGGAATATTTCTTTCATGATTTGTTTTCATGCAGCCATAGCCAACAGCCAGTACACACCCTTGCAGTTCTCTCATATATTTCTGTCTGGAACAACAGAACTGCTCTCACTCCCAGTCTGAACAACCTCAAACTGTATGAGTCGTCCTTTTAAATTGCAAATACCATAACTAGGAGTCACCCATGTCTTGCTTTTTTAGACTTTAATGATCATTACAACATCTTGTAAATGATGAATCAAGAATGGTTCAACAAAAGAAGCCATTAACTTTGATGTGTAATTTATATTTCTGAAATTATTATTCATTATCCAGTAACAGGAGAACACAGTTTCCTTGGTAGCATGATACCTTTAACAAGAGCAAACAGACACCTGGTCATTTATGCAGGATAAATTGGAAATATATCATTTCAGGTAAAAAACTAGTGAGATTAAAAACTAAGAGAAGTGCTTCATTGTCCAACTTGACTTGACCCTGACACATTTCAGCACCTCTTTTACTGGGTGTGATGTTGCCTTGGATGATCTCAGACTCTTGATATCTTGCTATATAATTTTAAAGCACAATTTTAAAGCTTGTTCTGGGAGATCTTTTTGTCTGTATACCACCAACAGAAGTGCATCATAGAAGCTACACAAGAGCCATTTTAGTTGGATACGTTAACAGCAAATTTCCAATTATTATTTTTTGTTGTTTTTGAGATGAGACCCCCAATGACCTAAAGTAAGGCTTCCTCATCATATATTACAGTTTTGAGAACCAAAACTCACTCAGTTTTCATTTCATGCAATGAAGAACTTTAATTAATTTTCAAAAACTCACTAAGTGGACAGAAGCTCTATCAAAAAACTTATCCTGTAAACTAAATGACTTTTGGAAATGTGCAATGTCAGATTATAGTGTACATACTGTAACATGTATTAGACTATGCAGCACATGTATAGCAAGTAATAAGGCTTGATATATTCAATAGGTCTAGCAGGTCTCATGAAGCATGCTGCTTTAAGAAACTCGTAGCCTTTCCTCCTCTGAGTTATTCTTGGCCCTTCTGATTTGCAAAGGGGGCGGGGTGGGGCCCTTAAATATGAAAGGGCGTGGTGTTCGTCTGGATGCCTGACTCGTTGAGCAGGAAGTAAAGAACATCAGACTCAGACAGTTTCCTGCTCCAGCTCATCGAGAGCACACTCTGTTCCACAACAGCTTCATTCCGGGACTCTTGCTTACGCCGATTGCTGGCTCAGCCATCTTCTCCAGCCAGCTCCCATCCATTGTACGAGGCACAGATGTCTCATGGGACAGCTTTGTGTCCATTCCCCGGAACCCGTATGATGACATCTGCGTGCTTGTGAGCTATTTATTTGTTGACATAACAGACTATAGTATAGCTAACGGTACCCGAGATTCCCCCTGGGAAATGTACTGTAAGCTTAGGGAAGGCCTAAATCTTTGAACATGATTCACAGAAAAAAAAGTCTGGTTAGTCAACCGTCTCTCCTCCAGGCTTGGCCACGCTCATTGGCCGGAGGCCCCGGTTTCCAAAGGCGGGCAGAGAGGTAGATGTTTGTAGCCGCCGGCCCACAGCCAACCTTTACATCTGTATGTCTGGGACAGGACGCCACCATTATGGCAACGAATGACAAGCACCATGGGATAGAGTGGGCTGTTGTCTGAATGAGTGAGAAAGAGAGACTGGGTGGAGGTGCTGAAGCAGAATGCATGCACTAGAGGCTCTGTGTAATGAAGTGGTCCAGACCTTTGGAACAGAAGAGTAGATTTAATTTTACAATACAAGGCAAAGATTTATCTAGCAGATACTTTCATCTTTTGCAAGATCAGGGTCAGCCGGTTGCTGGAGCAATTGGGAATGCTCAAAGGCCCAACAGCAAAATCACTCTGACAACCCTGAGATTTGAACCACTGACCTTCTACTTAAAGGGATAGCATTTTGACCCACTATAGAGGCACAAAACACTACTAGATAATTATAAGTAAAAAACATATTGTCCAATGGTTTGAAATTTTACTTTTGAACCATGAGACATGATTTTAAATCCAGAGATGGTTGTACCTACTGGACTGTGGTCCTCCCTGACTCGGTGAGCTTCTGTATGGTGCACCACGGCTCGGTCGTGATCTTCCAGGATAATGGCTAAGTAGCCTCCTCAGGACCATACGGTATTTGGGAGGCACCCAGAATAGCAGTCAGTGCTATGGTCTTCATTATATTATTGTGGGTTTAATGTGTTCTCTTCAGCATAACGTGGGAAATCTCTTTCTGTGAAGCCTCCGCCAGATACCGGCATTCCAGGCAACTGTCCCGAGGGTGAAATGTAGTCCTCCCACTTTGTTCATGCCTCAATAACACCATCTTGTGGATATTACTAGGTAATGCTGTTTAATGAAGAAAGTAGCCGTCGGTCAGAGCTAAATACTGCAGTTCTGGTCTGCCAGGGCAATACAATCTGTTTTTTTTACTCATTCATGTGATTTTATTGCTCATTTGTGATAAAACTATTTGGAGAACAAGAAGTGTTTTTGCTTGGGCTAGTGTTCTACCCAAAATGACTTGCAACTGCACCTATTTATTTTGACTGAATCAATGCATTTTGAGTACTGCTCTTAAAGGCACAACAGCAGGGCAAAACCAAGATGGGCCGGGCAAAACAATGTAACTGTATATTTTATCAAAATTGAGACAAAAATTCGGTTTCTTCGGTTCTGTTTAGGTTAGGTTCTGAACAAATATCTTAATTCAGCTATGGTGTTTTTAAGAAAACAGTGTGAAAATTATAATAGCTACAAAATCAACACTAAAACCAAAACACCTAGTTACTGGGGTTTGTCCTTGCAGGGCAATATAGGTCATATAACCTAATTATTAAACCATAGTCACTAACTGGCAAAAACCTATAAGATTCTAGTTTAAGCTGATGTTTATGTACCAATACTGTCCCATTGTAGACACAGACACACTGTGTGTTTGGAGCGGGGTCTAGCTTGAAACAAAAGCTTTTAAGAAGGGCAAGAAAGGAAGAAAAGCTGTTCATGGTAAGATTGGATCAGATGTTTCGGCAACGTGATCTTACGACATAACAGGGTGAGTCTTGTTCACAGATGTTTGGAAAAGAAATGATAAGAAAAATGAGAAAAGGAAACAGAAGGAGCGTGCATGCGTGGGCGTGGGTGTGAGTACAGGAAAAAACGGGAAAACAAGGAGAAGTGGATATCGACCTCGTCTGTGAGGACGCTGAGAATACTGGGAACACTGGGAGAGAAGCTGAGCGCAGACACGCATGCACACACATGGTGGAAAGAGACACACACTGAGGTAAGGATCGCATATGATGTCACTTGCTTCCCACCCAGGATCGACAGCCAAGATATGGAGAGGGCTGTAGAGCTCGGATAAAATGAAAAATGCATCAGCAGGCAGTGTGAGCGATTAAATCAGCCTTCAAGTTGGTTTGAGACCCTGAGGGGAGATAAGATAAGATTAACTTTATTAATCCCACGCTGTCAGAAAAAAGACTACCAGTTTGTACCTTTGCTGTCATTGTAGCTATACCCTCAAGGCTCCGCCAATTGTACCCTATAGTTGTAGGTAATTGAACATTTTAAGATACAGACATGGACTAAGAGGAGCATTTCTGTACCATTGTGGATACATTAATGTTGTTTGTACCTTGGGGATGTTCCACAGAGTCAATTTCTTTACCTTAAAAGGTACATTTACATACAGCAAGGATACCACTGGCAGACCCTTGAAGGTACAGTCCCAAAGACAGCAAAGGTACAAAATAGTATCCTTTTTTCTGACAGAGCAGGGAGAAATCCTTATGCATACAGCAGCAAGGTACATAAAGTGCAAACAAACATATAAGCCTAGTGCAAAACAAGATGTGCAAAGACAGTAAACATAGTGCAAACAAATTTACATCTTAACCTAAAGCTGCTCCAATACAAAACACAACAAGCTGGGCACAACATCTCACATTCTGCTGTCCAGACAAATATAAGAGTAAGTCCACTTAGGCTAACAAACCTCAAAATAAACTCAGTAACATCCTCAGAACTGATCCATGAAATTAACCTCCCTCAAAAGTTATTTCCGCAAGGGGTTTCATTAAAAGTATCTTTTGTTGGCTAGAAATCTAAGATTTGAATCTGTTTTAATGGTGCAGGAATCCTGGACATTAATTAAAACCAACAGAGGACAAGACTCAGGAAACAAAGTGCCAGAACTCGTTCATAGTCTTGGATGATTTCATAAATTCAAGTTTGTGTGAAGAAAGTAAGAAACGACCCACTTGAGAAATTAACAGTATTAAATGAGTGAAGCAATATCGAGCAAAGCAGTGTCAAATATTTTTCGAATCCTAATGTTTATTCCAGGCCATTCCTCCTAAATTAAATGGCCAGAATTAACACCATAATACAATTTTGAAACACTAAAACAAGGTTCCAGTGGGCCTTAGATGCTTGGAAGAAATAGCTGAAATCTTGTTTTGCATGTGCACGTCGTTTCCAAAATGCAGAAAGTCAAACTATGGATTTCAAAGGGCTAAAAAACCTTCCCACACAGAGTCTCTCAGCAGTTAAATACAAGATCATCTAAACGCATTTTTACATAACATGATGAAACACTGTATACGTGCAAAACGTCAAAATGCTATTATTCAGACTGACATTCAATAAACACAAAAAAACAATTTCCCAGAAAATGTATGTTTCTGTGAGACCTGTACCATGTCTGTGCTCCACCAGATTTTAGAAAAATCCTGATTTTTAATCCAAGGATTCTGTGTTGTGCCATTTATTAAACATCGTCTAAGTACTCACAGTGCGAGTTATACACTCACCTAAAGGATTATTAGGAACACCTGTTCAATTTCTCATTAATGCAATTATCTAAGCAACCAATCAC
>JAODLD010000001.1:21162445-21177859 GCA_026781065.1 Mormyrops boulengeri
TTAGTCTCCTTTGCTCAAGGCTAAACAGATTCAGCTCAGCTAACCTCTCCTCATACGACATTCCTCTAAGACCAGGAGACTGCAGTGTCATTCGCTAAATATAAGGCTGATCCATCCGTTTGAATGATGGCCCTTCTTATGCCCTCCCCCCCTTAATAAAATCCTAGAATTTCCCCTGCTCAGGAGCAGTTCAGTCCGTCAGTGAGACCCTATGCAGTATAGTGGGATTATACTCCAGTTTGAAATGTTAGTATGGAGTTTCCGATCATGCCATGCTTCCTAACGAAGTGTTGGCTCCACTCTGCTGCAGGGGGGAGATTGCCCGGCGGGAGGACGTCTCCAAGCGTTCCCTGTTTGTGAAGGTGCTCTACAATGACAAAGAGGTCTCCAGGACAGACCGGCGGTTGCTGAGCTCGGACTTCAAGGTCCACATTGGCCAGATATTTAACCTGAAGATCGTGAACTGGCCTGAGAGCGTCCGGCTGCAGGTCAGAGTCATACTTGTGAAAGCCGTACACTGGTTTCTTTAATTTACCATAGATATAATATCCTCCCTGGCTAACTGATTGCATTAAAATGGAGGCGGTATGTGGCTCAGTGGGGTGGGACACTGTGCTTGTGATCAGATGGTTGTTGGGTAAAATCCCAGCGTCGGCAGAGTGATTGGTCCTTGGATCCTTGAACAAGACCCTTAGTCCCTTATTGCTCCTAGGACTAACACTGCTTTCTCCAAAAAAAAATATGACTGCCTTGGGCAAAAGTGTCTGCTTAAAAAAAAAAAGATTACAGCTATGGAAAAAAATTGAGACCTCTCTATATTTTTAAAAACTGGTTTAATCCTGGTTCTGCTGGCTGAAGGCTACACTGAGCAGCAGGTTGCTTCCAGGTTCAGAATTTCTAGAACCACAGTACACAAGAAGAAGGTGAAGCAGGAGACTCTGGGAATGACCAGAAACCAGCCAGGTAGAGGGCAGAAGTGACTTTCTAATGCCAGAGATGACTGTCAAATAATCCGGCAGTGCCTCATGAATCGCAGGATGACATCAAGTGACCTTCCAAAGGAATGGGAGACATTAAGTGTAGGTGTAAAGTGCACTGCTAGGACAGTTCGTATCTTGCTCCAAGAAGCAGGTCTGAAGTCCCATAAAGCAAGGAAGAAGCCCTTCATTAATGAGAAACAGGGGAAAAACCAGGCTGCAGTTTGCAAAAAAAAATGTATATTTTACACAGACGCACACCCATAAATTGAGAAATGGGTGAAACAAAAAATTATGCTGTGGTCTCTTACGTTTTTCCAGAGCTATATATATATCCACCCGAGCTGTGTGAATTTTTTCACAATAGCGTATTACTGTCTAAAGGATATAACATGAGGTGCTGTTCTGCCAAACTCATCAGGGAGGTTAGGTTCGAATAGGACCCAAGCAGAGAGTGACATGGTCCATAGCTCAGGGAGAAGAGCCAGGCAAGTAAAGTTCGTTACCAGAAAGCAGTGGAATCTAGATATTCTCACGCAGGACTTGTTGAGGTAAAATTTCATAAAACAAATGTTACACAAATTGGCATTAACCACCTCAGCTTACCTTCCGTCTCTTCTGCATTCACCAGCCTACATGCTGCACATGCATACAACACCTTTTGCAGTTTATTTATCTAATGACCAGAACGGCAGAAGTGGTTTAGACAATAATGATAGCAACAAAAATGACCTTTTGTCACAGATGGAACTTATGAGTTGATATCCATTCCATACCCAGTAAAGCCAGTGGAGGATGGCGGGTAGAGTAGTGGTTAACAAGCTAGATCTGTGATACTGAATGTGAAGAGCACTTATGCTATGGCTTCCTATATCAATGTGATTCTCCACCTGTCCTCCTTCCTCCCTGCATACAGGTGTTTGAGGTGATAGGCTCCTCCTCCTCTCTGCTGGCAGAGGTATTTGTGCCCCTCCCAGATACCGCCGTTCTGACAGGCTCCGCCCCCTTCCAGGAGCTAGAGTTTGGAAGCAGCCAGAGGGTGGCTTTTGACCATGAGGGTGTCGGCAGTGGTATGGACAGCCGCCCAATCCTGACCATCTCTACCTCACATTCATGAACCATGTGCTGTCTCACCGCGTCTCTTTCCCCTCCCAGATGTCCCGTTCTCCTTTGAGGCGGACGGCAGCAACAAACTCACCCTTCTCACCTCCGGGAAGCTGTCCTGCTGTATCTCCTGGGCCGTGGACAAGAATGACGTCCCCCTGGCCCCGCCCACCTCCCAGCAGCCATGGGGTGTCCGCAGGTATCCCCAGCACCACATAATACAGCAGTGTTTCTCAACCCATTCCTCAGGGACCCCCAGACAGTCCACATTTTTGCTCATTCCCATTTCCAAAAACCTGTACAAGGTATTAGGTGTTCTGGATTGGTTGAGAGCTGGGAGGGAACAAAAATGTTAATTGTCTGGGGGGGGGGGGTTTAAACATTAAAGGGTCCAACAACTGTTCCTCAGAATTTTGATCCTACTGAAATGTTGTTGCATCAGTTACCAAGCTACACATATAACATCTGCTGCCCTCTAGTGGTTTGAGGCAGATGGATGCCATTGCCTGCATCGGAGCATCGGGCCTGAGTGATATGAAGAAGTTGAGCAAGTGGGCAGCAGAATCCCGGCTTGACCCGAACGACCCCAGCAACGCTATGCTCATGCAGCTACTCACGGTGAGAAAGTTTACCCATAATCCCCATGGAGACCCGGAGGATGCATCACGTGCACCACAGATTCCATGGCCTGAACCATAAATATATGAACTGAGTCCAGAAGCTTCTCTCTTCTTTTCGTGCAGGTAGCCAGCAGTGGGTCCGTGCACGTGCCTGACTACTTCCGCCTAGAGCAGCTTCAGGAGGAATTTAATTTCGTGACTGACGAGGAGCTACAGAGATCCAGGAGGTTCCGGCTGCTGACGCTGAGGAGCCAGGAGGTGGCAGAGTTCCGCAACTACAAGAACATCCCCGCTGTGGAGCGTGAGGTTTCCGAGAAGGTCTTTCAGGTGAGCTGTGGTCCGGTGTTGAAGTGGTTCTTAGTCAAGTCTTAAAATGCATTAAGTTCCTTGGGGTGGTTCGGTGTACTCAACCTTGTTGCTTTGCTAATTAGCTTTTTTTTTCCTTTAATCACCTGGTCACCTAAGGACTATGAGAGGAGACTGCAGGAAGGAGAAGTCATCGACACCAGGGATCACCTGGATGCACACAGGGCCCTTGTGGCCAAGTACCTCCATAAGGTGACAGCAGGACACATGGGGCTGGAAGTTCACTCTAGCTTTCATCTTTCCTTCTTCCCTCAATTTCTCACCCTTCCTCCTTTCACTTAGTCCTCAAGTAACTTAAAAAAACATTTTGAGGTTAAACACAATAGTTTAATTCACTATTAAAACTCTCAATAGGAAGAAAGGGGCCTATAAAGGGGGTGGGGCAACAGGGGCAGTAGCCCCAACTGAAAGCTGATTGGCCCCGTAGTGCCTCTTCCCATGTCACTCACCGATTCAACGTATCATTGGCTTATGTGCGCCACCTTAAAAATATCCAAGCATTGCCCATGATGGGATCTTTGACATTGGCTTCTCATCAAACCATCTCCACGTGTGTCTCTTTCAATCAAGTTTCATCACGAGTCAATCTTTACGTCTCCTAGGTACGGGAGTCTGTTGTCAACCGCTTCCTGATCTCCAAACACCACTTCATTCTGTCTGATCTGGTCCAGGAGGATGAGGTTCCCAGCATTGGGTAAAGTTCAGCAAACCTTTCTGCTATGTTCCCATCATTCTCGCCTTTCTGATACAGACTCTCCTGTGTTCCAGTTCCCAGGAACTGGCAGGATAGCGGTTTTGGTTAGCATCTTATTTTAGTTTGGAAGCCCCCTAAATGTCACTACAATCAAACAGCCAGTGTTTAAGATTTGTTTTGAAATCACCAGGAGTATCAACGACAGTACCAAACCTGTAAATATCAAAAAAGTGCTAAACAGCCACACAGTAATGCTTTTTAAAGGTTAAAACAAGACATTTTTTCAGCTCTCGGCAAACAAAGGAACCTTTGAGGTACAATGCCTTCAAGGGGTACATATGATTACTGAATCTTTTGCCTGAGGAATAGTTAGTTCCAGGTCTTTGAGCTGAAATGCTTGGTTTCCCCTTTAGAAATGACTGTCACTGCTTGCTCTCTATACTCTTGTTTTTTGTTTTCATTTGACTCTTGTTTTCCTTCTGTTTTCCTGGGTTTGCTTTGCCATGTTTATTTAGTGGTACGAGCCCTGGGTATGTGATAAGGCTCATTTTCTGCCCTCCTTATATACCTTGTTTACAATTTGTCTCCGTTTTTGGTCCTTTGCTTCTGTAGTGTTCCTTTGTTAGCTGTGTTATAGTCTAGTCTGTCAGTGAAGCGGTGCCATTATTGTTGATCCTGTATTTTCCAAGTGTTTTCATGTGTTGCCATTGTTGTAACTACTAGATAAGATGAAATATTGATCGTTTTTCTGAGGCTAAACCCTTTAATACTGTGAGTTTTGATAAGGGTAAAAAAAAACATCTGATAAAGCTAACCTAGTATATATGGTCTGAGCGGATATTGGAAACCAGAAATGAACAGCCCACATTTGACCATCAGGGTTCTGGGCCTCAACCTCTTCAAGTTAGCTGAACCCAAGCGGCCCCTGAAACCGCAGAGGAAGGAGAGGAAGAAGGTTACCGCCCAGAACCTGTCTGATGGGGACATCAAGGTTCTCGTCAACATCATCCGAGCCTATGACATCCCCATCCGTAAACTCCTATCCAGGTGTGACACTGATGTTACTCCATCTATAAGTATCAGTTTCGGTATAACATCACCAACATCCTTCAGTCACTCTAGATAGCATTACTGCATCTCCTCTGACATCATTACTCTTGGCCAGCAATCATGTACTTCTATGAGTCTCTGACTGTTGCCACTTGACAATCCAGCAAACCCACAGTGGCGTCCAAGTCGGCACGATCTTTCAAAGAGCCATTTGCAGCTGGACAGTCATCCCAGAGTGCCTTGCAGGGGGGCGATTGGCCTCTCAGTCAGGTATGGAACTTGATACATGTCCTCTTGTGTATTTCTTGCGTGATCCTAATTATATTACTAATTGCAAACACTTGTATTTCCTGATATTGCATTAGATGGATTTAAATAAAGGTAACTTTAAAATCATGTAAAATGGTATATATGTTCTAGTCACAGATCCGGCCCTTTGTGGAGGTGTCATTCCAGAGGACGCTGTGCCAGACCACCACTGCGGACGGTCCCAACCCCTGCTGGAATGAGGAGCTGGAGCTGCCCTTCAGGTAGAACGCAACACTGTGATGTTGTCTTGTTTCCACAAACGCGGTGCTGGAGCTGGTGTAGGGCATTTTCCCAATCTTGATTCTGCGCATTTCCACCATAAACAACTGGCCCTGGGCCAGAGAAAAACGACTTTAACACACCACCACAAGAAAGCTGGTCTCAGAAGTTGGAACCGCAATGTCAGCGAAAGCTGAATGGGCTATTCCATCCAAACCTTCCTCATACCCGAAAAATTGAATCCATAATTGGTATAGTTTTGTTTAATCGCTAGTGCCGGCAGTGAAACAACTAACTAGCTTATTAGCAGAATAGTGTTGCAGCTATTTGTTGGGCAGATTTAATCAAAAATTATAAATGTGTCTCAGGTCGAATAAATAAAATATTGTGATGCTTGAGTGGCAAAGAGATCATGAGGCGGACAACAAAGTTCAGTTTTTACGAGACTGATTTATTGCGCGATCCTTAAAAGCGTTACCCTAAGGCCCCAAATTATGGTTAGCAAACTGAGGCTAGGGTTAGGCTTAGACAAAGTATGGCATTTTCAGGCATCAAAATGAGTTTTTATCATAGTTCTGGGCCCCTGTATGAACAGGTAATAGAGACAGAGCGCATCAATTACTTAAAGGCAGCTTATAAAAACTTAAATTCCAAAACTGATCAAAATAAATCCAACAGAATTCATATGAGCCTTTATTTTATTCTCACTTCCACTGACCTAACGTTCCATTCTCGTCTTGTATGAAACAGGCAGGTTCTCAAAAGGCACCAAGCAAGAACCAGCCCATTGCCGGCTCCGTTTTGGTGGAAACGAGATATGTGAGGAACACTTCGGGAACATATTATCAGTGTAGCATTAGAGCCAGAGCTGCTGTTCACGTGCTTGAAATGTGTTATCTGCCCCACATGTACATTCCATTGGGCAAAAGCATCTGCAATATGTGATATGGAATAAAATGAAGTCTGCACATGTAGCGAGCATGAATGCTCACTGGAATAGCCTTTTCCTCCCTGATGCCTCTCTGGAGTATATAAATGACATCAGTAACTGAAATGGTTATAGTTCACAGGGTATGTGTGATGTCAGAGTATGGAAAAATTTAGCCTTGACAGGATTTGTGTGATATGATATGGGATGGAAGGACAGACTCAGGATATGCATTAAATTAGAGAACATCTCTGACTTCTGAGTTGAAAACAGAAGGGTATAGAGGTAAAATTGTTGAAGAACCAATTCGCAGTGCAAGTGATTGTATTTCGTTTTGGGTATGTAGGATATTGAACAAAATGTTATTTTTATTACTGAATATTCGTTTTGAAGCACTGGGATATAAGATTATGCATTTACATGTTCGCTCTTTTTAATCTAATTGGTCTTGGTTCTTCTGTACTTAATTCATCCTTCTGATATTTTTCCATTCCTTAAAAAATGACATTACATCTGAATATTTCTCTCAAATTGAGAAAATTTCTCTATTTCAGTTCTGCATAAATAAATCGTGGAGGATAAAATATCCGCTCTCAGCATTGTTACTGCCTGCTTCCCTACAGTGCCCCCAACGGTGACTACAGCACATCTAGCCTCCAGTCAATGAAGGATGAGGTCTTCATAAACATCTTCGATGAGATGGTGTTTGACATAACAGAGGTCAGTGTGGAGCAAGGATTTATGTTTGGTTTCAACATTGGTAGCAACCAAATCAGCTCGAACCCCCGCCCCCCTAAACACAGACAGTTCTCCCTTAGTATTGGTAGGGACATGTTCCTACCATCCATACCCAGATCTACACCATTGGTGCGGAGCTGTCCAGAAACCTCTTGACTAGTTACTTGGGTCAAGCTCTGCTGAAGAGCTTGGGGAGCGTCGCCCTCACAGGAACAACTGGAGAATTTACTTACCCCAAGGGTAAAACTTTAAATCTGAAGAGTCAAAGTATTGGCCTGCAGGCCAGATCCAGACCACAACGTTTACTAAATCTGGCTCACCAATTTGATTGACCTCCTAGCCTGTGGTCCCCAGGTTATTTGAGTTTTAGATTCTTGCCGTAGATCCTCGGTTTTTGGTCCAGTCATTTCGATCGAATGGTTATTTGCGTGTTAAAGACAGGTTGTACATATTAGCCACTCATGACTGATTCCAAAGTACTACTATTCAGTAGATCCTTGATATAGACACATGTATTCCACAGGATGAGCGGGAGCGGGGCAGTTCTGTGCACACACGAATCGAGAGGCACTGGCTTGGCTCTGTCAAGATTCCCTTCAGCACCGTCTACCTCCAATCAAGGGTAAGGCACTCTCATACACCCACTCAGCTCTGAGAAGATCCCTTTTAACGCTACAGGCAGACTGATAACGCTGAGATTATTGAGTCAATATACCTACAGAATGCTGATAAATATTCCTTCATGGGACTTATTGAGGACTATTATTGCATGATTATTGCTTGACTAATAGGTTTGCTGGGTAATTGAATAACTGAGTGATTTTAGTAATTACGTAATGCTAATGGGTTGATTTAATTGATTATTTGATTTCAGATTGATGGCACATTCAAGGTTCAGAGCCCAGCCGTGCTTCTAGGCTATAGTAAGGAGCGTAGTCTGGCCAGCGAGGGGGGCTATGACGCAGTGCGCTGCCTGAGTGAGGGCTCCTTCATCACCCTCTTCATCACCATCCAGCCTCAGCTCATCCCTGGAGAGAGTGTCAGGGAAAGAGTAAGCCTTTTCTTTCTGTGTTGAGCTTTCTGCCTCTGTGACTTCAGTAATACAGTGGACTGTGATCTTTAGTACAGCTGTCTTTTCTTGGATTACTTAATAGAAATACTGCACACAGGAATATTATGTTTAGCACCTGAAGTCTGAAATATTTGGTAGCTGTTATCACATCACTCATATGTTGTTTTATTCCTACTGTTCTGCTGCCATTATTAGATGAAGGAGATCAAGGTAACTCTCTAACGTAAGGCTTAGGTCAGCAGAAAACAGCCCCCTGTATTGGTGGGGTTTCTTGCAGTTCCACGATTCCTGACTCGCCAATTGGTAGACCCATTTGATGGATCATTACTGTTGATTCTCTGATTGGTGGACTATTTTTTTTTGTCTTAAATTAAATGGATATTGCTGGATTTCTTCACTGCTTTGTAACCTTCATTAGAAAAGTGCTGATTGGTGCACATACACTAGTGTGTCCCAAAAAACTAAAACTGTTGAAAAGTATAAGTGACTTTACTGTCACTTCTCATAGCGTGTTTAGCAGTAGCACTCATGATACACTTATAACAACAACACAAGCTCACTGACTTTCTGCTAACAAATGACAAAATTCTGATTTCTTGCAGCTTTAATAACTTTATAAACACAATCGTGACATCATCAAAGCAAACGATATTTAACTACGCTCAACACACTGTTAAGTTATTTTTTGTGGGGTATATTATGTACAGTGTTGTACACTATAAAGTTACAGAAGTCCCAAGGTAAGAGAAATTTTCAGTTTCGATTAGGTAAAATTTCAAAATTGACTCCTTTGGGGCACCCCTAAATAATTTCTGATTAGGTTCAAATTTTTTCTCTAAGAACAACTTACCTATAGAAAACTTTTTGGAGGGTGAGACTTATACTTTTCAACAGTTTTAGTTTTTTGGGACACCCTAACGTATATGCTACATAATGTTAACCGACCTATTGCTTCATTTGCATGCAGCTGTTCAGTAGTACACCCACAGCAAAGCGTGGTATTTGTGTCATTAGGAGCCAACACTGGAGGTTCCCATTACCTATGGGGCTACAAAAACTTAGGAACTGAACATCTGTAGCGGAGCCGATTAACCTGTGACCTCTGACTACTACCCCATTCCTGCAGTTTGATACCCAGGAGGAGGAAAGGCTGTTGCAAGCAGCTGAGGTCTTCCAGCGGGAATCAGCTCTGTGCTTTCCCGGCCGCTCATGCATCACCACGGTCATCGACATCAATGGGAAGGCTGTGTTTGTTACCCGCTACATCCGTGCTCTGAGCCCACCACAGGAACTGCTGGATGCTTTTCCTAACAGCCCCCAAGAAACCATGGTAGGAGGTGCTAGTCTTCTTTGAACTATGTAGATCACTGCCTAGTCACAAGCCTGTAAAAATGTTCTGGCCTGGTCTGCTTCTGAATCTTTGTATGAGTATTGATGGGAATTTGTTGACATGTTCTGGGTCACTGGCTAATTGTACTAGATAATACTACTAAAAGCATAAAGATCCTGACCATGTGATTTCCCCCATCCAAAAAACCCAAAGGAACTGGTGGCACGCTATGTCTCCCTCATTCCTTCCCTGCCAGACAGTGTCTCCTTTGCTGGGATTTGTGACATCTGGAGCACCTGTGACGTGAGTGAATTCTCACCATCTGGAAGTTTGATTTTTTTTTTTAAATCTCACAACTGAATCTATATTGTGTGTAGCACTAATTGCTGTTTGACCATCAGTTTGCAATGGACCAAGTACTTGCAGAACTGCAGAATGGCAAGCTCTGAGGGATAAACAGTTCCAAATGATGAATTACAACTTTCCACTCAAAGGTTTGTCCTTTTGCTATCCCTTAGCAATTCCTGACATTGCTGGCAGGTGACGAGGAGGAACACGCTGTACTGTTGTGCAACTACTTCCTGTTCATGAAGAAGAAGGCGTGGCTCATCATCGGCACAGCAGTTCCCGAGGTGGGTGGAGGCCTGGGTTTGACTTGAGCTATTTTTAGAGGTAAAGGCAGACTGTCTCATAACTTGACGTTCGGTTAGACAAATGTTGGAAGAGTGGGTTATAGAACCTTTGACAAAGCATCAAGTTTGGGAACTTACTACATGGGCATCAGGTGAAGTTTTTGAGTTTGGCTACAGCAAGGCCATTGCAACTCCAAGGAACTCTTCGTGAAACAGATTTCTCCTACCTCAGGGTCCCACAGCATACGTGCTGACCTACGAACAAGGGCACTACCTAATCTGGGATCCCAGCAAGGGCCAGTACTATGGCCAGTATGACACCTTCTGCCCTCTTCAGACTGTGGGCTGCCTGATAAATGCTGACAATGTAAGTACATGCTACCTAGATAGAGGTGGGTATGACAGAAGCTTACAGAGGATTTCTGAACATCATGCATGTAGGTGTATTGATAATGTTGCAAGACATCCAAGAGTCATCCCTCCTATGGTTAACTGCTAATAGTTGGATTTTAGATTGTACATTTTGCATCTATAAGGTTACCTCACCCATACAAATTGTTCTTTATTTTTGGTACACAGGTGTGGTTCAACCTGCAGCCCTATGACACCCCAATGAGAATGAGTTTTGATGTTACTAGATCTAAACTGTGGAAGCCATTCTTCTCCAGGGCTCTTCCCAATCCTGGGCTTTCCAGCGTGCAGGTAAGGAGGCAGGGGGACACACACCCCTAAACAGCTAGTTTCCCATGATCGACCTTCGATCAGCATTGCATGGATGTCCTTCCACAGCGGGCGGGTCTAACAATTGCCTGCATAGGACTGTCCATCTCCACAACCTCCAGCTCTCTTGGCCTAAGATTCCTCAGCATATAGATGTATCAAGTAGACTGAACCTCATTTCAACTGAAATGGCCGCTCTCTTTATGCTGATACATAACGAAAAATCACCCACAGGTGCCAAAATGCAATACCTCAGTTTTGTACCATATGCTGGGGCTGCTAGGTCGAGTCTCAGCTGCTATTTCATGCCAGCCTTATTATTTGGCAGCCCGAGGAGATAGCTTACAAGCGACCAGACAAGGTAGCTGCTGCTGAGCTACAGGACAGGTGAGACTCATCCGCAGTCGCATACTCAAACCTGCAATTCAAATGCCACAAACCTATTCCCTTTTATATAGATTAGCTATTTCACTTGGGAAGGATCATCCAAGAGTTGGTTTGGGCTTATTGCTTTATCCACCACAAGACACTGGATCTTCATCTTAATTCACACTGTTTTAGAAAAATGAGGAAACGTGTTCTTTATACCACACCTCACAGGATCGAAAAGGTTCTGAAAGAGAAGATCATGGAGTGGCGGCCCCGGCACCCGACCCGCTGGAATCGTTACTGCACCTCAACGCTACGCCACTTCCTGCCCAAGCTGGAGCTGAGTGGTGGGAGGGACGTGGGTGAGGAGCACCGGCTGGAGCTGCACAACTTGCTGGGTGACTACAGGGTGAGTCTGGGAAGGGTGCTGCTTCAAATGGAGGCCCCTGAGATTCCAAGGGAGTGATCAGCTTCCCTTTGTTATTAGCTACAGCACCAGTCAAAAGTCTGAATGCCTGTTTTATTGCATTTTTCTCTAAGCTGTTATTCAGTTTCTAGTAAGCTGCCTCTGCACAATTAAGTAACATCAAATGTTGAACACTTCTCTTGGTAATTACATTCTCAAATTTTAGACTTCAAAATAACCTACATTTGCTTTGATGACAGCATTGCAGACTCTAGGCATTCTTTCAACCAGCTTCCAGATGTAGCCACCTGGAATGCTTCTTCAGCTGTCATGGAAACTCAGGAGTTCTGGGCCCAAGTTGGCTTCCTTGCTTTTACTCTTCACTCCAGCTCTATAGGGTTTAGGCTTGGGGGTTGTGAGGGCCAGGTCATCTGTGCCAGTATTCCATCACTTTCCTCCTTCACAAGATATTACATAACCTTGGTGTACTCAGTATTGTCATCTTGTTGAAGAAAAATATTTTCAGTAGGTGTGTCCAGACTTGACTGGTACTGTACCTTAACAGTGTATCTTCTGAGCTGATCAACCTGCGTGTGGGGGGTTTTGTCCACAATCTGCATCAAGGCCATGTCTTTCACTTTCATCCACAGATCTCAGGGTTTCCCCTACACATGGCCTTCTCAGAATTGCGGCCCCTTGTGGAAATGGTCTACAGCACAGGTGTGCACAACGTTGAAGCCCCCAGCATTGAGTTCGCCCTTGCAGTCTATGTCCACCCCTACCCCAGCAGTGTGCTCTCGGTCTGGGTGTACCTGGCCTCACTTGTCCGCACCAGATGAGAGTTGGGCTTGATATTATGCAACCATTTTTTGTAAACGCTATTTGATACAGTGATTAAAGCAGTACTTTAAGTAGGACTACATCCCATGTTTCCTAAATTCTAATAAATGTCTTTTCCTCCTCACAGCATTCAAAAATGAACATTTTAAATCAAGATACTTTTATTGTTCTGTATTTGAGGACTTTTCCCCTCAAGCAAATTTATCATGCAATATTTATTTGAACAAGCAAATGTAGTTCCCAGCAAAATCTGCTACATGTTCCTATTTCCATCAGAGGTGGTAGATTAAAAAAAAAATCCCAGGGACACAGATTTCTCTAAAATAAACACCTTGGTTAGATCAAAATTCACAGATTAGTCCAGGAGTAACAAGGAATTTTGACACAAAACAATGAAGCCTGTTGCCCCTATTTCTGTTAGAACAGAAGGGCTCAACCCCACCGTCCCCCTCTGAGGAGTAACAGCAGACAAGCAACAGCTCTCGATTCAAGTTCCACCTAACAACCTAGATTTGATTCATAGCTGATCAATACAAAATGAATGACTACTGCCCAGACACCTTGAACCGAACATCTGCAGAGGGAAAACAGAACTTAAGGGCACTCAGACTTCAGCCCAGTTGTCCTCCAGTACAGTTTCATTTACCTTCAAAACCTCTGGAGATGGGTGCAGTATCCTTCACCCTTTTCCGATCACACCTCCAAAAACTACCATTAACATACCAACTTAGCTCAGAGGACAACACAAATGCTGAAATGGCAACTGTTTGTTTACTTCTAAGGCTCTACTAGTTCTCATTTTTCTTGGCTTCTAGTCAGTAAGCATATATTTGCTTTTTTCCCTGGAAACTACAGTGAAAGGAGGTTCACGTTTCCAATCAGCGTGAAAAAGAATGAGTTTAATCACCCGAAACCATAAGCAGCAAGGAGTGAGGCCACCTCTCCTAATTCCATATCCACCCATAGTAACGTGGTAAATACTGCAGCACTGGTTATGCACATAAATGACAGACTCAAACTATCACACTTGGAACATTGCAAGTAAAACAAAACGGAGTCTAAAATTTAAAAGGGAAGGGAAACACTAGTTTGCTCTCCCCTTCCCCTGCCATGACTCAAAGATGTAAAATCTGGGGGACAGGATGACAGGGTAACAATTTCGCCTTGTTTCACAGATGAAAACAGCAGAAGGTGAGAAATGACAGCAAATGATATTCCTAGGTTAAAGTGCAAGTGAGGAGCCAATGAGAGGGGAGCTATGCCAAGCAGGGGGCGGGGCTCACTCCCCTGAGCAGCAGCAGGCCCTGAAGCCACACTGCAGGTTCTGACAGCCGCTGGCTGTGTCGGCATGGGGTCCTGGAGAGGGAAACAGAGGCATGAACAGCATAGTTAGGCTCCACCACTTCATGGTCAGGCAGAAATTGAACTAGCAGCTGTTTGTCCCCTCTGGGAAACAGCCATCCTGAGATATACAGACTGATAAGTAAAAACATGACACCCAGAGCATCCAATTCAACTTCTGCCATATTACTGGAAAAAATCTGTTTTGAAATAAAATAGCTAAATTTGGAAATATATAGCTAGCTGTGGGATACTGCTCCCATGCTTGGATCGAACCATGCAGCCATCATGTTACAGGTCAGATCCATCTACTGCTGCTACTATATATGATGCGTATGAAGATCCTTAGTCCAGCTACATATCTGATTTTAAAGTTTACATCTAACTAATTAAAAAATAACAGTAAACTAATAACCCTGCATAACGAAAAGCAGTCTCAAATAATTCAGACTGAACCTGACCTTTACCCTTAAGGATTTGTTGCTCCTGTAGCGTGGTCATTACTTACCTTTAAATGTCATCTTTTCTGCATGCTACAAAGGGGCTGTTAAACGAGGCATTACATTTCGATAAGGGGAACAGACACATGAAAGCACGCAGAACATTAAGTACAGCTGCCGTATTACAAGGAACACTTCTGCCAAACACCATCGTTAATTCCGGAGGGTTGGGAGAATCCAAAGAGGAGGCGGTGAAATCCAAACGTGACATAGCTATAGTAAGCATAAAATGCTTAAATACATGTACTGTTTGTTAGAAGGATAATGATCAAGAAACCACTGAAGATACGAAGTGTGGACTGTGACAAATGACCCACATATTCATCAGTCGGCCATATTCTGAAGTCTCTGAGTAGAGTAGAAATCGTCTTTAGATACAGAAAGCAGTCCTGCCCTTGGCCCCAAAGGCTGTGTCCTGTATATACATTATGGTGCGTTCCATTTGCCCTCGGAACTCGGATTCTGAGTCGGATTGTCGGGAAATCTCGGAGCAGCACAGAGGATCCCGAGTTCAGAATCCAAGATGCCTGCACCCTTTATCAACAGAAGGGAAAGTTGTAGTTTTATACCGTTTAAGCACTACTTCTCATTTGGGGCTAATTAAATCGGTAGCACACACTATACCATCCAACTTATCTGTGGACATGTTGCTATGGAGTTGTAGAAGTAAAGCACCGCGCGTAATGTGTTAACTGATATTGCTACTAATTGGTCAATTAACTGGCCTAGAATTGGATTATTTGTCGGATTTACGGTAGTTCGAGCTAATTGTAAGTGAACGAAGATAAAGACCATTTAAACTGAGGTACCTTAAATCCTACAAGTTGTCCGGCTAAGCAAAAAAATCTTGCTTTTTGATACGGGTCCATGGTATTGCTACTTCTGTGGCAGATGGAATGCATCCGACTCGGTTTCTCTGAGTTTTTAGTGGATGTGACGTAATCTCGGTATCCGAAAATCGGATGCAATGGAAATGGAACGCACCATTAGTATACTCAGCCCATTTGATTGTAGCAGCATCCTGCTCAGCTTAAGTATTTTTGCTTAAGTAAATGCACAAAACACTGACTCAACTGTGTGTTTTCTTGCTGACTGCCCACGGTACATTTGCCCAATACATAAAGTACTGTGCAAAAGTGTTAGGCAGCCAAAGTAAGTGGTGTTTAAATGATCTTCATGCTGGTGTAAAACTATGCTAT
>JAODLD010000001.1:21210706-21238049 GCA_026781065.1 Mormyrops boulengeri
CACCACAAATGATTCAGCTCAACAGCTATGTGGTAATTAGCACAAGAAGTTGAATCAGGTGTGTTAAACGAGGGGAACCCAAAAATGTGCAGGGCTCTGGCCCCCCCGGACTGGAGTTTGACACCTGTAACTTAGACAATAACAAATAACAATTCCTACTCCTTGAAGGGGCAAGAACAGGCAGAGCCAGAGAGGCAGAGTCAGAGAAATGCTGTGAGAGGGTGTGGGAGGCTCGGGGTGTGGTCACTCACGTTTACGCTGGCCTGAACGTCGTACAGGTCGAGGTTCCTAATGATGTAATCCAGCATGGCGTTCTCCAGGCTCTCTGGACCCATATGAGAGCTGGACAGAATCTTCCTTACCCTCAGCCGAAACTGCCGGAATGCCAGCTTGGCTGCCTGGAAGGCCTCCTGAGATGGGGGTTTCAGGGAAAGGGGAATGAGATAGGGGCAATTCCAGGATTTTAAGGTAGGGGGCATTAGAAGGTCAATAATTCATACAGAGGGGACAACCTTATTAGTCAATGAAATGATTTGAATTGTTAAGTGACAGGGGAGGGGGTCAATCAACTTTCAGCTGGGGCTTGTGCTCCAGTGCCCCTGTGGACCCACAATGACCAACACACCAAACTGAAAATTGCGGTTGTGCTCCGTGTTGCTGGAGGACAGAAGGTTCGAAGAAATTTCAGACACACCACAACTGCTATAAAGATGATCCTCTGGACCGAGCGGATGTCGTCAACGTAGTGACGCAGCACGTTGTGAGCCTCGAGCCGATCGATGGCATAGAGGTCGCTGAAGCGCGATATCAGCCGGGCACGGCGGGAGGAGCTGGTGAGGTGGGCACGCGACGGTGACTCGCTTCTTAGGCGGGGGCTGGACGAGCGACTGCGGCGGGCAGCTGCACTGGGGGACCGACTCCTCACCAACCTAGGGGGGTACATGGAAGGTGGGAATTATATTTACATTCACAGACACTGCTGGAAAAAGGCAGCTAAGGTAAAATAATTACAGCTATTCTCAGGCCTGGTCAAACCCTTTTTGGGGCTCTAAGCAAAATGTGATTAATGACATTCTCATATGTCATTTTTCTTCCCATTCTGACAGGTTGGTCAGATGAGGGAGCCCCCTGTTGGCCGCTGGGCTCTAAGCAGCTGCTGATTTGCTTATGCCTTGGGCCAGCCCTGGTTATTTTGATTGCCGCTCTTATAGAATCTAAATAAAAAATGCAACATAAAGAAGCCTCCATGTATGCAAGCTAACAATCTTAAAGGTACAGTACCATGTCCTTAAACACTGTGTGACTCGCCGCAATATTGAAGCAGCTGTAGATAGTCACAAATACACAACTGCAAAACAAAAAGCAATTACTATATGAGACAGCACTTTAAACCTCAGTACTTGTATATTTGTATATTATTTTGTACTGTCTGAATATTGTACAGCGGTGCCTGCGGTTCACGAACACAATCCATTCCAGGAAAGTGGTCGTAAACCAATTTGTCGGGGAACCAAGGCAATTTTCCCTATAAGAAAGCATTGAAATTTGATTAATTCGTTCACAAGCCTACCAAATAATAATTTTTGTTAATTAATTCTCTGGTTTTTATAGTAAAAACTTTAAAGAAAAACAAAATTTTTTCTTTATTGTCATATCTTGTTTAAGATTGCAAGGTATGCAAGTATTTCACTGTACTTCTACAAATGACAAAGCTTTTGAGATCTTTGAATCCCGTAAACGATACTCTGGCTGAAAAAAATAATAATGGTGAAGACGACAGCTCACTTCTCCTGCAGGAGGGACTTCTCTGCAGCCAGGAAGGACACCTCCTCTTTCAGCAAATGGATCTGTCTCTCATAGTCATCTAGCATGTCCAGCTTTCGCTTGTACAGCTCTGCCTGGTCACAGGCCACCTGTAGCCTGAAGGACACGTGCATATATGCCACAGAAATATATTCAGACACATCCATACAGAAACACACACAAGTGCACACAAAAACATTGTGACAGTTATCCATAATTCAGTATAGTATACAGTCTAATACACCTACTATATGATGATATGATAATGATTCTATGACAGCCAAGCTCTTAAAAATTAAAGGTATAATTGTACATGTGGGACCCTCAAGTCAGATCATGGTGATTCTGCCAGTTAACTGTCAAATCGGCTTGAAGGATGTTAAAAAGTCACGCGACGGAAGCCAACCAGCAGAAGCTACAGACACTCACTCTGCTCTTAGTTGTAGAATTTCATCCTCTGTAGCTAGAAGGGTTGTGGCAGATTTGTTTTTGGTTTCATCGAGTTCTTGCCGAGTGTCCATTAATCTGAAATACAATCAAATCCTGATCAGAAGCAATCACTGCTGAAAATTAACCGGATTTTTTTGTGACTGCAAACAGATATGTAACAAAGCAACATTAAGCTGTATCATTGTAGCTGTCAAACCACAGCAGAAATCCACAAAAGACATAGTTTTACCACTGAAACCAAAGTATGAATCAATATAGCTATATGACTGACAACACAAGAAAAGACTATATATGCATACCATTGAAAGCACAGCACTGCTCAATGGAATAAAACCACAGCAGACATTTGACGTGTTTTGTAAAATGTTGTGAAGTGGTGTTTATTTTGAATAATGTGTTTTAGCAAAATCAAAATCTGGGCCCTATGTCCACCGCACAAGCACCATGGACGCTGAGGAGGGAGGTTATACGTGTGGCCCACTGACTCTTGTCTGACGGAATCCAGTTGTAGGCGGGTGGAGCACAGCTGGGTCTCCATCTTCTGAAGGTCACTCTCATGGGTGAGGGACAGCTCCCGGATTTTTTTGTCCTTTTCCGCAGCCTCCTGCCAAACACACACCTTTGATGCACAAAGGACATAGACACCAGAGCCATGGCACAATATATACATGTAATATATACATGTAATAGACATCAGTGATCATTATGAGACACTATTTACTCTCACACACAAACATCACTAATCACAATAATGACTGGTTTTATGCAGATATACACATAACACTATACTACACTAAATCTCTTGAAATTTCACACAAATACAAATATACAAATATACATCCCCAATTATCTATTGTGTGCCCTAGCCTAGAAACTAGTCCTAAAACCAAAGTTATTAGAAACCCAAATTCAACTTCATATATTTCCCAGAACCTCTTATCCAATCAAGGGTTACAGCAAACCTGGATCCTGTGCCAGGGTCCAGTGAGCACCAGCCACAAGGCAGAGAACACTCTGGACAGGATACCACCACAAGGCACACGCACACAGATCAATTCAGAAACACTAAAGCTTTAGCCCAAATCACATGTCTCTGGACTCCTGAAGGCAATCAAAGTACCCAGAGGGTACTTTGGGGTTCGAACCAGCAACCTTCCAATTACTGGGACAGATCCCTAGCCTCAGAGCCAATCAGCCAGTACTAGGGCAGGGTGATAAAATGATAATGATAATTATCGTGAAATGATTTCCTCTTGATATCGATGTGGCAAATGTTCGATATGATTTAAGACCTGGCGACTCATTTTGCATCACGATGAAAAACTAGTTTTACATCACTTCCTCTATGACTGCTTGTCTGGAATAGCAATGGAGCACAAGCGCAGACACAGCCATAAAAACACAAAAACATGGGATTTATTGAACAAAAAAGGAAAATGTAATATGGCAGGCAGGAAGACGAATGACAACACAATCAAAACAACAGGGTAACTCACCGGGAGAGCAGGTAAGTCCAAAGCAACCCATCCAATAAGGGTAATCCAGCGAAATACAAAACGAAAGTCCGAGTCACAAACTCGAGTCTATCTCTGAAGCATCATACTAGGCCCCCAACCCAAATCAAATCTGAAACGTAATTGAATTTTTAGGCCCACTGTCAATCAGGGGCCTTGGAATCATCCTAAATCTCTCCCCCTTTACGGTATCCTTACCCCTCCCAACAAAATACTTAAAAATATAATATGATATAGAGAAAAAAACAATATTATATACAGACATAAAAGTGGTTGCCATTATTTAACATCAGAAGTCAGATTTTGAAGAAGCATGTATACATATATCATTAAAATGGTACGGTCCTTGCAAATCTCACACAGCAGGATGCAGGAGACTGGAAAGCCCAACATAATGGTGCCAGAAGGCCTTACCTGGATGAGGCTCAGACTGGTATCCGTGGAGACGGCGGAGGTTGCCAGGGTGAAGCAGTTGCCCAGCCATGGCAACAAGCGGGATTTAAGCGTGTCGACACCGGCATACTGTCCTCCTGAAATGGAATGCTGGGAAGTTTCAGAAGGTACGCTGGAAATGACATGATGCCTTAATCCTGTTCAAAAGCAAACACCCTTAGCATGCTGCAGATATTGTGGTGGCTAAAACAAAGTTAAATGCTGCTTTATTTGCCATTTTTGCAGGTACACTGGGGTGCAATTTGGGGTCAACCATCTGAACGCTGAGGAACATCTTCAAGGTACAAACAACTAATTAATGTACCCCCAATGGTACAATAATGTACCTCATAGTCCATTTCTGCACCTTAAAAGGTACAATTACCTACAGCTATAGGGTACAATTAGCAGACCCTTGAGGGTGTAGCCCCAGTGACAAGCAAAGGTACAAACTAGTACTCTTTTTTTCTGACAGTGTGAAGCAATGCAGAATATGGGAAGAACTGCACCAGCAGAGAAAGAGAGACATCCACCTTCTAGAGCAGTGAGGCTGAGGATAGTGAAGAGCTGCCCTTGAACCTTGGAAGTGAGCTCAACCAGCTCACAGCAGCGGTTCAGGTTCTGGTCACATGAGATCACCTGAAAGGGCAGAATCGGCTGACATGGAAACTTTGAGATGACCTCAGAAGGAGTCATTTCACACGGAGACTCAAACAAATCATAACCATCCCGACCTGTTGCCTATCTAGTAGAATCAGCATAGAAAATTAAGTTAAATAAATTATATTTATTGTTGCAATGTATTCGTGATTAGTAATAATATTAGGAATGTATTATTTTTTGTAAACGCAAGACGAACATTAAACTTTACTATGTCCCTAGCGAAAGCAAATAAGCAAAATATCCATTTAAATAACTGAATAACATTAGAAAATAAATTTCCGTTTTCCCGCATTGACAAAATATGTATTTGTCATTCATAAATTTCTACGATTGGCCGCAAGTTAATTGTGTGCGCGTGTCCGACAACATAGCGCTCTGCCTCATTACCAGACCAACGAATGGCTTCACCGTCGTCATGACAACAAGCGTCCATGGTAACCAAACTTCGGCGTAAAATTAATATAATCAACAAGTAATTTCGCCCCAGATTCAAAAATAAAAGTCCTACTGCAGTAAGCCGCACTGATATAATTTTGCATGTGGGAGTTGCGGGTGCCTAAACTGTACTGTCAAGCAGTATAATAATGCATACACGGCTACAGTATTCGGGTTCCAGACGTTAGCTAACGAATTACAACGCAGAATAATCCATAAAAATTGCTAAGGTATTTGGGAGACGTTCATAATACGCGCATATCCAGTTATCTTCTCAATAACATCTTCAGTTTAAATGAATTTGAATTATTGTTCTGTTTGCATGTAAAACAAACTTTAATATAGGAGTACTGAGAGGCCAATGTTGATAGAGATATGACTTACAAATAATGAATAACTTACGTGATAGTCCTTGTACCAGGACTCCAGCTTTTCCTGCAGGACGCCGAAGGACGAGGTGTTCACGAGTCGCCTCAGCGTGTCGGCCATGTCCGTAACGTCGAGCAGCTTCCGCGAAGTACGCGATGAAGAGCAGGGCTTGGGACAGGGGCGTGCTCGTTATTTATCCCTGCCTTGGCAGTTCAGGCGCTGACGCCAAGCGGTATTTTGGTTGTAGCAACGCGGTTTTCCCAGGGTACTCTCCAGGACTAGAAAGTCGCGGCCTGTCAGTGAGCTTTTTAGCCTGGTCTGTAACTTTCATCTCTGCGGTAGAAAGCAACTAATTGAAATGTCATACTCTGAGACGACCCTAAGAGGTTGCAGGATGCCAAATGATTTAGGGGGGGGGGTCGCATTTTAACGGTGTTTGTTTCCCCCTATTCAGGATCATCCATGAAGAACACAGTTTTATCGGTTTGATGCATTCTTTTCATATTAAACCACGTTTCTTTCATTCAGTCCGATAATGAAGTTTTAGGTCGGCAAGGAGATTTTCTGAGCAATCACTACATCAGCTGTTTGAGGAGGTTTTCTTGCTCTTGTATCGTTTGCTTTTTGCCTGGCAAATAAAGCTTCTTGATTGAAAAAGACACGGGTTGCGTGCAGCTGCTGCACATTTCCGGAGATCCCGTTTGGTCTGTGAGATCTGCGCTGAAAAATATCAATCTACACTCTTAATTTAGCTTTTCCCTTTTGGGACTCCCCGCCACGGTCGTTTCCATTACCTTACCTAGAACGAACCATTTGTGATATAAAAAAAAGTTCACAAAAGTCCTACTGGTAATTTCAGCCCAACAATGCAATCTATTGTCCGTTGTCGTTATTATTATGTATTAATGTGATTCCCAGTTGAAATCTGTTGTTATAAACCGATAGTGGCGATTGAGTACGACGTACTGATACAACTGGAATGGTTTATTCCGCTAGCTGGCTTCAGCTGTCAGAGGGAGGGACAGCATGGCGTCTGAACAGGTCTGTTTTCATAAATTAATGTTCGCCTTTTTCTGTGTGTGTGGACGGGTAATTTAATGATACAGTTTTAAGTAATACAAGCTAACTGTAATTGTAGGTAGGATTTAGGTTATACAATCGTTTAGAGGTTTATAAATCGCAGCTGTGTGGGTGAGGCACTCGACGTTTTGGACCAACCCACAGAAACAATTATTAAATGATACCGTTATTCTCAACAGTAACAGAGTAGATCAATAATAACGGTTTATGAAATATAAGCAGCGAATCACCAAACTTGTCAATACTATCCACGATTGTTGTCTGACTGGGTCGTAATATCGATGGTTAATTTTAGGCATATTGTATGAAGAACTACAATTATTTCAAGGCGTATCATTTCAGTGATTGACGCAACTTTGCTCCTCAAAAGCTGCAGGCTTTTTCTGTCCCTCTAATTTTAGTTCCAGGTATTAGTGTACTTGTGGACTGGGCCAGTTCTTTTTAACGCTCTCTTGTCCATTTTAATTTCATAGTAAAACATTGTGGATCATATTTAAAGTTCAAATATTTACGGTTTGTTAGGCTAATAGGCGTCTAGAAATTTGTATGTGATTTTGTGTATGTATGTGCCCTGTAAAGGACTAACGTCCCATCTAGGGAATACCCCTGTCTTTCACCCTTAGTGATTGGAAGAGACTAGAAAAAAAATGTATATTTTGGCCAGGTAGCTTGTTGCCTAGAGTTTTTCTTTTTTATTTCAAAATTTAGGTACCTTCTAGATTAATGATTTCTGTTAGAATTATAGCTCAGTTATTTATGCTGTTACCAGGCTATGATATTTAATGTATTTTTAGGCCTTAAATGGCTTTTATTGATGAGGCTGTAGCACAGATGATAGAGGGAATAAAGACAGATAATAGGTATTTTTCAGTAAACTTTATATAAAACAATTTCAAACTGCAATGATGAATCCAGCGGCAAATTTGGTGAAGCGTTTCAAGTTAGTCACCATGACCCTGACCAGGATCCGTGGTTCAGAGATGGATGGGTTTCAACCCAGTGGTGGGGAAAACCAGTGGCCTTCTTCATCTGAGCCTGAGATTCATATATCTGTTGACTATGCTGTCATGTGTCCCGCATGGCTTTGTGACTATTATTCAGACTGATACTGAGGCCTGACTGACACCCTGCAGCTTCACAGATACTGACACCTGACTGACAACATAACGACTGACGTACAGTGAGGCCTGACTGATAATGGCGGGGTGACATTACTTCGCTGAAGTAGCTGTAGCGTAAAAGTGTCTTCGAATGACCTCCTCACTCTTCGCCCCGAAGGAGAGCTCCAATGGGCCCATCAAGCGATCCATGAGGGAGAAGGCCATAGAGAGGAGGAGCATCAACAAGGAGCACAACAGCAATTTCAAGGCCGGCTATGTGCCCATCGAGGAGGAACGTCTGCACAAGACGGGCCTGCGTGGCCGTAAGGGCAATATGGCCGTCTGTATCATCGTGCTGCTTTTCCTGCTGGCGCTCATCAACCTCATAGTGAGTGCATAAGCACACAAGGCGTGTATGTATTCATGCCAACCCATACCTACTACTGCATGTCCATCATTGTACATCCTTATGCACTGCCTGTCACTGGTACCTGTACTTATTGTTTATTCCTTAGAATTATTACCATTGGCACAAATCCATTTTGAAATTTAACTAATTACTGTAAGTACACTTACTGTTCTAATGCCCAACATTTTCACATAATGATCAGCATTCTTGCACAACATTCAGCATTCTAATACAACATATAAATATGTATTGTGCTACATATAAATATAAATACAGTAAATAAATGCATAACATTGACATTACAGTACAATGCAACATTCGTTCAGAACACTAAATACTCCTACACATAATTCTACAACAGCGTTCAACATTCTCATACAGCATTCTCTCAAAACGCTCAATATTCTTACACCACATTCTATAACAGCATTCAACAAACTCTCACATCATTCAATACTCTTGTACAAAATTCTGCCGCAGCATTCTCTTAACATTTTGACTACATAAACTCAACATTCTCACAAAATTTTCTTGCTGGCCCTCAGATCACACTGGTCATCTGGACGGTGATCCGCATCGGCCCCAATGGCTGTGACAGCATGGAGTTCCACCAGAGTGGGCTACTGCGTTTTAAGCAGAAGGCAGATATGGGCGTGGTGCACCCCCTGCACAAGAGCACTGTGGGCGGCCGCAGGAATGAGGATCTGGTCATCACAGGCAACAATAACCCAGTGAGGCTATGGCTCCTACTGAAACCTTTGCTCCTTTAGTCCACATTGTGACTTAAAAATTACATTATCATTGTGTTTTTACTAGGCGTAGTACTGTGTATTTTTGTGTGCATGTGCAGGTAACTATTTCCTGAGTAGTGTGTGTATTCATGAATTCGGGACTGTGTGACTATGCATCTCTCACATTTGACTGTAATAGGTATCTTCTGCCTGTCTGGTTGGGACTGTTTATTGTTATTTGTCTCTTTGAATCTACATATTTTTTCAGTTCTTTATTTTACGTCTCTCCTTGTTTTTATATTGTGTATTCCACTGTTTCCTTATGTTGGTGTTCGTCTGTCTTTCAAATTTAGGTGGTATTCCAACAAGGCTCAACAAAGTTGAGTGTGGAGAAGGAGAAGACGTCCATCACCAGTGACCTGGGTGTGTCCTTCACTGATCCACGCACCCAGAGTACCTTCTTCAGCACCGACTATGAGAACCATGAGTTCCACCTGCCCAAAGGTGTCCGAGTCCTCAACGTACGAAAGGCCTCCACTGAGAGGGTGTGTACTCGCCTGTCACTAGCATCCATCTTCATTCACTGCAGCACTCTACCACTACCAATCTACAAACATACCCATCTGTCTGTAGATCACTAGCAATGCCTCCTCGGATCTGACCATTAAAGGGGATGGCAAAGCCATTGTCCGGGGTAACGAAGGAGTCTTCATCATGGGGAAGACAGTGGAGTTCAAGATGGGTGGAGACATCGAGCTCAGAGCTGTGAGTATGCCAGTGTTTCCCAGTCCGATTCACAGGGACCCACAGATGGTCCACGTATTTGCTCCTTCCCAGTTCCCTGCCAGAAAGTCCACATTTTTGCTCCCCCCTAGCACCCTACCAAATCCTGTTCCCCTTATCAAAATATTTACAGTGTGTCAGCTGTGGTTTCTTCCCTTTGCCCTTCTTACAATCCCAGCATCCTCCTCAGCAGATTTTTGTTTGTACAGTGGGTCATTGCTGTGGACAGCCTTAGTTTGTAAAATAAAAATCCTGGATGTAAGGATGTACTGGCCCTGCTCATTTATGGCCAATATAATTGTGTATGATAAAATTCCTCACACTTTGATGAGAACAGTAGCGGAATTCAGCGTGGCCCTATCAGCATAACTAGAATAACAGAAAAATACTGATTAAACGATGCCTTAAATGGCATTTTGAGAGTCTGTAAATTGTCAGTCACTGTCTGGTTTACCTTAGTGGAAACCAGTAACCAATGGAAAATGGGTTAAACCAATTGTTATTGACAGGTCACAATAATATAGCCGCCTTCAAAAGCATCGGTCTGTTTTGTCTTCTCACCAGGAGAACAGCATAGTCCTGAACGGCTCAGTGATGGTGAGCCCGTCCCGGATCCCTAACTCATCGACGGGGGGGCAACTGCTGTTTGATGAGGGCCTGGAACGCTATAAGCTGTGTATGTGTGAAGATGGTACCCTCTTCCGGGTCCAGGTCAAGTACCAGAACATGGGCTGCCAGACATCAGACAACCCTTGTGCCGCAGCTCACTGAGGAGCAACTGTACTGGATAGAAAACAGCACGCCTGAGTGGCGGGAAAGGGTACTGCAGCTGTCTGACCTGTGGCCCAACAAATCTTAGTGGCCTGGAGCAGCTGAGTACAGCATATATTATATGTTTGTTTATATTTTATGCGTGGGCCTCTCCACTTACATTATCTTAGTTATTGACATGAGTGTTTAATCCTGGTCCTGGGGGGAGAGGCTACAGTTCTTTTTGTTCGCTGTAAACCAAGGCTAGCACATTTCAGGGCAGCCACGTATACACAGGTTGTTATATGAGTCTGCTCGTCAATTAGCCTGATTATTTTGATTTTGAATATCTGAAGCTGTTCTGCTGTATCTTTAGTGAAGAAGCCCTAGTGTAGTGTGACACAGCCAAAATACTGGGGGGGAATAAGTTCAGAGAAGATATTAAGACCTACACATGCAGCAGGACCAGGATTTGACACCCCAAGCCCATGTGAGTCCATACCCTGGGAGTTCCCTGTGTACAGCACTCTCTGTTCATTAACGTTGACAGAAGCCATCACTTCACATAAAATACCAAAAAACAGTGTTCAAAAAACTGGTATCCAATTGCTATTAATTAGATCCATTCAATTCAATTTAATCCAATTCTTTCATCTTGTATAGTTTTCATCATAAGACTCATGCCCGAGAATGTATATCAGATGTAGAAACCCAACTACAATTGCATCTTATGCACAATAGCAAAACATTTTATAAGTCCTGAAAACAGTCCTGTCCAATTAATGAAAAGACTGTTTAATACCATAACATATACTTAACTTGAGCTCCTGAGGACCTAAACTGAGAAAACCCTACTTTACAGTCACACCTTTTTACAGAACACATGTGCATCGAACAGTAAAACCTGTGTTTGTAATTTCAGTGTAACGCAGCAGCAGTATTGTGGTGTGGCAGATGGCACCTAGGGTTGGTTCACATTTTCTCTCTTATCCCTCATTCCTCTCTGTTCCTGGCAAACTGTGCTATTCATGCAGCCTATCCAACTCTCATTAAAACCACTACCCAGTTTGGTTCCAGTTTGGGGGAATTACTGGGGGAGTGGAGAGTCATTATGGAAACCTGTATATGCACCAGCCTGGTTGGTGGATTCTGCTGCATTACTTAATCTGTGCCCACTTTCATTGGCATGATGTCCTTGTGCGTTAACAGGCAGCTTTATGAGTGACAGGAAGCTGTGACTGGAAGGACAAGAATGCTGGAGCTTAATGAACACAATGTATTACCCGATTGATGCCCGAAACACCAGGAATGTAGTTACTATTATAGCATTCGAAACTCTGTCAAAAGGGTTCAGGCCCTGCTAGACAGAGGAAATCATTGCTGCCAAAGTGCACTCAGAAGCAGATTAACGAGTAGGCTATTCTAGGCTGTAGCCTAGGGCCCCAGCAAACATCAGGGCCCTGTCTTGGGAAAACTGGAAGAGTTAAATCTGCAACACCTGAGAATCTGCATTGATGTCAGCCTAGGGCCCCCAGATATGTTAATCCAGTTGTTTACAGTTGTGATCAGAGCTTGATAATGTGCCGTTATCACCTGAATCTGGATCAGCTGCTTCATAATTGTTAAACTCATTTCTAGTGAGTTCCTTGATATAGTCATTATCAGCTTAAAAGGAAAGTGACAGTAAGGGCTTTATCTCCTGCCAGTTAATGTGTTTCCCTGGTTTGCACTGGCCTTTTTTTGCTTTGTGTGTGGTTTTTTTTATGGCAACATTATGTTTTTTGACTGATAGGCTCCATCCTTCACAAGTTTGCAGAATTATGCTAAAATTCATCTGTAAATGATGTTTTTAAACACGGCATGTGCAAAGACACACTTTTTATTGATGAATCATGCATAGATCATCCTTGGAATACACAATATAGAAACTCCCTGGCCTGTATTTATGTACTAGAAGCTAATACAAAATCATTTGTTAAAGTTAACTAAAGGTCTGGCTACTTGTACTTTACTAATTATTATTAAGTATGTATGCTGTGAATGTGCAAATGATTTATCTCACTGCCAATTGTGTCCCTTTGCCAGCTACATTTCGTTTTTGTCCTGCAGTTGATAAGGCAAGGTCCTCATCTCTCAGCTGGCAATTGCTTGCTCTGGATACTGGGTGGGCTGAATAGTAACATTTTGGACTCTGATTGGAAGGTACTCTAGGGTACTTCACTACCAGTTCTGGAGGCCAAGATAACTTTTTTTGTTTCAGTGTTCGCATTATTTAATAAATGACGGTGCTCTGTTTGAACCTCTGTGTTGTTTTTATGAATTTACCAGCACAAATTTAGTCTTAAAGAAATGGTCACTTTTTTACATGATAACGTTTATATTCTGTGTTTATTAAGAATGGCGAATGCATGGTATCTCTAAGAGCAAAACAATCTATGGTGGATAGATGTACACTTCAGTCATGCATACAGACATGGGCAAAGAATCTCAATTTTTTTGTGAAATAAGTTGTAACCGACAAAAGTAATTGCCATCCACCAAGCATTTTCATTTGTTCGATTATTTACAGTAATATTTTAAGTCATAAATCAAAGGCAAAGTGTCTGCTCTATGGCAGGGGTGGGTGCGGGTTTTTGGGAAGACCTCTCAATGAGCCAATAATAAAACAGTAGTTCTCATCTCCGGTCTTGGAGAGCCACTGTCATTGGCTGATTGAGAGGTCACCCCGAAAACCCACACCGGCCCTCCATGGATCAGGTCCCCTACTCCTGCTCTATGGAATATCGAATACAGACTGGTGGATAATACTTACTTTTGTCAATTTACTTTTTTGAATTATTTTATGGAAAATTGTGATTATTTTTTAAAAATAAGAATACTTTTGGCCACATCTATTGCAAGTCTATGGTCTATAATTTATGGTCCAGTTTCATGCTCATGATCCTCCAACGCCGATTGACTGGTCCCACCATCTACCAAGGCCGAGGAAGACATGCATCTGGACTCTTTGCTGTTTCGGCACCTGTGTGGTGGAATGAATTTCCCCTGGATGTCCGAACAGCTGAGTCATTGGGTGCCTTCAAACGACGACTAAAAACCTCCCTCTTTAGGAAGTACTTGGATTAGCACTTCCAAGATTATACTCATTATTAAAAATTGTATTACTTGCCAACAGAGTTTGTGGAGTGATAGGATTCTTAGGCTGAGTTCTGTTGAACCAGTATCAGAATTTATCCACTGATGAGACTTCTAAGCAGTTACAGTATGCAAGTCGCTCTGAGTAAGGGTTTCTTATTGTTTTGTTTTTTTAATATCTCAGTGAAGTATTAACCTAGCCGTGTGAGTCGGGAGCTGGATAGTAACCAACACATTCTCGTCTGGGGGGGTGGCCTTAGAAGCTGCTGGGCCCCACCCCCTCAGAGTCACAAGCAAGCCACATCTCAGTACACATAGACAACCACAGATGAGCTTGGACTTACTACCGGATGGTGCAGTTGTGTACAGGAATTTAGTATTGGGTCTACATCTTCCAGTAAGGTAAACTTGTAAAATACATGTAACATGCTCAGGATGTCTCAGTTCATACCATCATTCAGTTTTATATGTCTGTATGTATGTACTGGCTCTTGTTTGTACCCTACTGGATTAGTGTCATTTGTAATTTAGAGTTTTGTGTTATTGCATGTATTTCTAATTCAGTCTGTATCTTACTATGTCAGCATTTTATACTCCTGGTTAAGTCTAATCAGCATGTTGGGGGCGCTCGCTTTTCTACACTGTAAAAAACGTGTGGCTGCCCTTGCTGTGTTGCTGTTCAGTTCCCCACAGTATCCTTCCAGTTTGTGAAATTGCATTGTTGGGCTTCTTTAGGATCGGCAGAGGAACCAATGGAATGTCTGGGTGTTCTACTTCTGCTTTTCCTCCAGGGGGTGCTGCTCTCCCCCTCTCCATCTCCACACGCATGCCCCCTGGCCTGTTCATGCTTGCATGGTTCCCACGTGAACTGCTCCTCTGCAGGCCTGTCCTCCACACCCCTGGACCTCCAGAAGAACACCGCTATCCTAGATCTTTCCCACAACGTCCTCACTGCTGTGCCCCACCTTGGGCATGAACGTGGACCATTGTACCAGCTAACCCACCTCCTGCTGGGGCATAACCATCTTGTTGGCCTGTCGTTGTGCCTGCCGCCAATCTCTGACGTTACCCAGGACCACCTGCTGCACCCTATGCCATGTGAGTCCTGGGCGCCCAATTTATGGCTACTCTCCCTTGAGGGGAACCAACTCCAAGCCATCCCAGAAGGTGAGTGAACTTGATAGGGTGCAGTTGCACCAGCATTCCTGGATTTTCCAGGTGCATGATTCAGATGATGTTCCTAGGCTGTCAACCTCAACACAGTACCCGTGTGTGTGCCCATATATGGTAACATGTTATTAGTATAAAGTGCTGGACTTATTAGACAAGTCATGGGAAGTAGAGGTAGACAAGATTGTTCAATTTGTTCCTGAGTAGTTTCTTCTGATGACTTTTTGTTCCTGAGTTCTTTGTTTCCATGTCCTGACAATCCCAGATTTCAACAGCCACAGCCCTACAAGATTTTGAAGTGTCTATTTGCCATTTATATGACTGGTATGACTGGTACACATAGGGTCATTTAAATTACAGCCGAACGGCGACTGTTGGAAAATCCTACGTAAGCTGGTTTTTGTTCCAGCTGACTGCTTCTTTACTTAGACTAGACTCAGCTGGTAAATGCAGTGGTTGTGACCTCCGGTCTGTTTTTCTTTTGCCAGTGGGAATAGTAGATAGATGTAATTAATAATTAACTTAAAAAATAAAAGAATTTCCTCAAGTTTATGACTGGTCTTGCTTGCTGATATATAAGTGAATATGAATAAGGGTGGTAAGTGATATTTAAGATATTAACAGAAGACGCATGCAATGGCTTTGTTCTGTGATGCTGCGTGCATTAGACAGTGGTACATCGGCCAATCAGAATCCATCTAAGAACATTCCCTTCCCTCATGAGAGATCATAAGAGAGAGTTATAAACCACAGCGCTGGACCTCACTGTCCTACTTCCAGTTTATTTACCTGTCCTTTAGACTTTCTTAAGATAGTTTACTGGAGTAGAACACAAATTTCCCTCTAGTATATATCCTGATCCTCTATCACCAGGGCAGCGGAGAGGTAAATATTTACCTGTGCGTTTCAGAATTGCCTGCATTGCAATTTGCAGTTCAGGATTTATGTGGGGAAAGCAGGTAATCAGGAACAAAGGTGAGCAGTGCAGAGAGACCTACTTTCTTGTCAATCCTCATACTTCAAGCCACAATAAATTTCTGAACCTTGTACTCATATAGATGGGGAAATAGCTAAACTGTGCAAATTCTTATGCTTTACATTGAGTAAAATGTAACTGAGTACGTGTTTAAGATTTATATTATACATTTTAATTTATGGCATAATTTCAGTGCCAAACTCTGACAGCGGCAGTTTCCTAAGATTAACAATCTATTGCCGTTGTCTTTGAGAATCAGTCCAATACATGCAACGGTCTTGGCAGATATATGTATAGGTTCTCACACAGATACCTGTACAGACATGTGCAGGTGCCTATTGCTGATGTTCCTTAAGCCAAAAATAAGATTTTTTTTTTTTATTATTATTATTTTTTAATGTTCCAGGTCTGGTTGGAAGCTCATTTCTAGAGGTGCTCAACTTGTCCTACAACAAGATCAACGCCATTCAACATGGCAGCCTAAATGGCTGCACTCAGTTAAAGGAAGTGTACCTGCAGCACAATAACATCTCCAGCCTTCATCCTCTTGCATTCCAGCACATGGTGAAGCTACAGGTAACATCTCCGCCAATGACCTATTGATAATAAATAAATTCATCTATATAGATACAGACTGTACATGTACATTATGAGTCCACAGTCTGGACAGACCTGTTTTTGATGCATTTGTCAATATTTAAGCTATGTTATTAACCTTATACTAAAATGCATCGAGGCAATGATGCTATACATATCAGATATTTCAACGACCAAGAGAAATGTTCAACTTTAGACAAATTTTAGATTCTTCAAAATAATCTCCATTTGTTGATGACAGCATTGCATTCTTTCATCCAGCTTCTAGATGTACGTAGCAACCTGGCATGCTTCTCTAACAGTACTGAAGGGGTTTCTGCAAGTTCTGGGCACAAGTTGGCTACCTTGCTCTTACTCTTTGATCCAAATCATCCCAAAGCAGCTCTAAAGGTTTAGGTCAGATGATTGAGAGTGCCAGGTCATCAACACCACTCCATCTCTTCCCTTGTTCACAAGATAATACTCACTACATAACCTTGACATGTACTTAGGGCCGTTATCAATTTTTTCTGTAGCTGTGTCCAGACGTTTGATTGGTATAAGAATAGAGTACAGTTACTGCATAAGAATCTTATACAAACATTTCAGGAGAACAGAGTGGACATTAAATGGCCTGTTAGGCAATTGTCTGATAGGTGTCTTCTGTGTTTTCATCTGAAGGTGCTGGACCTAAGTTTTAATGCCCTGGGCACTATTGCTACAACAGCATATCTGTCATTCCGAACCCTAAATGCTTGGCTGGATGTGCAAGGGAACTTCTGGAGATGTGACTGTGATTTGCGAACCTTGAAGAGGTGGATGAGCTTTGACCGTGGCTGGTCACAACTGTCCTGGAAAGTGGTGTGCGAGGCACCATCACAACTGGCTGGGAGGGAACTAATGCATGTGGATGAAGCAGAGCTCACCTGCGTCACTGTGACCTCCAATGCTAAGTGCTATCAGGACGTGACTGTGGACTTGGGAGCTGATTTTCAATTGCCATGCAGCATAAAAAAATGGGGTAATCATGAGTAGGTCACTTGTGGGGGCGTGGATGATGGATGGATGGATGGATGAATGGACAGATGGAAGGACGGACATTTTAGTAATCCCTAAGTTTTCCCAAAATTGCAATATCGTGTTATCATATATGGGTGATGATGTCAGCCTAGGACCATCATCTTAGTCATACACCTGGAAAATCCAAGGAAATTACAGGTTTACATCAGATGAGTATCCATATTTAGACAGTTAATTAGGAAGAAAAATAAAATAAGAAAAAATTACTTTAGAGTAGAAAGTGGACAGCTTTGTAAGCATTCTGTCAAACCTTTAATTTCATCTCTGTTTTACTTGCAGATAGAGTCCAGATATACTGGTGGACACCACATGGGGTGGTAGAAAGCACTGACAGTCAGGGTAGCCTGCTGCTGCATAACATTGGCATGCATGATGAGGGTCTATATGCATGTACCTCCAAGGAAAACCAAAAGCTGGCCTCTGTGTTTGATATCCAAGTCCGCAATGGCAGCTTGGGTGTGCGGAGAATAACCCGAGATGTCCAGTCTCAAAAATCGGCAGTGGAGAGGTCACATTCACAATTCATCCTGGCAGTCTGTCTTTCCGTATTCATTACCTTTATCTGTGCCTTTATCCTTGGAGCCCTGGCCAGACCACTCCTCAATGTTCTTTGGAGGAGGATGTGTGCCAAAAAAAGCATTACAAAGTCCCCAAATCCATGTGAGAATATGGGTTATTCTGTTGAAGAAGAAGAAGAAGAAGATGACCAAGAGAGAAGGGTATCTGGCAATCATCAGGCTAGTGAGCCATACTACATCACAGTCCTCCCCAACCCTGATGGTGCATCACCTAAATCTGAGTGCTCAGCTGAGGCCACTGTTACACTAAAAAATGCGGAGGTCAGCATTGATGCAGGACCAACCCATGAGAACATCTCAGTGGTGAGAAAAGGCAATCCTCCAGAGCAAAACCAAGAACCTTGGAATGAAGGTGATGACAAGTCAGACAATTCTATGACAGAGATCATGCTCACTGACGATGCCTACAGTTTAGATGACGAGGTCAACTTAAATCCAGTCAACATGACTGAGCCAGATGAGATTCAAGGAGTAGACCAGGACAACCACCTCAATAACAATTATTTTAAGGGAGAGTTAGAGGTGGACTGGTCTGAGAATATTTATGAACAAGAGGAAGACCAGGTTAAAGACAATGATCAGGGTAAATCCAACACAACCTCGAATCCTTGTCTAGCCCAGAGTCCTAGACCTTCACCCGAATCTTTCACAGCTTGTGCTGCATCCGTAACACCAAACCTACTGGATCCAATCTTGGATCCAGATTTCTGGAATGACAGCGGAGAAAGCTTTGAGTTCAGTGATTCTGGGAAAGATCTATCGCAACTTAAATTAGCCATACGGGCAAAGACAGATCCTGGGACTATGCTTAGAGATCTGACTCTGGATCATCCACCGGAAAGTCAAGGTCTACATGGACCACAAGATGAAAACTCTAATCATGTGCTCTCCTACAAAGATTCTGTCAACAAATACACATATCAAGCGACTGATCCTGTAGTTAAGCTTGAACAAGTGTCTCTATCATCTGAATCTTTGCAGAGCCACCATCCCAATGACAATGGCGATGAACCAACAGATCACACACTGTGCCAGGAGCATACAGATGAAGTGAAAGGACAAATGAACAGCGATGAGCTCAATGATGAACCAGCGGATCACACACAGAGCGATGAGCTTAGAGATGAGCCTACAGAATATACACAGAGATGTGAGCTTATGGACAAACCTAGAGAATACACACAGAGCTTTGAGCATAATGATGAAACAAGACACACTCTGACCTATGAGCTTAAGGATGAACCTACAGAATATGCACAGAGCTATGAGTTTAATGATGAACTTACAGAACACACACTGACCTATGAGCTTAAATATGAACCTACAGGACACACACTGACCTATGAGCTTAATGATGGACATACAGGATATGCACAGGGCTATGAGCTTAATGATGACACTACAGTTCACACACAGAGCTATGAGATTAATGATGAACATACAGGATACGCACAGGGCTGTGAGCTTAATGATGACACTACAGTTCACACACAGAGCTATGAGATTAATGATGAACATACAGGATACGCACAGGGCTGTGAGCTTAATGATGACACTACAGTTCACACACAAAGCTATGAGATTAATGATGAACATACAGGATATGCACAGAGTTATGAGCTTAATGATGAACATATAGAACACACTCCTACTAACGAGCTTAGAAATGAATTAATGGGTCAGAGCCCGGATCTCAAGGTGTTTCGTCAAGACGCCTTCTGCCTTCACCCAAAGGATGGGACAGATCCTGTAGTTCAGTTTGCAAGGAAGTCATGTGACAGTCTCAAGAGCCCTGATCAGTCTAGTTGCAGTTCCAATGATACTAGAGATGAACCAACGGAGAACACTGTTCTTAGAGAACTAAACAGAACGAATAGTAAAGATGAGCCAGAACTTGACAAAACCTCTTTTGCTCATAACAGCACCATTCAAAAACATCCAGATACCCATTCTGATATCCCTGTAACATCCACATTTGAGGATATGCCAAGCATATCTTTAGAAAAACACATGGATTATCATTTCAATTGTTCACTAAGAGGTTTGGGCTCTGAATGGTCCAAACCTGGGAGACACTGGTCAGAGGGGAGCCCAGAAGAAGCCCCCTGGGATTCTGCAGCAGACAGTGGGAGAGCAGCATCAGCTGGAGTACCCAGAGAGAACCCAGTAGTATATAATTCTGAAGAACCACAACCCAAGGTGTGGACTGATGTAACTCCTCCATCTCCAACTGCTGCAGATTCTGGAGACTGGAGACAGAAACCTTGGGAAACTAGTCAACTAAAGACAACCAGAAGACCCTTCCTTTTCACAGCCAGTCCATACACGCCAATTATGGGATGGAACTCAGTCCTACCCACAAAGCCAAGTAGGAGTTCTGATTTGAGCCAGAAGCCCATTGACAAAGACACCCCTAAGGAAGAGGCTGTAGGAGAGGTGTTTCCATCCCTTGTGCAAGAAGAGTCTGTGCAGGGAATACGAAAGCAGGATTGGAGAGCTGGAGGGCTGTTCCTCCAAGGGTGGAGGACGACAGATACAACTGCCCCATCCACCAAACGCTCTGATGGAATAATGGGTGAAGATCTGACATCAAGTCATACCTCTTCCTGGAGGCATAGAACTACAGCTATGGGAGATATACAGAGAGATGTCAAAAGAGCAGATGAACCCTACAGGGGCCCACATCTTTCAGACACACAAAAACATGGAGAAGATCAGGGTAACCTTGACCTCAGCTTCAGCCTCTCCAGATCTGGGGCTAAGTCCTCCCAGCTTTTTGACATTGACAATAACGAAGGCAGTGAGGCTTGAATGCATTTTAGTCTCACATATAATTTGTCTATGACACAGATTTATTTTCTCGGAATATAGGTGTATTTTGTTGATGATAACACTTCCAAATCAACCTCTTGTGATTCTTTGACCCACTACCCAAGTAAAAAATGAAACAAAATACCAAAAGCATCAAATTATATGTCAAATTATAAAAATAGGGAAAAAATACATATTATATTGTATCTAAAATACTTCCTCTCTCTTTCTCATCCTACCTCCCTTGACATAACTTATTCTTTGATGGACACTGTATATAAAGCTCCATGTTCGCACCTTCTTATACACCACAATCAGCACAAAACTACTTTTTGTGTCATTCGTTAGTTGAGGGGGCTGGATGGGTGGAAAGTGATTGCTGTTGCTTGTGGACTGTGGGATGTGATGGATTTTGGTTCCATTTCTCTTAATTAGTATCCTTATTTTTTCCAGCCCTGGCCTTGGCTGCTTGCTTTGGATCTTGATCTGACTATACTCTTAACTAACCTTAACCAGCTGTAGCGGGGTGGCCAATCTTATCCAGAAAGGGCCGGTGTGTATGTCGGTTTTTGGAATAACCTTTACTGTAGGTCAACTGTTCAAATCCTGATGTGAGGACTCTTCAGCCAATCAGTCCTCTAGTTAGTAATCTAATTAGGAAGGTGCAGGGTAAACCCACATACACAACAGCCCTTTCTGGATAAGACTGGCCACCCAAACTTTCTGCTTAATTCTTCTGGCTTCTCACTGCGACTGTACGCTGCCATACAGAAGCAAAATGTCATAACTGCATATTTTATCAAAATCATCAAACTCGGGTCTCTTAGGCTCTATTTTATCTTGCAAAATATCTTAGTTCAACTATTCTGTTTTGAAGAAAACACTATCATTTACCTACTACATGTACTGGCGAACACTTTGAAGCCCTCTTCCTCAGTTTCAGTGTCAGCTTAGTTACTTCATAGGACAGTATGGTTAAGTGATATAGAAGATGAAGAGATGGATGTTTTTTGCTCTTTGAAAATTAATTTAGATGAATCAATCATTTATTAAAGTTCCATTGTAATTTATTCAACAAAGGTAACTGAACATAGTTTATTTCCACAAAAGTACTTGTAACAATTTTGTAATCTTTTCTCCCGTATTACGCTGGAACTAGTTACTCTAACCCTCATCCCCCACAGTAGCAAATAAATCACAGTTGAAGAATACGGATGATAAAGATTTTATATGGAGGTTAATTACAGAGAAAAGCAGAGACACACGTACATCAACACGTATACACAATCGAAACATGAACACCACCAAGGCTAAGCGTAAATCACTGATGCACTAAGACAAGTTTGAGGAGATGTGGGTACGACACCCCCGCCCCTCCCCAAGGCTTGGCACGGTAGCGGGCCAAAGACAGGCCCCTCCCATACCCCAACTGGGACTCAGGGGACAGGTAGACCTGATTGGCACAAGTCGTGCTGTTGAGAGAGGAGGCATAAGGTACTGGTATTTTTCACAGTTGCCCCAAACTACATTTCCCATCAGCACTTGCACCTAATGCTATAGCAACTGAACGATTGATTCTGGGAATGGAATCTGTAACATTCGAGCAAAGGCTTTTTTTTTTAAATTGTATAACCGTTCCCCACCCTTAGTCCAGGAGCAAACCATTCTTCATCAAGAGATGTGACGGCTTCAGTTCAGCAATGAGTATATTACAACATTCCATTTTAAAATGTTAAGACAGCAAAACAGAGGATATCAAATAAAGCTTGTAACATTACCGTACAATATTTAAAAAAAAAAAAAAAAGTTTTTTTTCAGCTCAGCTCTTTGCAAAAGTCTGAACAAAACTGAAGTTGCAAGTTGAAGAATTTTTTTAGAGGCAAATCCTGGTATTATCACAGACTCCATAGGTTAAAATGTGGCTCAATGCATGCTGGGAAGAATAGTGACGGGGGATTCCCAGGCACTATCCAGTGTAAAGAAGCTGTTTGCTTGCCCCTAAAAAGCACCATACTGATCACCAGTCATGTAGCCAGGTAGTAAAATTACTGGTTTGAGCCACCCCCAATATTTGCTCCTGCCCAGCGCAAGCTATTAAGAGATACCCCCCACAGTTAGGAAAATCTACTGGACCCATCTGAAATTTATTTCTGGCTAAAGGCTTGCTTATCATGGTCATACCCTAAGCTGCGGTTAGGCAACCTTTGTCCCTGAGTGCCACCTCTGATTTTTATCATCATCAAACCCAAAAGTACTCCTAAGGTTAACTATTAGGTTAAACTCTGGTCTTGGGACACGTGCAGGGCCATGGGACTTCAGTACCAGGCCTACCAGATACTGCCTTTAGTGTCAATGCTCAAAGTGAACACTGGATGGTGACAGTAACCACTTAGCATTAGCACCTCAGCATTCAGCACTGCCTCAGGGGAAAAAATATGCCTGCCTTTCTTCCAACTGAACTCTTAATTACTTAATTACACAACAGTACCCTATTGCTAATAAAGCAATAATCCAGTGCCAAAATGCCTTTGGTTACTTCATTGTTCAGGGGATATTAAGTAAACTGATTCATCTTAATGGATCTTAAAACAAATTTACCATATTGATTGAGGTACACAAATAAACCAATAGATACAAGGGTCTGCATCTAATTAACTTAATGAGCCCAACATTTAGAGCAGGATTTTGTAATGGCCAGATCACAAGGGTGGTTAGAAGAAAACCACCATATATACAAACAGGAGTTCCTGGATCAGGGCAGAATGCCACTATGTAAACACATAATCAGCTGTTTCTCACTGGTTGCGTTTGGCATATTGTCTTTCTGAACATGAATGATCATCTCTAATCACTTTGCTGTATTGGACACCTCACATGGAGAGCGCGTGGAGAGGAGCAGGCTGAGAGTTAGAAACTGGATGAGTTAGACTCATAAAGCTCCATAACCCCTCACCCAGCAATGGTTTCCCAGCTATGGACGACAGCTGTGAGGGATGGAAGCCAATGAGTACAACCTACGCTCCAGAGCATGCAGTGACGGATCCCTTGAATTGGGAAGCTGAAGGTTTTAAGATCAAAATCAGCCGTCGATTAAGAGTGAATCACTAGGTGAAGCTTCACTTAACTAACATACTCCATTCAACTTTAAGACTTCTATCGTATGCTCAAGACCCATAGTGGTCCCATAATACCCAGTATGTATGTCTTACATAGTGTCATGAGGCATCAAAATTGACCGACTCAGGATTACACTGAATCGGAAGCAAGTTAATTACTATACAGTTCAAGGATTAACCATGAATGGGTCTATACACAGAATGTGCATGGACAATGTAGAATTCTGCATGCAACCTTAAAACCCAACACGACGTACTGGTGCTTGTACGGTCCAAAAACTCAAACACCTTTCTCCTATCACAGCAACGTTCTTGCAGACTAAGGGTCAAGTAAATGCTTAGTATCAGTCTGGGTGGCGGCCAAGGAGGTAGCCTGTGGGGGCTAATGTTGTGGTGGTGGTTTGCAGGTAGGAACATCTATGGAGGTTGGCTCTGAGGCCACATTTGTCTGTGGTATTGAAGGCAACCCAACTGGTTCAAACACCATCTATAACACTTCAGACCCCCACAGTCCAAAATGTTGTTCCACATGGTGTGGCCCAGTCTGTAAACCCCTAAGTGCTTTGGTAATAGTCAATGGTGACAAAAGGTTTCTCAGAGAGTGAAAACCAGAGGGTGTGACTTACTGTGCTCAACTGGCCATGAGCGAGTCACATAACAACAGACCTCCAATCACACAAAATAATCACCCATACACATTAATCCTTTCTCAGTGAGAGACAATATTAGGCAGAAAAATCAAATGTGAAATTAATTTTGTAAATACTGTATAAAAGAATTAAGAACCCAGGCACGTGAAATATCTTTTTTCTTTCCTTTTTTTTAACCTTGGCTGCTTCGTTTTGAAGAGTAAAACCAGAGAGTAACAGATAAATCAAAGATGGTCTTCCTCTGCTCAGTCAAATTAAACTAATAACAGAAACCCACCCTGTATCACAGAGCATCTCTGTCAACAAAGCAGAAAGAAAAAAAACACATACACAAAAAAAAGCAAAAAGCAATACATAGCTCACAGAATGGGGCTTATAATGTGCTTACCCACAATGCACCACAGAAAGGTAGATGTGTACAGCAGGGATGTTGGGGTGGAGGGGTCAAAGGATGTGGAGGGCCCCCCCCCCCCCACATAGAGCCCCTGCTCACTCCCCACCTCCCCCCCAGTAATGGCATGCATCCTATTCCATACAATAACGGACCCCAAGAAGCCATCTCAGTCCAAGCTTGTTGGCGTCTGAGCTTCTAGTTTCGCAGGGCTGTCACCGTCTTTTCCGCTGGTTCGGTTTCTCCGCCAAGGGGACTCCCCTCGCCGCTACGACATCTGCCGGTCTTTGTACCACTCCACGAACTCATCCAGCAGCACGGGCCCTGTAACAGAGTAAGGCACCAGGCCCGGTCGATCATGCATGCGAGTGTGTGAGTGTGTATGTGGCGTAAACATCTGTGTGTGTGCGTCCTCACATGCTCCATCCTCGTCATAGTTGCTCAGGTCCAGGTTGATGGTCCTGCTAAACTCCAGCACATTGCACCACTGGTCTTTGTTCATCACTTTATATTTGGACTGCTGCATGACAAATAAAGCTGCATCAATATGCAGTTACTTGTTATAGCATGATTTCTCATCGATATTTTGAGCCTTCGCATTACTTAAATTTACTACAGTGCCACTTAACAGCAGCAGTAGTCTCAAATGTTTTATTTTACAAATATTTTTTCAACACCTGCTGATTAAAAATATGCTGTTTGTTGTAGCCTATGCTAACTGCACTGCAACAAAAAATGCACTGAAGTGTCCTCCTCTGAAATGTTAAAGTACAGATCAAAATGTTGCATTTTATATGTTTTTCCCCACATTTAGCATCTTAATAACAGAAATGTACACTTTACGCTTGCACAAGGAAATGCATGGTTTGTGTTACTGGAAGTTGAAGTGTGAAACAACTTTAAGATGCTGACTAATCCTTGATACTTAAAAGCTGTTAATACCTGTTAAAATTTTAGCAGTTCCATTATTACCATCAGGCTACAATTGTAATGCTACAATGCATCAAATCGTGACACTGGTATCGTGATGAGTATTGCATCATGGGCTAGCTGGCAATACCCAGTCCTAATGACAAACAGACAGGGTATTAGTCTAATACCAATAGGAGACACAGAAAGGTTAGAGACCCATGTCAATTCAAAGGTAGGAACAGTACCTCCAGAAAGTGGTTGAAAACAGGGAAGAGAGGCCACGTCTTTCCAAGCAGCAATCCCAGCATGCATTTGGCCGTGTTCAGGTCTAGACTCCTTTGGTCTTTTTCCTGAAAGTATACAGAGTTGGTTCCTACATGTTGAAAACAGATGACATACAGCTAAACACTGAATGAATAATGGCAAGAAAATCATGGCATTGTGGGTAGTGTAGTGTAGTGTGGAGTAGCGGTCAGTGTGATGCAGTGTTGTCAGTGCAGTCCATGTTGAAAAGCAAGAGTCAAGGTAGAGCAACACACAAGATGGGAGTAGTGAAGTTACTGTGGACTGGTTGTCAGTGGTGCTTCTAAAATAGTCCAGATTATATTTATGCTCCTGGGTTGGACTCCTGCATGTGTGTTACAGCTACCTATGAGGACCACACCATCTTACCCTTGCAAAGTCAAAGGCATATCTGTAAATGAGCTTGAAACTTGTGGACTCATTAAGTACGGACCGCAGGTAATCCAGAGAGTTTCTCAGCTTCTCTGTGGAATCACACCTGGGAAGGACATGAATGCACCCCAGATGATCCAAACTGGACCCAATTTAACTGCTTGAGTACTTCATATAAGTACCGGAAACAAACACACTCACTAAGAAACCATAAAATGTACACACACCCCATTTTTTAAACAAACAGCGTTGATGTCTAGAAAATCTGCTTCAGGTCAAAGAGACCAGTTCGGATATATACACCTAAGTTTACAGTGAAGGGCGACTGTGTGCTCAGCGTCCGGTTACACTCTACCCCCTAGTGGTTATGAAGACTTACTGCAGATCACTCATGCCTTTCAGCCACTCCTGCAGTGTGAAATAGCCCATGCTCTGGGCATCCAGCTTCCAGGCCAGAACCAGCATGACCACCTGCCAACAATGAGCACAGAGTGTGACTAAGGGGCAGACAGATTTATACTGCCACTTAAGCCATGGTGGCTAATTTGGAGTAGCGGCTCAAAGCTCTGGACTCTGGCCATGAGGGTTAGTGTGGAATAGTGACTACAGTATTGGACTTTACATCTGCATGCTACAGCAGAGTAATATCTTTCATTCCATCATTAGAATAATGGTTGGTATTGTGGCTGTAAGCTCTGTGGGGGGGGGGGGGGGGGGGGGGGGGGGGGGGGGGGGGGGGGGGGGGGGGGGGGGG
>JAODLD010000001.1:21238149-21253506 GCA_026781065.1 Mormyrops boulengeri
TGGTGTTTGGGGCCGCACCCCTCGGCCCCCCCCCCCCCCCCCCAGTGTGGACAGGAGGCAGCTCACATTCTCAGGCTCGACTCCAATGTCCTCACAGAACTTCTCCATGCCCTCCGGTCCAACAACATCATCACAGCCTGCATGAAAATGAAATTGGTGGTTTAGTTTAGTTGTTTAGTTACTTATGGACAAGGTTAGGGCTGTGTAGGGGTAAGGGTTGTCAGTGCTGGGATTAGGGTTTTGCCCATAGAAATGAATGGACGGTCCCCACAAAGTTATGACTACAAACATGTGTGTGCGTGAATGTATAAGTGCTCTACATTCAACCATTGATGACAGATAACCTGTAGCGTTGTAGTTTGAGTCCCTAGTCAGGCTCTTATTTTGTATTCCTATTGGATAATCTCTCCTGAATCTCTATATTCTAGAATGAAGCTATTGTCAGAAATGGCCAAGGTCTCTAATGAAAATGGCAGCTAATCACTAAAATAACAAGAAATGTCAGTGTTGGGCTCCAAATACTGAAATGCAGAGAACTGAAACCTAAAGGAAGGATAATAAGTGCAGCTCACCTGCATACTCATAGAACCACTCCAGGCACCTCTTACTGGAGAATGCATCTTCACTCTTAATCCGGGAGGCCTCCTGTTTCCGGTACATGCTAGATTGATGAGGAAAATGATTAAAGGGATGTTTCAAGGGTGTGTTACATGGTGAATAATTCTGGGCGATGCCATCACTTTGGGCTGGATCACGACCATCCCCATCGTTAGTCACTGCATGTCGTTCTTCCCTTATTGGATGATGACTATTTCTGTTGTGGAGACGCTGTGCATTGGTGAGCCCTGATTGGTTCGTAAATGTACCTGTCGTGCCTACTCTTTTTGACGAACAGGTCATCGCCAGCAGTGGGTCGCCTCTTTTTCCTGGGTGGCATGGCTCTAGAACAGCAGGCTGCATAAACACATACAGGCATGTATACACACGTTCTTGCATGGACCCACGTGCGCCATGTGCAGTGCTAATACACCCATGCACGGTGAGGCTGCAGTACCTGCGGTGTGAGTGTCCGGGCTTACGTCCTCAGTCAGGTTCTGCAAAGAGAAGCACAGTTACTTTGCAGCAGAAGACACACCTGCAAACCGCAACCTGAAGCGCACAGAAAATGGCTAAAAGGATGCTGGGAGGATACATGCTGCAGAGGATGCTAGGGATTGGCACGTGTAGAGGCCTCCAGGAAGGGCAAGGCCTTTTGCTCTTCTATGACTATTTCATTGTCATCACAGGGGCTTGTAACAAGACAATATAAAGCGCCGCCCTCCCCCACCCCACCCAGCCCATTCCCCTGAGTCACCCCCATGTTATCCAAACATCCCCTTCACTTCTGTCCTGATCTATAATTGTTCGCATGGTGGGGATGCCAAGGAGCCTTACCAGCCTGTTGAGGGTGTGGTAAATCTTGTGTATACTGGCCAGCGTTGACAAATGGGAGTTCAGCTGAAAATCTAAAGACAAAGGAGACATTTAACTTTATTTCCCAGCCATGATCAACGCAAATGTCATGCTGTCAAGCCCCATTACATTTTACTGGAGAAAGTCACGTTAAGGGATTTTTTTTTTTTCCCCAAGCATGCAACATCATCTTCCTTTCTGAGATTTTAACGAACTGTCATTTGCCCAGGCCCTTCAACACGATGCCAGGCGCCACCTCCTGAAACATGTCATATTCATACTTGTCTGCCACAAGGGCAGTGTTTTGGATTTCACTTTTGTTGTTCCCTAAAACTGCAACAATAGTCACAATTGTAGCCACAGTTAACTGACATGACACCCACCGGCTCCTCCAAGTTGTGAATTTCATAAATATGTTGTTGCATCATTATTATTATTGTTATCATTGTTATCATTTTTATTTTACAAACGCACTTTTATTATGGATCTCAAATATAGTTACGTCAATCAAAACCCCCCATGTTTAGTTTCCTTTTTATTTCCGTTTCCCACAATGGTGGGAATTAGCCGATGCCTACGGTATGCACCGTGCATAGAAGCATCGTTTTGTTGCGTTAAGTCCTGCGACAGCGTCTGTCCTAGTTTGCCAGCCTCCTTCTCCTACTCTTGTCGTTAGATCGCGGACAGACGCCGACAACATAGTGTGTAACACAGGCAAAATTGTCCATTTGCACTTCATCCCCATCTGGCTGAAAAAAATGATGGATTTCCAGTGTATTTGCGGGTTCTTCCTATGTTCGCGCACTAGTGATTGAAAGAAAAATCTATTATATCAAGATGTTAAATAACCCCCACGGAGTATGGCGGTGAGGGGGGGTACAATTGTTAGAGATTGTAACGTTTGTCAAATAATATGTTTCTGGCCGAACGCCTAACTATAAGTAGTTTCAAAAATGCCAAATTAAAGCAAAGTTAATGGGTGGCTAGACTGATCAATCAGATATTTGTAAAGATAACACTACACCATAGCATGAAATAGAAGATTAATCACTTGAATCTACTACGAAATACGATTAAAGAAATCTAGACAAGAACATCTCACAAAGCAGTAATCACCGATCAAATCCAACTGCGCTGCATATCAGAACACAACACGGTGACAACTTGCACTAAGTTTTCAAAGTATCAAGAGAGTCGACGGACATCTGGGATTTGTAGTCCAAATAATTACGCATGCCTCCATAGCTTAGTACAGATGTAAGAAACTGGACTACACTTCCCAATATGTCCCAGTAAAATAATGACATTATATTCAGCAACCATCTCCTAACACTCACCCCAACTGACGAATGCTATTTAAATTGTTGCAGAATGTTGCAACGTTAATCAAGCGCCTCAATAAACAGGTTACGTCGTTTCTCTAGTCAACGCAGATGGCGCATAGAAGCCGCTACAAGGTCTCCATCTCGATTGCAACGTTTACATTGTACACAACTGCGTCACAATTTTCATTCCCTGTTTTTCCGCAGTTTCTTCGAAAATTGGCCCATTTACCTTACGAAATTCAGTATCAGTCTTGCTGAACGTGCAGTGCATGAGAATTTCATTCATGCACATATATGACAAAACCTTGACGGTCTTTTCAACAACCTATAGAATCTAATATATACACCAGTTTGGTTGATACAGTTGCTTAAGTGTACTGTATAACGGTATACTTATTGTATCACGATTTATTCTTCTAAACAAACGTTTTAAGTTTATTTTCTGTATACTGATACTTGTATTACAGCCAAAAGAAATATGAAAATCATACAATGAGAGAAGTAATTCCCGAGATAACTGACAGATTTTTTTGATTAGCTAGTACAATAGCTTGCTTATAGGCGATGTAGCTAGTTCTCTTCAGAATACCATATATTTTAAGAAATAGAAATCTTTCCGAGACAAAATGCATTACAACATCTAGGGAATTCGGCCCGCCGTAAAGCTGGTATGTGTTATGGACAATTTGACATCAACGGACATAATAACTTACCTGCTGCATCTGAGTGCATTTTTATTGAACACACAGTGACTGTCTCGCTTCTGTGCAAGTCTGCAGACCGGCCAAGGGGCGGGACATGTCAAGCTTCCACACGCCCACGAATGATCTAGATGGACAGAAGCCTCTGACAGGCTCTTCTATTTAAGTTGGGGATTGGTCTATTGAACTGTCCTTCATTCACACTGACGATAAAACATTTATGCCCGCCCTCCTAAGAACGTGACAGGTCAAAGTTTCACTAAACGCCAGCCCCTCGACGTGAGCCATTGGTTAGTGAACTTACCACGCATATCAATTACAAGACTTACCTCGTGCAAAATATAGAGCAGCCCACGATGGACTTTTATTGGTGATGTGTACAGTTCGAGCCCACCCTAAGGCAAACTGTATTGGTGAACGAAGCAATCAGTAAGAGACATTGCGCGTGTTATTCTAAATCATTGGTTAAATTGCTAACTTTTGTTTACTGTAGGGCGTGGTTTCCCGTTTACTAATGAGACTTGTATTTTTGTTTTAAGTTGGGACATTGATGAATGCTAGCGTTAGAATACATTTTGGCCGTAAGCACTTAGTTCCCATCAAATACGGTCGTTTATGTTATTTAGACAAGCCATGTTATTTTGACGACAAAACACTATTTAAACCAAATCCTTTTGTTAGCCAAGGGACGAAAGTTCAGCATATAGTTCTGAGAACCAAGATTACATTGTTGCCTATATTAAGATGGTATATTCTGTCAATTCATACAGCTTAAGTCATTGCATTTTAAGGAGGTTTTTGAGATCAGTGTTTATTAGGATTCGCAGTGCACTGGAATGTTCTCAAAAGTATGGGGGCGGGGAGGTGGGTTTAGATTTGTCTCGATATCTGTTCCTATGGTCTTTGCTACACTTCTAAAGAAAATAAATACACCAGTAGTGTACACATAGATTGACGCATAAAAATTGTATTGAAGAATTTCGCAACCTGCTTTGTAGAATGTCGACCACAAGGGCAATGACGACTTTTTTTTTTGTTAAAGCTACTCGATTGCTAGCCTGGCACATTCGCCAAAATAAAGAGAACATCTCAAGATTTTACATTACAAACATCACGAACAGTTCTAATAATATTAGATTTCCGCCTTCGGGAGAAACAGAGCTGAAGATATTTAAGAAAACAATTAAGTTTCATCGAAGCAATTATGAGCTGGTGCAAAACTGAGCACATTGTTAGTCAGCGTGGGGCACCTATAGGAACAAATAATTTTACATATGTATTCAGTTACACATGGGATTTATGAAATGTATTCAGGATGAGATCCTTGAGCGTAATTTAAAATGTTTTGAAAATACCCGAATTTTTCCCCAGTGGAAATTCCAGTGAAATGAAAGTTATTGATTGATCTCAACTGGCATGGACTGGTCCGTTGTATTCAGCAATCAACTGAGAGGCCATTACCAGCAGAACAAATCGATTAAAGAGTTTAGCTGTCCAAAGATGAATCCAAAACATTTAATTTAATAATATACGAATTCCCAATATTGTTAGACGGATCTGTAATGGAAAAACTTGTTCTTTCTGTCAAATATCCTAAACAATTTAACTGTTACTACTGTATTGAACCATACCTATTCTCGTTCCGCCTCATACACACACATGAACCTTGTAGTTGTTTATATAATGACCTGGGTCCCAGTCACGTATTGCACATTATTGCGTCGTACTCTGTTGAGCATTTATTTCGTGGTTGATCCGCCCCATGCACGGCTTCCGCCTCATTTATCGGGTTTCTCCTGGTTTTAGGTTTGTTTCCTCTCTATTGCACTTGTTCGGCCAGTTCTGTGACCTACGTGCTCCGATTTTCTTCGTTGGCATTGCCGGACGTTCTGCTACTGCGTTTTGGATTGAGACTTGGGAATTAAACTCTGTTTTTATAACTGGATCTTCTCTCTGTCGGCTGGAATCTCAGGTGCGCTGCTATTGGATTGTTTTTTATTAATTTTTCCTCTCCGGGTCAGGTTGTACATCTGTGGCGCTCTAAAGCAGGTCGCCACAAAGCTTTCCGAATAACTGAATAAGTTATGAAATGGTAATTCTGACTTTTTTTTACACTGCACGCGCGTGTATAGTTCATGAACTTTAAGCGAGAAACTGCGCAACGTATCTGCTAATTTTGCATAGAATTTACAAATTTGCCATCACTATGTACTGGAACTCTACAGACATCGTGCAATACAAGAAAGTAGAATTAAAAATTAAAAACGGCCTAACAATTTGTTAGTAAAATTGTCGATGTTTAAACGCTGAGGAAAAATAAATGTTCATCGTGAAATGCTCCATTAGGGGGCGCTGACACCAATGATTTTCATATAAACATTGTTTGGCACGAGAGACGTCTATAAGAGCACCGCCTACGTGTTTCCGAGATAATACCCTTGGCTTACACGCAGGTTTTAAAGTAAGTCATTATTTTCAGGGAAGGCGCATAAAGTACAAACTAAACTGGGTAAGAAAGCTTTTAGGTTTTCGGCACCTCATACCTGGAATGACTTGCGATCTATGCTCCATCTTCAAGCCCTTGTTACACTGAAAGAGTTTAAAGCCATGGTGAAGTCATGGGTCATGCATGGGTTTTATGTGGGCAGATTTTAATGTGTTTATTTAATGTGTTGTCTTGTTGTGGTTGTGCTGTTGCCTTCTTGGCCAGGTCTCCCTTGTAAAAGAGATCTTTGATCTCAATGGGATTAACCTGGTTAAATAAATATATATTTTTTTTATTATTTATAAATAGGGGTGCACATAACTGGTGTGCAAGTACGCACCTTTAAGAACGATTCGCGCGACAATCGATTGTTTGTAAAAGCACAAATGCGTACTTATTTTATGTGCATTTGCGCTGCCATGAAAACAAAATATAATCTATTTAATCTTTATGCTAACTCGACTTCATTTGCGGGTTAAAATGCAATGTATTTTCTTGTCATAACAGCGCAAAAATGTACATAAAATAAGTGCGCCTTTGCGCTTTTACTAACGATGGATTGTCGCGCGAATCGTTCTTAAAGGTGAATGCGTACTTGCGCACCAGTTATGTGAACCTCTGAGGTCTCACTGTAGTCTGAGCTGTTCTAATGGCATAGACTAGGTACCGACGATGGGACTTTCGACCTTGTCCTTCTCAACTAATGAAGTTGTCTGCCTTTGAATAACCTTGGATACTGATTTGAGAAGGCCTAGCTGGTGACCAGCGAACGAGTGACAGCCAGAGATAACGAGAATCAGGAATGTCTGAGAACACCGTGACTGTGGAAACCCCTGGAAAAAAGGAGTGTCATGGCTGCAAGGGGGAGGTGAGTGGAGATGAACTACTTGGAGCTTTACAGTGTGAAGGCTGGTCAGGGAGTTAAATGACCTGTTTGGGTTACAGTGTCATCCAGGAGACCAGCACATTCGCCGGGATGAGGTGTGGAAAACCATAAAGGAATGTCAGGAAGACAGCTTCTGGTACAGAGGTAAGGGCTCCTTTATTTGTCTTTAGGCACATGCACACACTCAGATGCAGATATTCACGTGGTTCTCAGTACTTCTGTTTACTCTAATGTTTCCCCCCCCATGCCCTCCCTGCTGTTCAAACCAGGGTTTGTATTGGCTAGTCTTTCAGGGGTATGACTGCCCCTACTGTTTTGATCAGCCTGCCAGATTTACTGCTTACAGTTTTAGGGTACAGAAGAAAATGTTTCTCTGTAGGATTTTGTGGGTTGCAGGGCTGAGATATATTGGTAATAATATTGTCACAAATGAAAACTGATGAGGTCCAGAGGTTCACGATGCATTATACTGTATAAAGGGGCAGCGTGTGGCTCAGTGGGCTAAGCCTGTGTGCCTGTAATCAGAAGGGTGCTGGTTCAAACCCAGCCTCAGCACTTCTGCGGGTCCTTGAGCAAGGCCCTTAACCCCCAGCTCCCTGGGCGCCGCTACAGGTGGCAGCCCTTCGCGGACAACTTACTCTATGAAGAGCAAGTTGAGGGGAGGTGTAAAAAGAGAATGCGTCACTAATCAGCTGGAACCTCATTTTAAGGATATTCCTCACAATAACTATACTCCTGGGATCCAGGGAGAGAGAGGTTTAATAATAATTAAATATTTGACAGGAAGAGGAAGGTGGCAGTGTCACACACCCACACATGTGATGTCAAAGGCCTGACTGTCCTCTTTAAGGATCAACAGGACTTAGAGTAGCATGTACAGTATGAGAGATATGAGCCAAAACATAATGTACTTCACAGAGGACAAAGTAAATTGCTGGATCTTAGGAGCTTGTTGTTTTTAGATTATGTGATGAATTATGAAGCCTGATGATTACTGTGGTCCTATCACAGCTCTTCCCTTGTCCCTGGCCAGCATGGCTGTCACTGGAGGGCTCATCTACAATGGTAAGACAAATTCGTAATCAATCAATGGCATGCTGAGCCTGCTCATTAATGGGTTGGCCCTTCTACTTGAATCAACCGTTAAGAAGCTGATATTCCATAATCGTTCCATAATTTTACCCAAAAGGGAGTTTTAAGAAATCAGTAATTGGAAAACACCATTGGCATGATTCCTTAGCATGTCTAAAAATCCCCACTGAAGCCCTTAAATCGCATTAAACGGGGTATGTCAGTTGTATGGGCTTGTAGTACAGCTGTGGCCAAAAGTTTTGAGAATGACACATTGATTTTCACGAAGTCTGCTGCCTCAGTTTTTATGATGGCAATTTGCATATACTCCAGAATGTTATGAAGAGTGATCAGATTTGCAATTAATTACAAAGTCCCTCTTTGGTTTTTTTGGGATTAAGTTCATTTTCATAGCAATTTTCACTGCATTTCAGCCCTGCCACAAAAGGACCTGCTGACATCATTGCAGTGATTCTCTTAACACAGGCGAGAGTGTTGATGAGGACAAGACTGGAGATCACTGTCATGCTGATTGAGTTGGAATAGCAGACTGGATGCTTTACAAGGAGGGTGGTGCTTGAAATCATTGTTCTTCCTCTGATAACCATGGTTACCTGCAAGGAAACATGTGCAGTCATCATTGCTTTGCATAAAAAGGGCTTCACAGGCAAGGATATTGCTGCTAGTAAGATTGCACCTAAATCAACCATTTATCGGACCATCAAGAACTTCAAGAAGAGAGTTTCAGTTGTTGTGAAGAAGGCTTCAGGGCGCCCAAGAAAGTCCAGCAAGCGCCAGGACTGTCTCCTAAAGTTGATTCAGCTGAGGGATCGGGGCACCACCAGTGCAGAGCTTGCTCAGGAATGGCAGCAGGCAGGTGTGAGTGTATCTGCACGCACAGTGAGATGAAGACTCATGGATGATGGCCTGGTGTCAAGAAGGGCAGCAAATAAGCCACTTATCTCCAAGAAAACCATCAGGAACAGACTGATATTCTGCAAAAGGTACAGGGATTGGACTGCTGAGGACTGGGGTAAAGTAATTTTCTCTGATGAACCCCCTTTCTGATTGTTTGGGGCATCCAGAAAAAAGATTGTTCGAAGAAGAGAAGGTGAGCGCTACCATCAGTCCTGTGTCATGCCAAGGCAGTGGGCTCACTCACAATTTTGCCTTTTCCAGCCAGCATGATGGAGCACCGTGTCATAAGGCAAAAGTGATAAATAAGTGGCTTGGGGAACAAAACATCAACATTTTGGGTCTATGGCCAGGAAACTCCCCAGACCTTAATCCCATTGAGAACTTGTGGTCAATCCTCTAGAGGCGGGTGGGCAAACAAAAACCCACAAATTCTGACAAACTCCAAGCATTGATTGTGCAAGAATTGGCTGCCATCAGTCAGGATTTGGCCCAGAAGTTAATTGACAGCATGCCAGGGTGAATTGCAGAGGTCTTGGAAAAAGAAGGGCCAACACTGCAAATATTGATTCTTTGCATAAACTTGATGTAATTGTCAATAAAAGCCTTTGACACGTATGAAATGCTTGTAATTATACTTCAGTATACCATAGAAACATCTGACAAAAAGATCTACAAACACTGAAGCAACAAACTTTGTGAAAACCAATACTTGTGTCACTCTCAACTTTTGGGTATGACTGTAGATGAGCTTCTTTGCATATTTCATCGTTTTTTCTCCTGATAGGTGTTCTAAAATCTTCAAAGAGGTTTGGACCTTTCCCCAAGCTTGCATGTAAGTGCCTAGACCCCATACAGTGAATTCTGTGGTGTTGGTTAATTCACTGGTTCAATGAATTTCCCTGTGGAATCCGTAAAATCCAGAGCCATGCATAGTGTGTCATGTCAAGTTTGCTTGTCATGTGGTTCATATAGACTTCCAGGAAGTGCTTGGCAGGCCATTTGAATGCATTCAATACGGAGATGGAACAGAATTTTTTTTTGGGCAATTTTATAGTCAGTAAATCCACTCATTTACAATATTTTATGTAAAATAAAATTTGGTGCATTAACAGCTAGAGTTACCAGTCTTGACATATTTTAGGCTTATATTTCTATAAGAATGTTGGTGCTGTTTTTGAATTTTATTTTTTATTATGTTCTCAAACTTGCATGGTGGTCAAGTGCAATCATGTTGTAATGTTGATTGGTAGATTTTTAGAGAGGTTAAGGGAAGGAACCATTCAAAATTAATATTAGATTAAATGTTCTAACATTTGTTTAATTCTTGGCGGTTTCAGTAATACTGTAATAACTAAAGAAACGTGTACAAATTGTACAGTTTTTCCAGTGACATGAAGAAAAGACAAATCACTGGAGAAATGTCACTGTACCTAAAAATTGCAAAAAAAACTGTGAGGGGTAGTGTTTTATTTATTAAAGATAACAGAAAAAAGCTAGCAAAACTCAGGAAGTTGAGATCACATAATCCAATATTATATTTAACTAATATTTAACTCCCACTGTCCTTCAAAAAAATGTTTAGAAGCCTTCTTTCTCTAATTCCATCACGTTGAACGGAATTTATAATTAATAGGCTGTTTGTGGTTAATGTTTTATGTTGCTAACTTTATCCAGTATTTTAGCCTTATCTGTTAACATTCCCTAAAGCTAGTAATTTAGTGGGGGATAATCCACTAAAATATTTTAATGCACATGTTAAATTGAGGTTCTGATATACCCTTTTAAGGTACATCACAAATGGACTATTCTGCTGCAACTCTAACATCAAATACGAGCAGTGCAATAACTCCCACGAACTAGTAAGACGCTCCATGATCTGACACTGCTGTAAAAAAACAGCCCACTGGAGTTGAACAGAGTTGATGGATCTCTCCCTCTACACAGCTCTGGTTAAAAATCTATCCATTCATCAAGTGGATAGGTAGGGGGTTCTGAGACATTCTGCTTTGTTCCACAGCTTTAGCTTGGGTCAGTACTTATGAAAATCCCCCGTTCTAGGTGTATATGTAGTACCTCCATGCCCAGCAAAATGAGAACTGGTCTCAGACACCTGCTACATCAAAGAGTTCCATAAACCATCTGACAGCCAAGTGCCAGACTGAATATGTGTGCTTAGATTACTTCTGATCTTTGTTTCCAGTGGCTGGCATTCTGGGGTTTGCAGCAGGAAAGGCTTCCTATGTCAGTACCTGCAGAGAGAAGTTCCACACACGTGGGCTTGAGTTTCCCCAGTATCGCTTTGGCCCAGGTTTCATGTGTGGCTTTTGGGAACACTGTCCAGCACACAAGAGGTAAGCGATGTTAAGGCCTTTGTCTTTGTACTTTTTCAGAAAGGCACTTAATTTGATTTACTCTAGTAATTTGATATATTATTTCTGTGATAGACCAGGTTTGCTGTAGCTTAGAAATGGATTAGCATTACAATAATAAATATCTATTAATGGTACAGTATACTTAGATGAATGTACAAACTGTATGTAAACTGAGTATATATGTATGACTGAGCCCTGTTGTTTAGACACTGCCACCATGTTTGTGAAGAGTGCAAGAAAGTGGCCAAAACCCAGGCCTAAGTAGGTAACACCCAACCAAACAAGTGAATACCCACCCACAGACTTACTTATTAGATACCACACTGATAGTCCAAGTAATAATGCAATGTAATTATTAGATTGTGGATTTCTCCCAGTTTCTAAAGAATTGCTGTTCAGGAGTATAGTCCAATCTTAATACCCTTATCTCAGGGATATTTAATTATTTTTCCCAGAGGTTCAAGTTCTACCAGCTGTTTGAGTACCTCTGCCTTAGAATTTGATTATGTATATCTGTCCTGCTGCCCAGAACTCCTGTCTTCACCAAGGTCTGTTGGTGTAGATATAGAACATTGGTGGATGTTGCTTAGTGATAATCCTAAAGAAATGTTTTCCTCTCCTCACAGTGAACCCCCACCTGAATCTCTGGAGTCAGTCCATCAGTTTTCCATCTTTCTCTAGAGTGATGCATACCAAAAATGATACTAATAAATCTGAGTTTTCTTACATCGTTCACTTTTGTCTGTCATTCTTTTGAATTAACCCATAGGAGAAAGATATACCAAGAACTGTTTTCTCTTTGAATACCTCAAGAAAGGGCACTTTAACACCATCCCAGGTACTGGACTTTTGGCATGGTACTTTTTCCACTGACTTCTGGTCGAGTACCAGTACAAAAAGTTCTAGTACTTAAAAGTGCCAAACCAAGTGGAGTACTACTACGGTACTTTGGGGTGGGATTTGAAATGCTTTGTCGATTTGGTTATGCAGATCATCTGCCTCAAACACAATACAATCACCGTCTTGAAAAAAAGGTACGAACTCCGAAAACGACAATAAACAAAATAAGTAAATGCATGGACAAAGGAAGAGACCCAAGGTTAAACTGTGATCTGGTTGGAAGAACAGATACGAGATCAGGCTGACAAGACAAGAGATAAAAAAATTTCTCATAAACCCGATCAGTGATTTTAAACCACAAGGATAAAAATCACTATGATAGACTTAGAGAACACATGCAGTGCTAATGCAAAAGCAGCGGAGGTAAACTTTAAACTAATGTTTAAACCTATACTAGATATCCTTGAAAAGAAAATTGGAAATAATAAAAATTGCAAAGCTTGCGAAGTTTTTTTGCTATTAGATAGTAAAAATGTTTCTGAAGTTGAAACTCCCTGCGCTATAATGTCTGAACAGAATAGAAGGTAAGAGAAATCTTGATCTTTAGCCGGCTAACGACATAAGAAATGCATGTGCATAACATGCTGTGTTGATATTAATATCGGACATTGCCCAGCCTTATATGCTATAGCAATTATTCTAATTCAGTACAAAATACCCCACTTTGCATTGTGATATCATTCAGCGCCAGTACCAGTTTTTACGGCAGTGAAAAACCAACCTTGAAGTACAGTACTTTTTTGATACTTTCTTGAAGTACCAAAAGTATGGTACCTGGTGTGGTGGAAAAGTGCCCCTGACATTAACACCCACAGCCTGACCCCTTGTGGTCATGAAGTTACATTGCATCAACAGAACTTTGCAATGTTCATATCACAGTTTCTATGGCAAAACTACTGACTTCAGCATCCATCGGTAAATTAGCTTTATTGAGAAGAATACGCTAAGTAAAATGTGAAAAGATTTATTTAAAACATTTTTAACCTAGAAACTTCATGGCTGGCTTGGCAGGACACTACAGTGATTTGTTCTGAGGCTGTATTTTTGTGTGATTGCTGGGATCACTGTGGAATGGCACAGTGTCTTAAGCAGAGATATAAAAGGTACAGACCATAATGACAGGTTTTTAGAAATACAATCAGACATCTGCTGAGCCGACAGAGAGCAGAGGAGCTGGATGTCACGGTGGGCTGACAGACACGCCACGTGCTTTTCCCATGTCTCCAGTCTCATTCTTCCCAGGCATCGCCATAAATGTTCTTCTTAACTGGAAAACACACATACTGTCACTGTCACCAGGCTGTGGCTATTGTTACATCACAATCCAAGCAGGAACCAGGTATGTTGTGTGGGTCACCAACAGCTAAACAAAGCGGCAGATCCTTGCCTGAAGGAAAATGACCTGGACTCATGGTTATTACCACTGGGCTGCATGATATAATTCACAGAACACTACTACACATTTGACGTGATTCTGCAAGTTGGGGCATCTTTAGCAGTGAGTGTAATAGCATGTTTGCCCATCTTTGACCTTTCAGCATGCTGCAGAAGACTTTTCTCTTAGACAGTAAGCTGATGGTGAATGACTTCATAATCCTCTTCACAGAGATCATGTTTCCCTGTATAACCTAAGACTACAAAAGATTAACCCAAAAACCCAAGCAGAAGTCTGCCCCCTGTCAGGCTGAATGAAAACAGCAGCTGAAAACCACTTTTTTTTTTTTTGGGGTTTTTTAACGCCACAGAAAAGTGCTGGGAGCTCACTTACGAAGGCTTTGTATGAACGAAAAAGCCAACAAACATTCATACGCATATTTATGCAACGCTTTGGCGGACATAGAAGAAATGTGCCTCCTGGTTGCATCTACAGTTTTAGTGCTTGGTGAAATGTGCGTTAATAAATACAGAAATATTTTCATTATATCTGATATACAACTAACATTCACCATTTGTTTTATGGTTATAAATGAATGACTTAATATATACCAGTATATTTATTGTGTACTTTCTAAGTTAAGAGGTGTGTGTACTGAAAATTCAAAATAAGTAGGCACCTTCATGTAATGGGTATAAAAAGGTTCTTGTGTGTAACTATGTCACACATAATATCATAGCATATTTAGCTTTGTTAAAGGACATTGTGTGCGGCCAAATACGAAGGGAGGGAGACTCTAGACACCACAATGATTATTTTTCCAGTTATGATTTGTGGCTTATCAGTCATCTTAGACTGCCAAGAGCAATTCTGATGGAACTGTGTGATGAATCGGCCCCAGCTCCTGAACGTTCTACATTACGAAATCACGCTGCTCCTGTCCATCGTTAAGTAGGCCTACTGACACCACTTGGATTTTTGGCGACAGGAACTCACCAGTGGGCACTGTCAAGGCAGTATATTAAGTTTCCCTAGTTTCAACGTACAGTCAACCATCACAATGCAATCTGTGGATTTCATAGTGTTGTCGGTGCTATTGACTACATATACATTGCAATAAGAGCATCATCAGACAATTAAGTTGCTTTTGTGAACAGAAACTAGTTTCATTCCATCAACGCACAACTCATCTGTGATGCCAGCATGGTTTTAACAAATGTTGCGCATTGACCAGGATCCATGCATATACAGTATATAATGTGAGACGTACGCCAGGGTTTTTATATACGCAAGTTTTCCTTTGATTTATACGTACATGATGTACTACACACAAGCGACAGCAGTCCCCCTTAAACGCTGGCTATTAACCCGACTTCACCAACCACGTTGAGAAGCTGCCCATTTTTTTTCCTTTTAAATTTCCATTATTATCTGGCTTGTGGAGCTGACCACATTAACAGCGGCAGTCACATTTTTTTTTGTTTGTTTGTGACTCCAGCTGATGTACTATCAAATAAAATGGCTTGGCATTCCTCTACCTTCGGACACAAGTCTTCACTTCACATTCGGAAAAATTGCTCTGTTTTTGACTGTTATCTCTGAAGTGTCATTACAAGCACAGTATATGCACATGGTTAATGCGCATTGCCGATTTAGGGTCATTTCTGAGTGGGAATGGGGATAAGCGTGGGCACCTGCAGATGCTTCTACGATCATTTATAAACCAGTGAGATGCATACCTTGGTTTACACAAGGTTTTATAAATCTTTTATGGTTTGTATGAACATTTGAGTTGTAAATGTTAATACATTGTTGCGGAGGAATCTACATATATATGAATATATGTAGATTCTTCCGCAACAATGTATTAAC
>JAODLD010000001.1:21253606-21267784 GCA_026781065.1 Mormyrops boulengeri
ATTTGAGTTGTAAATGTTAATACATTGTTGCGGAAGAATATACATATATATGAATATATGTAGATTCTTCCGCAACAATGTATTAACATTTTTATAAATGAGCTCCCTTAGAAACGTAGGAAGCACGTGCACCGATTGCTATGCATTAGCACACAGAGTGCATCACTGCCATCTCCTTATTCTGGTAGCTTCGTTTTCAGCCATTCCAAGGAATGAGGAAAAATACATGCAAACCACTGCAATGCCCCACTTTCCAGGAGTACAAACTGCACAATCTCTGGCCTACAGCTATCTTAAAATACTACAGCCAGATCTACAGCCAAAATTAGACTATATAATGACAAGGAAGGTTTGCTTAACATTACTGTGTAATTCATGAGTTCTGTCAGTCGTCCATCTAGTTATGCAGTCGTACCTTCTTTCTGGTAAGCAGAGGTCTCCTATGCCTTTTTGAGGGAGTGAATATTGTCAGACCAGTCACCTTCAGCTGGCACATGGACTTACCCTCCATCTTGGGGGGCACCTTCTCAGCGGTGGGCTTGATGGCTGCCTCAGCTTTCTGGTTCATGATGACCTCATAGTTCTCCCGGTTTCGGCTACGTAGCTCCTCATATCTGATCCTCCTCCTCTTGGGCTCCTCCTCCTCGTTAGGCAGGTTTGGGGCTGGATGTGAGGAGTTGGGGGGGGGGGGGATCAAGTTCTCAGAGGCATGTGAGCAATTAACAGACCTAACAGCAGCTCCTGGCTTTTCATGGATCCAATGAATTTCAAGCATTTGTCCTGCTACCCTCAATGACCTCTCAAGATTTAATTTTACTTCACCTCCTAATCCATCCACAAGGGGAGGCCAAATGTGAAGTAAAAATCTACAGAGTGACTGGCTGCTTCTCCTGAAACCATCTGTCACCTAAATTTTAGAAGGAAGTGTGGGTCACTGGCTTTCAGCGAGACCCCTACTTGAGCTTTTTTTTCCCCAGATGGACGACAAACAGCTCTCCAGGGACTGACTAAGATTAAGTTTTCCAACTCAGATATTTTAATTTCAGATTTAAATGCAATTGACAAAAGTCATTCATCAACATTAAACCCATCTGCTTCAGATCAGTAGACAGTTCTCCAACTCAAACGTTATCAGATTTGGAATGAAACGTACAACAAAAGCTGAGTAACTGCGTGTGCGGAACGCCCTGCAAATTTACACCAACATTTTTATTCTAGAGATAGTATTCTGTTAATGCAAGACAACTTCACTCCTGCATCACCTTGGTTAGCGTCTTGGCTGAGCAGCAATTGTTCATGGGCACTACCTTGTGCACTGACATGGTCGCTCACGCCAGTGGGGGCTGACTCGCTGAGGGTAGAGCTGAAGGGGGCAGGCTGGTACGTGTCATAGGTGGGCATTTCGCTGTAGGAAGAGCTGCTTTGGAAGGATTCTGGCTTCCCAGGGAAGTCCACTGAAGGCTGGAAAATCGGCTCAAAGGTGGGCTGGTCAGGGGGCCCTGGCTCTGGCTGATTCCGACTTGCAAACCTGGCCCAACGACCGCCGTATGAGCACAACCATCAGATCCACACATACTCCAGTCATAGCACCAATTCACTAAGGACACAGCGATCGACTGGCTAGTGAGCTGAAATGGCTAATTTTTGCCCTGATTGGCACTGAACAGCAATCAACTAATCAGGCTAAATATGCCGGTTTTATGAGCCGATCTAGTAGTTTACCACCAACCATGTTACTTTCTGTCCCAACTCAGTTTCCATCCTCCGCCCCTTACAGTATCTTCCTTTCGCCCACTAACATCCCATGATAGGTAACGGAAAACACTTACGGGTAACATGCTTGTTGTCTAGAGATTCTTTATAGCGTGGGATGGACATCTAAAATTCGCAATGTGTCCATGGAGAACTATCCCAAAAACATTTGGAATGACCAATTTAATTTGACACGTGCATGGCTGTTTCTAATTGAAAAGGTTATTTAAAATATTTTGTTCTCAGAAAGTTAAGTTCATTTATGAAACGTTAAAAAAAATTATGCTCATTATTATTAAATTAAGAAAATCAGAATTGGCAGAATCAGCCAGTGCTGGTACCAGCAAGTCAGGTTAAAAAAACGAATCGATAAAAGGGATTGGCTAAGAAAAATTCAATCTGTGCATCCCTGGAATTCAAACGTGTACATGACCGATAATGTTGGAGACTCAGGAGTTTTGTCTTGTGGAGAGTAAACAGTCAGTTCTACTACGCAATGAAACTCTTACTCTGTGTCCTTCCACTCAATACATATTAACACAAAATACACATCAGAAGTACAGACTGAAGTGCAAAAATAATTTAAAATGCAAATACAGTTATACAATAAATACATGGACAGGGTAAAGTAATGTAAACAATGTAAACAGAAGGTGGTAGGGGCTAGATAGCGGGCCAGTCCTATGTGCCGGGATTTTAGCACAAAAAAAAAGTGGTGTGATTTCTGAGTTTTGCTGTGTGCAGTACCAAGTGATAACAGAAGGGGTGTAGGTGGGCGGTACTGACTGGCCATGTTGCCGCTGACGGAGGGCTTCTCCGAGAGGGGAATTCTCCAAGTTCTTTAGCTTCTCCTGGCACGTCTTCATGTAGGAGATCTTTCCCGCCATGAAACCGCAAATGCCGGCAACTGCAGGTATACAAAGTGTACTGCCGGTGGGTGAATTGTCATCCCAGTTTTCAGCTTCAAAGCACCTACACAGTCTTATTCAATCACGACCAAGTTTCATGGCAGGTATGGGGCTACAGTGGTGATGAGCTGTTTTAGTGTGGCATGAGGAATTGTCTATTCAATTCAGGCTACTGAGATGCATTTGATAAAATCAGACCACAGAATGCAGTGTGTCTTGGAAAACTCCTCATGAGCTTTTTTCAGAAACTGACTCCATCCAGCTACTCTCACGGTGGTTACGCCTGTGCAGAGCTGTACAGACGGTGGTTTTCGTGACCTTATGAGATAACTGACTATGTCCGAGCTAACCCAAGGCACTTATGCAAGTTGAGTGAAAAATGTAATAGTTTAAAATGTACTAGATTACTAGAAGAATATTTTCGTAATACATCAAAAATGTATGCTTTTTAAAGATGGCTGAATACCATATAAGGGTGGCACAGTGTTTCCTCTGGGTACATTAGTTTTCTCCCACAGTACAAAGATATGTAGCTATTCCATCTGGCATCTACACATTGACCATATGATTGTGTATGACCTGTGGTGGACTAGCATCCTGTCTAGGGTATAACCCCAGCCTTGTGCCCTATACTGGCTGGGATATGCTCCATGCCTTTCCTGCGACCCAAACCAGGATAAGCAGCAAGAAGATGGCTGAATGCATGGATGGATAGATAAATACCCTATGAACATTCTGAAAGTAACAGAAAAACTGGGATGAATTTTTGGTCTCTTGAATGGCAGGGGTTCAAATCAGATCAGATGCCCAGGGCTGCTATAGTACTCACACGCCATCTTGGGCAGGGAGCCGAACCTCGGGGAAGCAGTGAGGAACCCTAGGAAGCATCAGGAGAGGAAAGAGTGTGGAATGAGGCACGGGACGCCTTGCCGACGCGCCATGGCAGGATGTGTAGGCTTACCCCTGGTGATGAGCATGTGTGTGGCGGCCATGCTGAGCACCGCAATCGGTCCAGCTGGAAGAGGAGACCGGCAAGCCGTGAGATGGTCACAAAGCACCCAATGGGACATGCGTGTTAAACACAGCAGCTTCGGATTTGGGCACCTGCAACTTTAACATGCTAACTTACACCCTGGTCCCAAAAGTGTAGGACTGACTGAGGGATCCCCATTTTAGAGCAGTGCTCAATCTGCGTTTACATACATCTGTAGCGGAAGCTCTCCTGGTTGCACTCCTTCAGAACCCTTTTCTCATCTTCTGTGAGAACGTAAGCTGGACCTATTGGATTCTGGACAGGAAGCAAAACTGGTGTGTGTCCTTACAAGTTGACTGCCCATATAATATAATAATATATAAAATTATATAACACAATAAAATCATTCAATGCATACTTTCAAATAATTAATTGTAATTGGAAAAATCTACATCTCCCGCATGATAGATTTTATATTTGAGTTCCGCAGGAGATAAAAAGAATTGCACGAAACAACAGAGGATGCAGGAATCTCCGATAATTCATGTTAGTGGAGTACGCACCTCCTTTTCGTCTAGCCAAAAAGACATGCAGGTATGCCTGGCTTACTTGCATTTATGACTTATAAGCTAGCAAGGCAGCTAAATTACACACAAGAGGAAACAAAAAGAACGGGCATAATCTGCAAAAGAGAAATCTTCTTACAGCCTGAGGAGAAACCCCGTGTGGTTGCTCGGAAGGTGCAAACCCCGAAGAATCCTGAGACATGTTTCGGGTAATGAAACACACTTCTTCCCTAAGAACACATCGACATCCCAATAACCTTTATAGAGAGCAGGAAGTGCACTTTTAACCCGGAAGTACATTCTCGAAACAGCTATAGGGAATTATGATGTTTACACTGATCCTAGGACGGTGGACATTTTTTTCAATACAAGTTTTTGGAGACACAACTGAGCTTTCTAAGGGTGGGTAATAGCGCGGAGTGCTGTTTAAATGAAAATGATCTCATGGATTGCCATATACGTTTAAAAGCAAACCAAACAGAAATGACATACAGACAGAAAATGACATATAACTAAAAAGGCACATCTACACATTAAATTGATAATTGTAATTTAAATTATTAGAATCTTTAATCTTACAAACCGTATAAAAATCATATTAACAATAATAGTCAAAAAGTTACAGGTATTGAAAACAATAAACATTTTATCCTCAAGTTGAAACACAAAGATGGTATTATATAAATCTGGAATAGTTGGCATTTCTTTTTCTGTGTTAAGAGGATTTGGTCCTGTCCAAACATGACAACATTTGCTACTTTCCAAAAATGTACTGAGGATGCTAAGATGTACGTTTTTCTCGTCCAATCCTGTGTGTGAAACTGCACCGTTTTCAGCAATGAGCCAATCATTTTGTTCGTTCTTGGTAACATTGTATTTGATTGTCAAAGCACCACAAATTAAATTACTGTTTTTTATGGGCGGCTCCAATTTACTCCAATTGTAAATGACAGAGGGGGTGGGACAACACGCCATGAGTTTGACGGGTTAGCCGGCCTATTAGGAAAGCCATCCCACAACGCCGTTATCTTGATTCCCTCCAATCAGATGGACACGGGGGCGGGCGCCTTGCCAGACGTCGAGTTTTTAGTTGTTAAAAAAAAAGAAAAGGAGCGTAGCTAGCTACAGAAATAACAAGGGTGAGAAATAATAAGGTGGATGCACGTTTATTTTATTATTATTGTTTTAACTGTTGGAAATTCTGGGTTGCGGTCCAAGTTTGTCTCGCCTCGTAAATACGTTTTTGCACAAAGCAGCGGAGTTACTCTTTAACTGAAAAGCACTTTATAGAAGGTAAGAACGGTCGCATTTTTGAATCACCTCAGACTACCAGGCGACCGGTTTGGTGCTAGCTGGCTAGTTGGGGCGACGAGCCGCCTTTTATCGCGAAGAAGGCCAAGCGGCCCGACGTTGGTGCTGCAGCAGAGATGACGGACTCTCGGGCGTGCACATGGTGTGTTTCCTGGGGTGGAAGAGACACTAAGGACCGTCCCGTTCCCTCTTTTCCGTTATGTTCTTGGGTGCATTTAGCAAGGTGGCTAACCCGGACTGACGTGCAGCTAGAGGGGGATACATCGGGAGGGCTAGCAATTAGCCGGTTAGCTGACGGCGCTCTGGCAAGAGCTAGCTGGACTCCCCGTATGGCCAGTTGACGTTATTAGTCAGTGTGAGGGTACTTTGCAGAGCTTTTAACACACGGGCTCCTTTCCTCGGCGAACTTACGCCTGACGGTTTTCTGCTGTGTGGATGCTGCTGGCGGTCTTAGCACCGCTATCGGTCTTCCGCGGAAGAGTCGAACCGCCGTCGGACGCATAGCGTCGCCGGACTCGTCTTTGTTGTTCTGGCTTATGTCTGGTAACCAGACTTGGAGGGGGGAGCCGTGACAGACGTATAAAACCGATGATAGCGGTCAGCATCTGCTTCCCTCATACATAATCAGTCGATGCAGGTACGGTCACCTGGCGGTAAAACCATAACGTAACGCCGCTAATTTTCGATGGCAGTGCACCGAAGGGAGTTTTAACAGCCTTCCCTCTGTTTGCTAACCCGGGCCGGATCTCTAAACCACGGTCCTACCAATGTTCTCACACCGAGACGGAGCAAAGAAGTAGATCCGTCATTTAGCATCATGGTGAATATTATAGTGAGTCTTAAAAGGCTGAAACTTTGCTTTCAACTAAACACTACAATAACCCAGTAATACTGAATAGTTAAGCTGAACTCGCGCGTAGTATTAACTGGCTTGTTACTTGTTCGGTATTGACGTTTAATAGCTGCTCATTTCACGAGTCATTAAAGGCAGTCCGACGCCCAGATGTGTTTCCTAATGACAGCTGGACTAGCAGTAAGCTTGGTCTTGTTCGTCTCTCCTATAACTTAAATTTAAAAGCAAGATATTCTCCCTCAAGGCAGGCATTTCATACTTTTATTAGTAAGTGTGTTCCCTATCTTAACAAGTAATCTTTACCTAATTATATGTATACTAGCTAGATGTCTCTCTATGTTCCCTGAATGTTATGTTGCGCTTCTTGTTATTGAATAGTCGTACTAGGTTTTTGCTTTGTAAGAAGTTACTGTAACTGTTCGAAAACTACTCACACTTGTACCTGGAGAGTCACTGGAAGCTCAGTCTAGCTGCATTTATACATAGTCGACTCCTTGACAGCATATATATTTGTAATGTGCTGTTTGCCTTGCTTTGGACAAAAGCATCTGCTAATTGTGTGCTATATTTACATATAAATTTACATAACAGAACCAGTTGGTGAAAGAAATATCCCATAGAAACCTCCCAGAAACAATCAGTTATTTTAGCAGTGTGATGTATATAACATTTCAGTATTTGCTTTTGTATGTCATGGTATACTGTTCTTTCCCCATGTCATTGATAAAGGATATGTTCTATTTACTTGGTGGAGCCCTATCTGTGATTAGGGTGTGTGGATTTTATTTTTACACGCATAATTAGAGTCCTTTTAGTGGAGCCCTAACCCATATTCTGTGTGGCAGCTGTTCTGATGGATTGTCTGGCATCTAGATAGGGGCAAGGCCATGCTTTGCTGAAGTTCTTCTCGTTGACCATTTAGCATTGTGTAACAAAGCCTTGAGCTGAATGTGCCCCTTTCTTTAAGATTGGGGGTTTAGAACTGTGCACACCCAGCACTGAAGTTACATCAGGCAGGCAGACTTGTGTTCTGTAGGGTTTTTTGTCATGCATTCAGGTTTTAACAAAGTTTTTATTGCAGCAGTGTATGGTGAAAGCCCTTAGTTTTTCCTGAAGTGAGGCCGGTTGGATGATTGACAGATGTCACAAGCACATCACTTCAGGTGATATTCCCACTGTTATTACTCACTGGCCAGTGGAAAGCCTCTCCTTGGTTGACGTGTAGGGAGCAGTAAGCTGAGTGGATGTAACTTTGCCACCAGTCAGTTGTGGAGATTGTGGCTGTGTCCGCTGTCATGGTAGAAAGCACCCAGCTGTGAATGTCCTGGGGTAGCTCCCTTGCGTGAATGCAATCCAGCCATGTGCACCTCACTCAGAGACAGGCACTCACTAAACCTGTTGCGCTGGTGCCTTACATTCACTAGGAAGTTGATTTAGACAAAGCATATATGCACGCACACATGTGTATGTCAGGGAAACTCTTGGTCCTTAAGTCCTTTATTTTTATTTTCTCTGAGGACCCATTTTCACAAATTAATAAACATTTGGTATTTTGAGGTACTGTATGTTTGAAAGTAATTCTTAACCAATCTAAAATGTTACTGGAAAAAAAATGAATCTTGGTTCTGCCCTAAATTGCTAAATGTGTTGTAGGAGTTTAGGAGAAGTGGCTCTGATTTATGAGGCGATTCCTGCTTTTTCTTGCCGGGCCTGGGTATGGAAACATACCTGTCTGCCAGATTGGTGTTACTGTTAGTGACATGAAGGACTTTATTTTTATAGTATTTACCAGATGTCTGCTCAAAGACAATTACATGTCTCCCGTCCTCAAACTTGCCTACACTCCTGTCAGTATGCAGTGAAGTGTTCGAGATATATTTTGCAGGTATGCAACACAGGCTTCCTCGTGGGATTTAAATTTGCAAGCTTTGTAACCTTTTGGTCAAATGGGCAGCTCCATTGTATATTGAGTGTTTCATGATATTGGTCTGTCTGACTTTTTGGCTCTGTGTCAGAGGGGTGTTTGAGTGGGATGCTGGGATTGGACTTGGGCATGGGGTTGGCCTTGAACTTCCTGTGCCTTGAGGGACAGTTTACTCTGAACTCCATTTAGCTGGTCGGGGCCCCTCGGAGAGCTTACTTCACCAGACCCGTGAACTTGATGCAAATAAAATACCTTGTGTCCTGTAGATGTAACCTCACTCGTAGAAAGATAGCATTGCCCGATAATATTGTGGCTGTTTTATGGTTTAGTTCAGGTCCACACTGGTTTCGCAGTAACATGTCTCAAAAGATTTTAGAGCCTGTAACTGCTATTGCCAAAGAGTTCCTCTTCTCTTACCCTTCTAATTCCTGTAGTCTCTCTGACTTTTCTGTTCATCTTGTACTTCAACTTCTTGTCTTGTTCATAGAAAGGGCTTTCACCTCATCTATCAAAATACTTGACATGAAAGTGCTTTAGCAAATAAATTCTAAGAAATGTGCTTGGTAGATGTAGGTATGTGGAGCCTGCAGCTGGCATGTGTGTAAAAGATGTAGCCATGTGTTGTCTTAAACCTGCAAAGCTTTTTATTTTTTCCCAGATTCTTCTGAGTGGATCTTTTTTTTTTTCTTTTTCCCTTGTCCGTGTTCTTTTGGGCTCTTTGTACTTGGTGAACCATGTAATGCACTGTATGTGTCTGTGCTGTTAAGTGCCCTGCTTGCCCACCAGTCTCTCATTCAGGGCATGTTACCAAATTTTGTTGGACGCATCTCTTTGAGGGGCAGCCCTGTGGCCCACTCTCTGCTGGTGCCCTCCGCAGTGTCCTGTGCAACTGGATGGGTGGCATCTTCGTACCGAACAAGCCGGGTTGTTGGCATGCAAGGGGCTGTTGGAGGAACACGTAAGCTGGGTGTTAATTGTTACTCGTGCCACGACTGCATTTTGGTAAGAATCGCCCAGTCTGCTGGGTATTAATGGCTGCTTAACTGCGAGCAAATCCCAAGTTACAGGGTAAGAATGCACCCAGTTGCTTTGCTTGGCAGGACTGGTGGCTGCTGGATATTTGTTTGCACCTGATATGCACTATTTGTTTTTCTGCTCTCCATTCTGGTTTAAAGTGAAAGAGCCAGAGGGCACTAAACCGACAGCAGGATGGGGTTCATGTGAAAATCAGACCAACAATTGTGACACTACGATATCAGGAGAACTTTGATTTCCGTTTGTTTTAAGCAGGAGCGTTCTTGTGAAAGCGTAGGAAGCCACAAGGTCAAGCAGTTCCCGTGTGTATTTACTCTTTGATTTGTGCAAGTGCTTTAATTTGAAAGCAATAGCAAAAAAATTGCATAGTCACAAAGTTATCAAAAGTGAATGGAGAATAGTGAGTAAAATGCAATATGTGATGCAAAGTTTTATATATTCTTCAACAGACAGCATGAAGACACCAGAGAATCTGTGTGTTGAATACCTATTTCTAAGTTGACTGCATGAAGATCTTAAAACCAATCAAATGAGATGGTTTTACTTTATTAGAACAAGATTACATGTTACATATAAACCTTCATTGCTCTCAGGAAGTAGATTGATTTTCAGAAAGCTTCCTGTGAGAACAACCACACCTCTCTGTTCACCTGTACTGTATACTATGTGAACAATAATTAAATTCCTTACTGGAGTGTTCAGCGTTGGCAGTCTGTTTCTAATGCTGGCTTGGATTAGAGGTCACTAGATCCATATGTCTGTCTACTCTTGTTATTCAAAAAAAAAAAAAAAAAGTCAGTGACCTTTGTTTGAATGTCTTGATCCTGAGGTTGTCGTCAAGCCTCATTAACCACTTTGGATGGCTCTTTCCATCCTTGGAATTTATTTCAGGGGTAAGGGCCGCAAAGGGTCTCAGACTCACTGCGGTAGTTGTTCTTCCATTTCACCTGTTTGTGTCTGGTCTGACCCACTGAGCATTACGTGAGATCAGCAGTTACCCTTGTAAGGAAGTCAAAGTTTCACAATTTTGTTTCTTGCCTGGCATGTGAAGCTGATTTAAACTGGTTGTTTTGCTGTGCATATATTGGCTGTTTTCTATGGTGGCTGACCTCCTAATTTAACAGGCTTCATTGGAATATTAATTGAATCCTCACTGTAATATTGACATCACCCCCACCCCCCAACCCAGATGCCTAGAGTTTTTGTAGCGATATGAAAACTTACTTTATGTAAAGTAGTAATTCTGTGGTGAATGTAAGTACTGTAAAGAAGGTTACGCAATAAAACAGTCAGATTCGTAGCTATTCTGATTGTGTTTCTGATATCAGATATTTTCTGATGAACTGTATCAGGTGAAACACTTTCAAAGCCCAAACGCTGATTATAGATAGAATTTAACATTCAATGAAACCTGACGTAAAAGGCTGAAAGTAACAATACAATGTAGATGGGGATTACAACTTTAGTTCAGTTCTCTTCGAATATATTATGTTTCTGGCAAGGATCCCTCATAGACATTTCAGTACTTTTGTTTAATCTCCAGCACCGATTTTGTGGTCTTTTAATGTGACAGATATTCTGAACCTGAACTGATTGCTGAACCCCAGAATGCTGATTGTGTGGAGGCAGACGTAATCAGAGTAGTTGTGCTTTCTGTGGTAGGCCTGGTCAGTAGCAGTGGGTGTGGCTGGTTTGAGCATTTCTCCTTGTTGTTGACCTTTGGGTGGCTTTGAGGCTACATTGCATGTGGACCCCGATTGACTCTTCTGAGATGATAGAGCGTTTCAGAGCCCATTGACATATGCCAAGGATGCATAGTAAACAGGAAGTGGCTGACATGCAGAGGAATCCCCCACCCCTCCCCCTGCCTCCTGATGTTTTCCATTTGTCTTGTTAATGCTTGCATATGATGGTTTGTTCCTACAAGTGTGAGCTCCCTGGCAGTAGTGTTGTGTGTGGTGGTTATTGAGCATACCACTGTCTGCTCAGGCATGCTGTCAGTGATGGGAATCCAGAATGCTTCTCTGCTTCTGAGCGGCAGGACAGGAAGTGCAACAAACTGTTGTGGGCTTTAAAGGCATGCATGCTTGCATGCTCTGGCCCTGATCACGCAATGCCCTCGGCCAGAGAGTATACTGTGTGAATTAGCACCGCAGGTGGCTCTCTGACTGGAAAGGACCGAAGGTCCAGGATAGGGCTGTGCGATATGACTATATATATCGGATGACGAAATAAAAACGTCTATGACTTCATATTATGGTCTATTGTTTATTTTGTAGTAGCCGAATACATTGTTAATGGCAATACTTCTTCATCATTTGCATCGTTTGCAACGTTACACACCACCATGGGGATATGGCCCTTTTATGGAAGTTTTTATTGGACTTTATTTGTAACCCACAGAAGACAATCCAGAAATATGTACCATGATCCACAAATATTTAATTATCCACAAACGTATTTTTAAATTTAGTGTTGTGTAAAATCATATTCACAAAAATAGGAATTTGTACACGTGAAACATGTTTTGCACATTTAGATAATTTCTTGTCTATTTGTGACACATTGACACCCATTATAAGGAAACGCATTGTTCCCTCGATTCATATTTGTTCTCTCTAATTTCAGTCAACCTCTGAATACTGTTGGGAAGTAAGTCATTCACCTTCAGTAGCCCAGCTGTCTTGTTTACAGTCACTCACGGTGAATGGACACAGTGCAATTATTAATAAATATGTACAAAAACACAACAGATGAAAGTTACATGGTGTGTATTGTCCCCTGTAGTTTGCTTAAAGCACATTTAACTGGACATGTCTGTATCATTTAGGTTTATACTTTAGTCCATTAATTCTATCTTGTGTACTTTAAACGGACGCAGTACATTTATTAATAACAGAAAAGTATTGCGAGGGAACGCAAAACTATTGCGTTCCCTTGCAATACTATTGCATTTTGTTTTTATTTGTGTTGTGTAAAATCATGTCCACATTTGTACTCGTGACAAGGGTTTTGCATATTTCTGGATCACTTCCTGTCAGTCACGTCACTTTTGTTACTTCCCTCCTATTCGTTTGTGGATTTTTGTCCAATTCATATCGAGGCTGATCTATAGAGGAAAAAAAAAATCCATAAGTATGAGGTGCAGCGGTGATATCATTATCGGCATATGAGATGACTTGGATTGGGGTATGAGATTTTAGTCATGAGTCATTCAGCCTCCAAACAGAAGTCATTCAGCTTTTGTGCTCTGCTGTCCTGTTGTTGTGATCTGATACACTTATTAGTGGTACGTGCTAGTAATTTTTCAAGAAGGCATCACCTTCTGTATATAAAATTGTATTTCTACTCTCTGAGGGTCAAATTAAATGCACTTCTGATTAATTGGATTAACTGGAAATTCTTAAATGGTGCATTCAGAGTTTCGCTTTTGCATATGACAGTTGTTTCTATGTATTGAAATATACATATAAATAATAATTATACTGTTTGTAAATACAAAAGTGTAATCTTGTTCAAATAGGAACTCCCACTGAAATTCAACCAGCTCATATGTCCTTCCTTATGTTTAGTGTGGGAGGAAATAGCATGAAATGCGGTTGTCTGCTTAAGTTACGAAATAGACATGAGTGTTCATTTGCCGGATCCTGTAAGTCCCAGTGAGCATTTGACCATTATTAGAAGCATGGGAACCACACCCAATGGCTGTAAATGTACTGGTCCTTTGTCCTGTTTCCCCTTGGCTCTTTGTTTCTGTGACAGTGTGTAATTAAATTACAGTGCCCTGCTTGGTGTTACAGGTGACAGTGGCCTCTAATTAAAATGTAGTGTCAAAACATTGTTCGGCTATTGTGGGCAGGCCCCTGGTAGTAACATCGTTGTGATATACTGTCACAGCATTTTATTTATCTGATGTGCTTCTGGTGCTTCTCTAATAAAATATTCACTTAAAAGCAAAGGGGCAGGTCTGCTTTCATAAATGATAAATGTAAACTGATTTCAAGTTGATTGAAAGGACTTGTGAATACAAGCACAGTTGAGGTTGAAAAATGTTGATTTGCACACTGCAGATTACAACACAGATGTTTAATGAAGATGTTTTGGTTTTAAGTAATTCCTTTTTTTAAGCGTGGTAGTTGCATTTTATGGATGTGAAGTCCTTCAACATCTAACACTGTTACCTCAAGCGTCCCTGGTCGAATCTGGTCCTCGCACCCCATGTATTTTTGGAGTTTTGCATTTTCTCCCCATGTTCACGACAGTTGTTGCTTTGGGCAAAAGCGTTTGCAATTTGAATATGCAAATGAGCAATCATGTTTGCGTGTAGTTGACTGGCATGACTATTTCGAGTTCCCTGCCTTTGTCCTGTGCTGTATTTTAAAAATGGCTAATCTATTTTGCATGTCAAGTTTTGGGTGGAATTTCTGTGGAACTGAATGTTTGCAAGAGGACTTCATGGTCAGTTTTTTTTATTATTGAATGTATTTTTTGATGATGCATTAAAATTCCAGCTTTGGCTGTCCTAATTCCAGGTGCAGGTTTTCTTCCTTTCTTTTTTTCCCCTTTTTTGCTTTGAAAAGAGGCTCCTACTGAAAGAATGGGCAAGCTACTTAGTATGGAGTATAAAGACCGTAACCTCTTATTGTGTGTCATGTTGATTTTTTTGCCTTTATAAAGATTTATAAAGGCCTTTGGGTTATTTGCTGCTGAGCTCTGAGTGTTTGTGTGTTTGTTTGTAGATACCTGAACAGTCATCTCTGGAGTTCTGGAGTGTCCCAGCCTTTGCCCTGTGTCCCATCTCTATGGAATTGAGGTATGTACTGCACTTTTAATGAGATGAGCTTTTTGTGTGCTTG
>JAODLD010000001.1:21277049-21307946 GCA_026781065.1 Mormyrops boulengeri
TTGTTTTTTCTCCCTGTTTCTGCTTTCGTTTCTGGTTGGGCGCTTCCCGTTCCTTTTAAACGCTCCCCTAGCCCCCCCCCCCCCCCCCCCAGCTCTCCCCCAGCACCGCTTGAGTGAGAGAAAGAGCCGATAGGGAGAGTAGGGAGGGGTGGGGTTGCTGAGGCACAGAGCAGGCGCTAGGACAGCACGCAGGAAGCAGCAGTGCCGCTGCCATGCACCGGCACAGGGAGTCTCTGCTACCTTCTCACACAGCACTCTGGAAGGGAACTTCTGCCTGTCCGCATCGTAGAAAGACCTGGAGCCTCTGGGTGCCCTCTCAAGCGCTCCGCTGCACACGGACACGCATGCTATGCTCACCGGGGCACTGAAAGTCTGAGTGGAGGGAGGGAGGGATTGCTGTGCCTGGGAGAGAAGTATACTGAGGACACCCACTGTCGGACCTGTCAGTCAGTCTAGTGCCAGCCCCAGTGTAGTTTTACCCACAATCCCCTGCGTTGCCATGTTGAGCCTCCAGGATTCCGTCTTCTTTGAGATCAACATCAAATCGTTGCTGAAGTCATGGAGCTGTAACTGTGAGTATGCCGATGTGCGCTGCTCTTCCGGGGTCGTGGGGTAGGTGACCTGAGCTGGGGGCTCACACAGGCAGGTTGGTTGTTTTGTACTTTGCGCTGCATGTCTGGGGTGTGAGTGATGTGTATGGGGCTGCGGAACCGGGAACCAGGGTATAGCATATCGCTGTAGGAAGAGAACTGGGGAGGGAGTAATGTTATTTTTCATTAGATATGAGGTCTGACCAATAGGAGATGGTTATAGGATGTCGCTGGGTGGTAATATGACCCCTCCCCCCCCCCCCCAGCCTCCCCTCAGGGACAGAGGCTGCTTCCTTGTATTCAGCACTCTGTCATTGATCCAGCCCATTACCCACCCCCCAAAATTACAGTCACACGCACTACATTGGCATGGGAAGATGCAGAGAATTTGTGTGTGTTATTGCACGTAGTACAATCCTGTACAGGCTTCTAGAAGTAAGAGTTCTGCTTGACGCCCTGAATAAGGACTTAATAGAGGTCACTTGCATGACATCTGAAACTTAAGCAGAATGATCTCTTGCAGCAGTCAGACCCTTTCAGAAGGTAGGGGCCCATGTGCTGCCCTGTGTGGCCTCATGTAGTAAGGCAGGGCCCGTTTAGTGATCCTTGTGGCTGATGGCTATTCTCGAAGTTCTGCGCTTCTGTGTTTGGGACCGTCTCATTGGTTAGACCATTGGCACCAGCTAGGGTGCCTCCGCATGCCCTAGATTTAGCTGACGTGCCCACGCCGCTCTGCAAACCTTGCCCCCGTGTGTTACACGTTCCAGAAAGTTCTGCCTGTTCAGCACACAGAGGGACCCCGGTGTGACTGAAAATCAGTCTGTTCTGTTTACCCTCAATTTGGTCTCTTTTCAGAGATCGATGCGGGTGCAGCTTTTAAAGATTCTGCATTCCGTCACACAAAAGCTGCCCCTCTAGCAAGCGGGAGCTGCTTATGTTGACTTTAGAAATCAGACCGCAGGACCCTCCCTCCCTATGGAGATGGCTTATTTGGGCCTTTTACTTTAGCCTCGCTCGGCTTCAGCTTCCCTCATTGACTGATTTGACTACTGCTGTTTCTTGGGCAGCTACTTTCTGCATGTCCGTCTGCGGGTGCAAGATACTGGCTTCTCTTCAGACAGGGCAGGTTTCACAGCATCAACGGCCAATGATTATGCGCGTAACAGCCGGCCTCGTCACCCCTCGGAGACCCCTGGCCTCTCCCGGCCTGGCCCATAAGCCGGTTTCAGGGCTGAGCAGAGGTGTGGAATTCCTGTGACGACCTGCCCTGTACTGCCTTTCATGTGGGAGTTTGTAAAGCTGCATTTGCACATATCACATTTTTATCATCATTTTAAAAACGGATATAATTTTTGTTGCTCCTTCGCAATCCAAGAGAGAATTTTCTCCTACTGTAAATCTGACCTCTTGATTTTATTTTGCTTCCTTAAACAGCAGATTAAAGCTTCATATTACTTTATAATAACTTTTTCTATGCTGTATATTAAATAAACCTTTGGTATCAGTAGATTAAATGTTTGTACAGTAATCTTTAAAAGGGGTGTAAAAACGTGTGATTCGCATGGGGGCACCCTCCCAGTCTGCTCCACCTGGGGAGCGCAGCGCTCTGTGTGTGTGAGTTTGTGTGTGTGAGAGAGAGACATAACATGTGCAACACACTGACCCATCTTCCAGAAGATGTCTGGCTGTATGATTCAGGTCCAGAGGGCCTTGTTTCTTGATTCCGATGCTCTGTGCAGCCGACAGTACAGCTTGTTGCGAGGATCAGATATCGAGCTTCAGCTGCTATATTTTGGGCCATGATGTCAGTGTCATCCTGTGAAACAATGGCCTGTGGTCTGCAGTGTGGCGGACATGACCTCTTACCTGACACCCGAAATGTCTTTCGGATTCCGCCCCGGTCCAGCCCATTTAATGCTGTGCTGGGGGCCGGCTCTGAGCCTTTGCTCCTGGGACGCTGTGGCCTCCTTGTTGGACTTAATTGCTTTAATGAGGGTTTATTTTTTGGCCTGGCTGGCGCGTGGCACGGAAGCAGGCTTAGATGAAGCTCCCAGCTGTGGGGGTCATATTTGGCACATTCTTTACCAGGACATCTGGGACGAGCAAGACCGTAAACCGCAGTGCGAAAATCGAAGGACGGGCAAATGGTGATGCCTTTGCGGTCGGCTCAATGATTGTGCAGTTTCTGTATGGTGCAACCTGTCTGGTGGTGCCTTTTGCTATAAGGGTAAGTGTGTGCTTGCAGGTTTGCGAATGCTCCCTTATGACGGGGTAAATGTATGCATGTGTCCAAAGCTTTATAATCTCTCTGCTCCGCCGTCTCCAGTATGCAAACACCTTCACCCTGAGCGAGAGGCCGAGAAACATGGCAAGCTAAAGGATGCTTTGCATTTTTACCCTCTTGTGTTGTTGAGTGGAAAATTACAAATGTTTGGTTTCTCAGATTTCTGTGGAAAAAGTCAGCGGGGCAGGGAGGGAATGGGGGGGGAGGCCAGCTATTGGCCAGCATGGCAGGGATGGGGGGGAGGGCAGTGATTGGCCCATGGGAGCTGGCTATGTGATGTCATGAGGGCTTGTGTAACACTGTCAACAAAGGGGGGGAGTGTTCCAGGGCTCCTCTGTGCTGTCAGGACAGGCGCCCTGAGTCCATCTGTACATTCAGGAGTGTCCTGCCCTGTGCTGCTGGGCTGTGATGTTTGAAGGACATCTGCGCGGTCGGCACCATCATCTACGGCTCTGTATTCCCACGCTGGGCTGGCCGGTGGTCATAGGTCACGCCATCTGCTGGAGCTCCCGGCCTGCTGCGCTCCTCTCCCTGAGCCGGGTTCGGCTTCCTGTATGGTGACTAAGCATGAATAAGCTGCTCCTGGCGGCCAGGCTATGACTGTGTGGGTGTGCGCCGCGCACGTGTGTGTAAACATGCTAGCGTGGCAGCCAGTGGGGAGCGTTGCCTGTCAGGCGGGAGGTGAGGGGTGCTGCCACCGCTGCATCAGCCTGCTTTGTCTGTTTAGTAAACATTGACTTAGCCATCGGGAGTGGAGCAGATCTCACCTGCGTGCTGTAGCTGTCACCGGCTAAAAGCCGGGTCCTGCTTTTATTTAGCTCTAGCTGTCTGCCTTCTGCACATCTCAGCTCATGTTTCACATTACCCGGCTACAAGAGCCATCTAAGTGGCAGAATAAGCTGGAAAAGTAGTTCATGGTTACTTTATGAAGGGTACAGTGGCAAACGCAGCCTTGGTGTAGATCTTAAGATGCATCCCCACCTGCTGTTTCCAGTCTTTGTCTGGTTCCTGTTGGATCAGAGGGCGTCACCCCTGTCAGATCTGGCATGGGGGCAGTGTCCTGCCCTCACTGAGTTGTGGCTTGTCATTTCATCATCCAGCAGAAATTAATACAGCTCTGGAGCAATCTGTCATTGTTGAAAGTGTTTGTTTGTTTATTTTTTCAGTTCCCTGCTTGTTTTCTTGTTATTCAGTATGTCGAAATGCCCTGCTGACAGACGAACCCCACATGCTGTCATGCACGAGCACAAACACAGCTTATTACACCTAAAAGCACACTATAGAAGGACTCGGGTGTAAAAACACGCGAGTTGCGCAGAGATGCCTCCCCGGAGCTGCTCCTGGGGAGTGCAGTGCAGTCACCTCGTGTTAGTGGGATTTTTGGGTTTAAAGTGGTGCGCCTTCTTAATGACTTAGCCGGGGAAACATTTGCTTAGACCATCAGCTCATTGTCAGTGTTTTCTGGGACCTTTTCAGGAACCTTTTATTTGCATTGGTAGTGCCTACCCTGCCCCTCTGTGCCCATAGCAAAGCAGAGTTACCCATGATGCTGCCGGGGCAGTGACCTGCTGAGACATTAATGAGCACTCTGTGTCAGGGAAAAGACCTGTTTTCAAGTGAATCCAGTTACATTTATTTTTATGTGATCCAATGTAGCCTCTAATTTTAATGTGGGCAGGGGGAGTCCTGGCACTATACCGTTAAATGTCATCATCTGCTTCCCTGTTTAATGCTCAGAGCCACTGTCTGCCACACTCATGCTTTAAATAGTTAATCAAAATAAGTTAATATATAATATAACTAATAAAAATCAAATCTGCTTCTTCTACGGTTACTTTTAAGAATGTTATAATGACAGTGGTGTACTTTTTAGTAAGAAACTGTATTTTTAAGTGATTTAAACCTAATTTGTCTTAAATAATCTTAACTAATGACTGCTGGTATATGCAGGGGTGCACCTAGAGATTTTGGTCCCCATGCCCATCAGTGGCATGGATCTGTCCCATGGTGCTGTCTAGCAGGATGGGGATCAGATTGGCGCTAGGACTGTGTATCACTAGGCCTTGGGGAAGTCGAACCGTATTGTTCAGTCAAACAACATAGGGTACCACCGTCCAATGGGTTTACTGTTGCTGTCGGTGAAATCTGCTGTTGTGGCTGATAATTGCTGTAACTATGCTGGCGATCGTAGTGTTTCTTTTAAAGTACAAGTTTGTACAAGCATTATGAGTTTGGTTTGGCGTAATTGATTGTTGATACTTAGGAATTTTGCTCCGGTCAGTTTAAACAAGAAGAGAATGGTTGTTGAGCTGTAGGATAAAAAGTGTTTGTGATGTTAGCAGCGAGATGTATACGGGAATTAAAGACGAGTTCAAGGTGTCTTAGGTGTTGGAGGGGGAAAGGTATTTATTGTATAACATGAATGTAATGTGTATAAATGGTTTCCTGTCAAGATGCTATTTTTAGAAGGTATCTATTAACTTTACTAAAATGAAATAACTTATTGATTATGAAATGTTTATTTGTACTTGTATACACAGTTACATATTTGCATATTAATGGGTGTCCATTGGCTGTGTTCATGTGTATGTAATAGCTTGGGGTCTGTTTCTTTTTCTTGTTTATTTAAAGGTTTTCTACCTGACTATTTTACCTGGTGGCAATATTGTTTACCCTGCTGAGGTCCAAATAAAAAGGGAGGTAAAGACAAAAGAAATAGCGGGTTTGCCTTGTCTGTCGAGTGGAATCCAGTGAACCTCCGAATGGGTGGGGTTACTCCTTTCAAGATGGGGAAATAGCAGAAAAAAGGGGACGACTTGACACGTATCGTGATACAAAACAGCACTATGGGAATCAAACATAAAGTAATTCTCTATTATTTGGAAATTTTCTGAACTACCAACTAGGAATCGACCGATATTGGTTTTTCAGGGCCGATGCCGATACTGATTATTGCTAGTTAATGATTACCAATAGCCGATATTTGGAACCGAAATATATATATTTACAGTACAAATGAAAATCTCTGAACTCCAACACAAAATAATTATTCATTATACATACAAAAAGTGTATACGTTTTATATTCTTAAGTATTCATAAGCTTTAAATAAAGCATCTAATAAAAACTCTTAGCTGGACAAATCAAATTAAAATTAGCTTAATTACAAAATAGTGAGTAAATGTTGATAAGTAAACAGTCCTTCACATTCTGCAACGTTCAGACATTATTTTGTTTGTCTAGTCATTCATATTGACGTTCGTTCTAGCACCACCTCGTATGGAGTAGTAATGTACATACTACACGGGTTTAGGTGCTTCCAGCTTTATCATAATATAATTTGCTAACACTTTTTGTACTCATTCAGCTATGGACCGCTTCATCTTTGAACATGACTCTTTCAAGGTGTTTCATGTATGCAGCTGATTGATAATGCATTTTTTTTTTCTTTCAGTTTCATGTGTTACATATTTGGGATATGAGCATAGATGTTTGGGGGGAAAAAAAAAAGTTTTGTTAAAATCCAGGATAATGAATCGTTAAATTATTATAATAAATAATCACAGTATTAGGTTCTCGAGCCCTGCAATATTTTGGAAGGGGGATAGAATATTTCTGCTCGAATTTATAAGCACGGTTCGCAAACTCATAAGAGTTTGGATGCTGTTGCAGCCCTAAATGGTGCCCTTTCATGTTCCATCTCCCTGTGCCCGGCAGCCTCCGCCCCGGTCAGCGGCCCCAGTAGACGTCGCCTTCCCACCGGCTCGCCTGCCCCCTGGGGGAAGCGCAGCGCCGCCATGTGCAGCATCACCATTGACCCCGAGCTGAAGCCTGGCGAATACGTCATCAAGAGCCTCTTTGCCGAGTTCGCCGTGCTGGCCGAGAAGAAAATCGAGGTGGTGATGGCTGAGCCTCTGGTGAGTGGGGGTCAGCTGCAGGCCAGCTAGGCGGGGGCACACTGTCAATAGTAGCCGTGCTTAACACTGATAAAAAATCAGCAGATTTCAGTGACACTGCTGTGCACCTCTTGGGGCTGAATTCCTGTTTTGAAGGTTTTAGAAAAAAAAAATACAAAAAGGACACAATTTTTACATTTGTAGAAGTTTAACACTCAAATATACAACACGCTCTTTAAAACATTTGGCCATGAACCAGTGTATTGTCTTGTGGGTGAGCACCTCAGTACTTTCTCTTAGCTAATCAAAAGGCTATCTTGATCATGAAAACTTCACTGATTACACACAATCATGTTACATTATACTGGCTTGCTGTCTAAATATGTGGCAGATTCAATATCAAGATCAGGCACAATGATCTGAGGTTGCATGAAATTGCAGGGAATTTGACTTTGATGCTGCATCGCTGTTGCTTTGGCTTTTCTCCCCTCCAAAAAACAAATAAAACTCTTGATATTTCTCCACAAATGTATTGTATTGATTGGCAGTAGGATTTGTGCTTAACTGCGCTTTGTTGAATTAATATTGCTGTGACCATGCAGTTGAGCTGAGGATGAGATGATGGATGACGCATGATAGAGGCTTGTGCATGCAGCATTGCATCTGGCTTTTAATGCATCTGTGCTGTCATTGTTGAAATCCAGTCGCATTTCTCCACTGCGGTGGTGGTCAGGCTTTGTCGTGCTTGGGTTGACTGCAGTATTGCACTAGGCTTAATACCAGTGCTTTGCCCCCACCACCAAAATCTTTTCCGAGTCCATTGGGTGCTTTCTGGTGTTCAATGTAGTTTTGCTGTGTATATATAGTGATAGGAATTAGGGCCACAAGCAATCGGGAAAATCGAAGGAGAATCATAGTAATGCTGAAAGCAAGGGGTGAATTAATAGAAGTATTGAAAAGAGTGCTCATTCCTGTTGGCCAGGCTTAGCTGGTTTGCATGCTGCTTTTTTCTCATCCTTATTACTGGTTTGGTCTTAATGCATCAATGATGGAATATAATCCTTAGAAGGCTGCTGTAATATGTTTTATTGCTCTGTAATGGCCGCTCTGTGTGCAGTTAGGGCTTCAGAAAGAACAGGAGTCTAAGCATTATGGGATTGGACAGACATCTCTGTGACTGACTAAGACTGATATTGTCCTTTAGGTAGTTAACAGGCATTAGTGCCACTTGGTATGGGTCTCTGCCCCAGCAGCCTGTCTGCCTGCTTTTGCTTCTGCTCGCTCTTTCAAGGAGCAGCCACACCCTTCCCTAGTCCGATAACCGCAAGCGGCAGAACAAAGGTCTGCTTGGCAGAGCTCGGAAGAAAGACGGCATTGATGTGGACTGATGGCCCTTCCTGTGTGGGTGCTGAACAGAGCGGGCTGTGGGGGAGGGTAGGATGGGGCAGGGTGATGGCTAAGGCCTGCCTGCCATGGGCATTTCATCTTGGGCACAGTCTGTTTGTACTGTGTGTGTGTTTACACACATACATGTATACAGACACAGTGTGTGATTTGCACATCTGGAAGGCCTGTGTGTATCTGTGTGTTTGTGCCCGCCCACCCTCAGTTTATTACCAGCACCCTCAATGCTGGTAATAATGCCGTAAATGTCTGTTGGCCTGACCAATGCCTCAGTTCTAAGTAAGGCAGATTGCTAGAGGCTAAAAGGCTAGGGGGTGGGGGGTGGGGTTGATATTTGACCTCCCTCAGTGGCCATGTTCCTACCTGCTTTCTCCTTCCTATCCAGGAGAAGCTCCTGTCTCGCTCTCTCCAGAGGGGAGAGGATCCACAGTTTGATCAGGTGAGACTTGCCTGTATTTCTGTGAGTGTCTGTCTGTCCGTGTTGCTGTGCCCCACCCCCTGCCTTCGCATGCTTGTATTGTTATATTCTTTCTTTCTGTCTTTCATGTGTGTGCCTGTGTGTCTCTCTGCCTATGTACTTGGTGCCTGATGCTGGGCACATTGTAACGCGCCTCTCTGCCTTTCAGTTAATAAGCTCTATGAGCTCCATAGCAGAACACTGTCTGCCCTCGTTGCTGCGTACCCTCTTCGACTGGTACCGGCGTCAGAGTGGCACGGAGGATGAGTCCTATGAGTACAGGCCCCGCTCCAGCACCAAGTCCAAAGGGTGAGCAGAGCACCGCCCTAGTGGTGGGGTGATGAAGGTGCATATACGTCCGCAGGTGAAGGGGATTTGTGCGTCTCCTAAATGTCTGCAGATTGCCTCTCAAGCTAGGTTTGCCTAACGGAGCAGACTGACACAGTGCTCTTTTGCTCCCTGTCTGACACTCACACACACTCTCTCTCCCTCTCTCTCTTTCCTCGATGTCAGGGATGAGCAGCACCGTGACAAAGACTACCTACTGGAGCGGAGGGACTTAGCCATAGATTTTATTTTTTGTTTAGTATCAGTGGAAGTTTTAAAACAGGTAAGCTGTTGTGCGTGTGTGTGTCTATGTGTGTATGAATGTGCATAGAGACTGGTGACCTCGCTATGACCCTCCGTTTTGCATGTCCTCTGCTCCTTGCCACTGTTGATTGACACACATTATCATCCAGCTACAGCTCCCTCCTTAAAGAGCCTTTTAAGGCCACCATCAGCATAAGAAGAGTCAAATTCAGGGCTAACCTCCCCTCTACAGGGTCTGCGGATTGAGCTTCTAGCCCTGGCTATCTGGCTTTAGAGCTCTCAGTGAGGGGGGGTCATGCCTGCCTTTGTATAATCTTGAGTGTCGCTATGGGGAACAGGCAGTGGTTCACAGGGCTCAACTGAGATCACCCCCCCAGGAGAACTCACTCACCCCGCCTCCGAGCTTCAGCTCACTTTCAAAAACAACTCTGCTGCATTTTTTTTTTTTTTTTTTTTTTTAAGTTCTGCAGATAATGCGACTAACGCAGGTCAGATCCCATTCCCCCTGCACAACAGGCTGTGCGGGAACCGGATTGGCTGAGCTCACAGGCAGGCAGCAGCTGAGGCTGTTGTCCATGGCTGTGGGCCAGCTGCCTCTGCGGGACCCAGGCAGCCTCCTATGGTGTCCCATGGAGACACAGTCGATTGGCTGACAGCAGTCTGAGGGGTGGGGCCAGGCAGAAGGGGGGGGATGGAGTGTACCCTTTGGTGATGTGATATAATGTTTACTTCGCAGATTCCTCTCCATCCTGTGCCAGATGCTTTAGTACATGAAGTTCTGAACTTGGCTTTCAAGCACTTTAAACACAAGGAGGGGTGAGTTTGACAGTGTCACGCAGATGCACACGTCTACCCACCTGCATGCATGCTGCTGGGTTAGCTGCAGGTGCTGATTGTGTATCTTTTTCTTGGGACAGATACTCTGGGCCGAACACTGGCAACGTGCACATCATTGCTGACCTCTATGCAGAGGTCATTGGAGTCCTCACTCAGTCAAAGTAACTACACTTTTGTTTCCTTTCCATGACCTCTGACTCGGTCCTCCCAAACCCCACCTGCATCCCTCTGCATTTCCAGGCTGATAGGCCGGTAGATACTGTATCCTTCCCTGTGGTGGCGCTGTCAGACCCTCCTGTCTGTGAACCCCTTCACTAGCAAATGCGGTGCAGTATCATCTCAGAAGCAGTCCAGAGCAGCTCTGGGATCCTTGTGCTTCCTCTGTCTAGCGGTGAAATTGCGGACCCTGTTGGAGCTGATCCGCTCCAGATGGTAGTGTCTCAGTAGCGGTCCTGGCTGCCTTAAGGCGTGTGATTTATGGAACCGATGCCCATGTGTGTGGCATCTAGCCTGGGCTTGTCAAACCATTTATATATGCTTATCCATTCCAGCCCGTTCCCCTTGATTTTAATCGGTCCAGTTGGCGCTATTTGAATTTCATCCAAAATAACACATTGGAACAAATGTCCTGAATATACAGTAAAAACACCTGTGGTATTCTAATGGTCTTCGTTAATGTAAAAATCACTTTATAAGTGATAGTTAATTGTATTCCCCAGCCTTTAGGGAATACAGTTAACAAAAATTTGCACAATTAGCCAAAAAAAAAAAGTTTGATGGATGCTTTTCAAACTTTGCATATGCATTGTATGGGTGAGGAACTAAAATCAATTACATTTTGAGACAGATTTGTAAAAAATTTAAGCAGTGCTGCACAGTAATAGCCAGAAAAGAGCAGTTTTGACACTTAGGACAGTAACTTGATAACTGTTTAATGGATCTTGTTCAAACATTGTAGGGCGGTACAGAATGGAGCTGATTAAACTTTTAGACGAGTCATCCCAAAACTGAAGCAGTGCTGCTTAGTGGCAGGAAAGGGAAGGGAAGGGAAGGGTGAAAGCAGATGACATTTGACCTTAAGTGTGATGATTCACAAAGTATAAATAGCCCCAAAAATGAAGCAGCACCGCATAATGCTTGCAAAAGAAAAGGCAGTTTCAGAAATTTCTATTCAGTTAGTTATGACTATGGCTTAAAGCATTTTGCACAACATTTTCAACTTTTTTGCAGATATTTTAAGTTGAAGATCTGAACTTGATTAAATTTTGATAGAAATTAAAGCAGCACTGCATAGTGATTGGAAAGAGAAGGCCAGCAAAGTAATTGAATGCTCCTGAACTGAGCTTAAGTTTGTTCCATTAGTGTATCTCTTACAGTTCATACTTTTATGTTACAGAAACACACACACACAAACATATTTATAATATACACACATAAAAATGACATTTTCAAACATGGAAATTTAAACATACACAAAGGAATAGAAGTGACCACCTATTTTTTAGGGAAAGCTTCTAATTGTCCTAACTGGAATGTGCAGTAAGTATACTTTCAGATATAAATATCACAACAAGGATTCATAGCATTCAGGTAAAAATGCATTTTATAACTTATACATTTCTAGGTGATCCATCCAGTACTTTTAGAAATTGTACAAGTTGGTGCATTTGGGACGAGTACAGCTTAGATGGCTGGACCGAATGACACGGCTGTCGGGGGAATGAAATGCTGTCGTGTTTTGCAGCACCAAATCTAGCGGAGTAAAATAAAAAGGTCCATTCTAGGAAGATTATGCTCTTACTCTGTGGTGTTTCTGTGCCCTGCACACGTAGGTTCCAGGCAGTCAGGAAGAAGTTTATGACGGAGCTGAAGGAGCTGCGACAGAAGGAGCAGAGTCCCCATGTGATCCAAAGCATCATCAGCCTCATCATGGGCATGAAGTTCTTCCGGGTTAAGATGTATCCTGTGGAGGACTTTGAGGCGTCCTTCCAGTTCATGCAGGTGAGGCTGCAATTGGACCAGGGCCTGCTGGAGAAGCAAAGGTTGATGCCGTTTTCTCGTGTGACACCAGTGACTAGTGATGTTGCCTCTGGCCAAGTGCTTTGTGTCTCTCTTCTATTCATCCTGTCAACGAAGGTGTTATGACTGTTTGCTTCTGGCTTCAGCATAGTGGTTTTAATTGTCACCTGCTGTGTTGTTCTTCCAAGGAATGTGCACAGTATTTCTTGGAGGTGAAGGACAAAGACATCAAGCATGCGTTGGCTGGCCTCTTTGTGGAGATTCTGATTCCTGTGGCCGCTGTGAGTATAATAGGAATGGTAGAATCCACCATGGATACTGCAGAAGCTGACTACAGTGCAGTGTATCATGGACACCACCAGAAGTCCGATATTAAAAATCAGGCACCTTAGACACTGTACTGGCCACCACAGGATGTGGGCTTCACATGAGGCTTTAAGTTGCCACTGTTCCTCTAACCCACAGGCGGTGAAGAATGAAGTTAACGTCCCATGTCTGAAGAACTTCGTAGAGATGCTATACCAGACAACCTTCGACCTGAGCTCCAGGAAGAAGCACTCTCTGGTACACCTCCATCTGTTTCAGCTTCTGTTTCCATCACATTTTCTTCCTCATCACCATTTCCAAAGGACTTCACCTATAGTTTACCCTTGATTCTGTTTGTAAATGTCAGACTTTATGGCAAACTTGGATACCTTCGTCAGCTGTGTCCTCCTGAGGTTTAAACAAGTCCAACTTGTACTATCAGGCTATACTTCCATCTCCAAAAAGTCTCACTTATGTTCTTTATTCATAGACTTTGGCGTCCACACCCCTTTTTTGCAACTTTTCCATCTCCGGGGCCTGTCCTGCTGAGAAGGACGGAAGCATGCTCTTGTTTGTTGTGTGTTCATGTTGCTATGGGGATGTGAAGCGGTGGGGAGGGGTGACAGCCAGGGGACTATCACTGGCCACACGTCCTGGAATGTATGGCAGTGGTCCTGGAATACCTCAGCCCCAGTGCTGTCAGTCATCTCCTTTCAGCCCACTTGGCCCCTCCCCCTTGTTGCCTGGTAACTCCTCTAGGGACTGACTGTGCTGGGATAGAGAAGTTGGGAGGCAACCTCCTGAACAGGAAACTTTCAATGCTTTATCCACCTTCTCTCTGATCTGTCGTTTAGGCCCTGTACCCCTTGGTCACATGTCTACTGTGTGTCAGCCAGAAGCAGTTCTTCATCAACAACTGGCACGTCTTCCTCCAGAACTGCCTGTCCCATTTGAAGGTAACCTCATGCTGGCTGCATAAGTTCGCTCCTGCACGCCTGGGTGTGCTTAGCACAACCATGGTGAAACGTCCGTCTCCTGGGAGAACCTGTGGGATATGAGAGGTGTGGTAAATGTACAGTAGCTACATTTCTGAACTGAGATTGTCAGTGCATGAAGCAAACTGTGCTCTGCAAGGATGTCGCGCTTGGTCACACCTGGATGGCTAAACCCAGGCATGCTCCAGATGAGCCTGTGGTACAGGGTGTGGTTCCCGGTGCGAAGCCTGAACGGTCCACTTCCACCGCTAGCGGTCCTTTCTGTCTTGCCCACACTGTGCTGTTCTTTGGAACGATCATAAGCCAATCTCAGACCGCCCAATCCAATTGGGGAGAGCGGCTCTCCTCCCATGACGTGCTGTACTTTGGTGTGACGTCTCGGATGATTCTTCTGTGAAGGGTGTAACTTCCAGGGAGCGCAGTTAGGAATGATTGACTTTCACCTCTGTCTTGACCCCAGTGCTCTCTGATTGGTCTGGGTGAAGCATGTAATTAAGGCTCTGTTTCACTGTAAAGGATCGTCCAGGGATTTTTGGGGAAATTTTCTTCTTTCTGGGGCTGCTAATGCAGTGATTGAGTAGAGCTACCAGACTGCGATGATGGGATTTTGAGTCCTGCTGAAGAGAACATCTCTTGCTGGGTCTTTTCCATTCTCATAACACTCCACCACTTTCTGTCTCCCTGTGTTTGATTATAAAATCTGTCCCTCTTATCCACCCCCCCTGTGTGTAACTAAACACCTGCTTTTGTCTACAGCATCATTGGTCTGGCCTTGTTGCGTCCTACCTGTTGTGTGCGTAATCAGAAGGGCTTGATAGTGCCTGGGTATCTAGCTATCAGTAGCACACCCTGCCCATCTGGCTGAGCTGGGGCTTATGGGAGAGGCTCGCTGGCTCCGTGGGGTGTTCAGTCATGCCTTGGTCGTTTTCGTTCCATCGCTCTGTTCTAACCTGCATGTTGCCCGTCACCCTCATGCTGTCTTGTGTTTCCTGTTTTTTTTTTTTTTTTCCTCCCTCTGTCGTCCTCTCTCCTCTCTATCACATTCACTTGCTCTAGATGCCATCTAACAACAGTATCAGAAAGCAGATAGAGACCTTGCAGGTGAGTCCACTGGGTCACCCCCCGCCGCCCCTCCCCCAACCCCCACGGACATGATCGGTCCTGTGTGAGATGCTCTTCTTTAAGCAGGCTCAGGTCCAGGTTTTTTGTGTGCGTTAATTTGTCTTGAGAAAGTGAAGAGGGTTGTGTTTGTGTTGGGTGTTGAATAGCCACTGGCCTCCCATTGTGGGCTTCTGGGACCTGTGTTTAGCTGCTGCTCCTGTAGCTCAACAAGTAGATTACAAAGGTCATGGGTTCAAATCCCAGGGAGTGCACATAAATTGTGACCCTTCCATGGTTGTCACTAACATCTGATTGGTCGAAATGCATGGATTATCTGAAGGCAAAAACTGCATATTGTGCATATTAATTAATTATTAGTAGTATTGCACTTTGCAGTGTAATAATGCATCCCCTATATCTTGGAACTTGAAAATTTCCAACCTCCAACTTAGTGCTATAGAACAGCTGAATGGACTGAATTCATAACGCAAATGTAGACAAGCGAATGCTAATTCTGCTAGCGTTTGACGCTAACATACGGTGATTCTCAGAGATGTGCTAGCAGAATTTAGCACATAGTTATTCATGATGTACACCGTGTAAACCGTAACTAAACGTCTCTTCGGTTTACGTCACTGGCGCTCTGCCAACCCAGCAACACCTTTGCTGAGCCAACCTTTCTGCAGTGGAAAACCGAGCTGGAGCTGAGCTAGAACTAGTCTCTGTTCATGGTGCAGGACGGGTACGACTCAGTTCCTGTATGCCAGTGGAAAGGCACCATTACAGACCTAACACACATTCCCACATTGACATAGCACAGCTGAAATATGGCAGAGATCACTCCTGTGAATCTTTGCTGATTCCTTTGCATATGGACCAGTGCCTTTCGTTCTCTGTACATTTTTTTTTTCTTTTTTTTTTGCTAAATCACGTTGAGTAAACAAATAAGCATGTGTCTGAAACTTAGTGTTAGCAGGTGTTGCGCTGGTGGTATGAACAAGTCTTGAGGTGGCTTTTGTGTGGTTCCCCCTGCTGGTGGGGCACATCCTGGTTCTGCGCTGTGTGATGAGCAGTCACGTTTCTGTGCGCCTCTATATTGGTACTAGAGACATTAGTGTGGAGTTGAGTTTGTGTGTGTCTTACTGTGTCCAGCTGTGTGCCCGCAGATACATCAGCTTTGGTATCATTCTGTTTACCCTCATTGGACTCTAAAGCTTTGTCTGAAAACTGTTTGTACTGCAATAATAAGCAGATATTAGTCAGCAGCCTCTGACATGTTCAAACAGTTTCACTGTGTCTAATTTTTTGAAATACTTGTTCCTCTTGTTAAGGTACCTTCCAGGTACCGTTGTACATACAGGCCACATAACCTAGGCTAACACAGGCATCCTTCAAAGGGATTGTTGATTCGGCTGCAATTCTGTGTGCCCAGCCTGGGCGTATCCCATGTGTACCTGTGTGTGTGTGTGTGCGCGCGTGTGTGCGTGCACGTGTGGGTGCTTCACACCTGCCTGGCACGGTCCCAGACACTCCCACTTCTGTGCTTCAGTCTGTCTTTTGTAATGCAAACATCTGAGTGTGTCAGTGCTTAACACACTCTGATTAAGCCCTGCTCTGAGTCGCTATTCTTTATGTTCAGATTCTTATCTGTCCAGTAATTGAGTACAAGGTCAGTTGTGGAAATACTGCCTGGCAGCATGCATGCTGTTATGTATAATGTCGGGCTGGAAAGGGACTGGTATTGCTTCCATTGGCTGTCAGATCGTGCCAGTAAAGCCAGTGGAGGTAATCGTCTTTTCGGTCTGAATTGCTTGTGGTCCATTACTAATGCTGGACTATGGATATACTCTTTGGAGAATTTATCACCCTCGTATTTCATCTTCTGCCTCCATAGAACAAGGACCCTAAGATGTCCCGTGTGGCCCTGGAGTCTCTGTACCGGTTGCTGTGGGTCTACGTCATCCGCATCAAGTGTGAAAGCAACACGGTGACCCAGAGGTCAGTGACACTCCCTTACATACACACGCGCGCGCACACACACCTCTCTTTGTTTGGACCATCATTCTATAGCTATTAAGAACCCACAGTCCCGGAAGCCAGATGGGATTGTGTATGTGTAATCTGGTAAAATGTAATGTAATCTTGAGTTTTAAAAGGCTAAATTAATTTTGTTACACACCGGATCACCAACCAGTTTCTGATGGGACTTTCCAAGCAAATAATCACCTAAATGAAGTGAAACAAAGTGGTGGCCTTCAGCATCCCCCACTCATGCCTGATACTGGCTCATCCTGTAGAGCTCTTGGCTTGCAGGAATCCTCATTTTGGGCCTGGTTCTCATAGTTAAACCATGCAGCCCCGTTATTAACTGGGACTGCTGGTGATTACAGGCTGTGTGAAGAACTGTGGTCCTGTCCGTGGGTGAGGAGTCTCTGGCCACATGTTCATACCTGGCGTTAGCTGGCCTGTTTGACCATGCTGCTGCTTTTCCCCCTCTAGCCGCCTCCTCAGCATCGTCTCGGCGCTCTTCCCCAAAGGCTCCCGTAGCGTGGTGCCCCGTGACACGCCCCTCAACATATTCGTCAAGATCATCCAGTTCATCGCTCAGGTCAGCAGCTGGTTTCGTGTTCTAGCAGAAGCATAGAAGCCTCTCTCTGCTATTTCTGGTCTTAGCCAAACAACCAGCTAACCCTCCAGGCTTCTCATGGTATATGTGGTTTCGCCATAACAATGAGCGATGTGTTCCGAGATGTCTGCTCCCTTCAGTTGTTCGTTCGCTGTGTCCGAACTTGTTCTTGTGAGCTTGGCGCCGTCAGCACCGGATTGTTTTTTTTGTGCTCCATGAAACGCTGCTCTGTGAAGGCTTGTAGAACATCCAGTGTTTTTTTTTTTTTTTTCTTTTTTCTTTTTTAATGTTAGTTAATGTTTTTATGAGGGTTAAAATGTCATTGATTTGCTCCCATCACCCCCTCCCTCTACCATGTTTCAGGAAAGGCTTGATTTTGCCATGAAGGAGATCATTTACGATCTCCTTTGCGTTGGGAAATCGCACAAAACCTTCACGATAAACCCGGAGGTGAGTGGCGCTCTTCCTTCCCTACTTTGGTATCTCCAAGGTCACAGGTGTTCGGTTTCAGCAGTTGTATTGAGGTGTACCCATAACAAGAGACAGCGACACAGTGATTGGTGCGTTGCCCTGCCGATCCGAACCATGGGGAGCTGGAGATTGGCCGCTGCAACTGTCCTCTGATCACTTTCACTCCTTGCCAACTGCAGAAGAAAGGGGATGCTTCATACAGAATTGAACTGTAGGCACATTGTTGGTTTGTTGGTTTTCTAACCAGTTCCCCTGGTTGTGAGTGTGGGTGGTAGTTTAAGATCCATGGAACTCGATTCCATAAATATACAGCAAAGTCTTCGGATTTTTGTCAGAAGTGACACAATGATGCTGTTGGTAGCTGGATTTTGAATTGTGGACATGACACCATTCTGTTTATAACCTACAACACAGGCCTTAGTGTTTTCCCCCATACTCACTGGAAGCAGTTTATTCAGGCTTCTCCATCACTTGACCCTTCGCTCTTTATTCAGACTCCTCCCTTTGTATGTGGCTCCTTCTGTGGATTTGCATTTTATCATTCTTCCCACACCAGAGGATGAACATTGGCTTGAGAGCCTTTCTGGTGATAGCGGACAGTCTGCAGCAGAAAGATGGCGAGCCGCCCATGCCTACCACAGGTGTCATCCTGCCCTCAGGGAACACCCTGCGCGTCAAAAAGATCTTCCTCAACACCACGTTGACCGATGAGGAAGCCAAGGTCATAGGTGTGTCTCCCAGAATGCACCACTCAGAGAACATTCTCCTTGACCATTACAGTTCATTTAGATTTGTTTATCAGTAGGGAAGGTATCCTTTCCTTTGAGGAAGGCTGACCATGGTCAATTGCTTCTTCAGGCATGTCCCTCTACTATCCTCAAGTCCGGAAGGCTCTTGACAACATCCTCAGACACCTGGACAAGGAGGTGGGCCGTTCAATGAGCATGACCAACGTACAGATGTCCAACAAGGAACCCGAGGACATGATCACGTGGGTCTTGTGTCTTGGAAAACTGCCACTCAACATGGCTCCTCATGATTCCTTGATGATCTTGGGGGAGTCTGTTTTGCATTTTGGGGAATCTTGAGTGTATCTGTCTGTACGTTTCATAGGGGGGAGAGGAAGCCGAAGATCGATTTGTTCAGAACGTGTGTGGCAGCCATTCCAAGACTCATTCCAGACGGCATGAGCAGACAGGAACTCATTGAACTGCTGGCCAAGTAAAGACCTTTAACCTTTAACCCTGTTAGGTTCAGTAGCCTGTTCTTTGAGTCAAGGTTTTAAAAATGATATGACTCCAACCCTTCTGTTTTCTAATGTGAAGAAAATTTGAATGTTGATGCTTCAGAACCTCTTGCTTTAGTTCCCTAGTGTCCCAATATGTTTGGCTCTTCCCAGTATCTGGTATCCTCTGTGCCAGTATAATTGGCTAATGATAAATTCAAATTCAAATTCAACTTTATTTGTCCCCGAGGGGCAATTTAAAAGGCATAGAGGAGCAGCGCACACACATAACAGTTGTAACATTGACACAACAGATGACACACAATAACAGACGTGTTTTTTTTTTTTTTCTTTTTTTCTTTTAGCAGAGAACCAGCAGTGATCAACAAATGAACACTATGAACAATAATAAATGACTAATAAATGATTTTAAATACACAGGCAATAAGGTGCATAATGTTGAAAGTGGAAAAATCAGAAGTGATAAGGTTGCCCCCTTTGCTTCTCTGGCAGGCTCACCATCCACATGGACGAGGAACTGCGAGGCTTGGCCTTCACCACCCTGCAGGCACTCATGGTGGACTTTCCGTCCTGGCGGGAGGATGTGCTCTCGGGCTTTGTGTACTTCATCGTGCGTGAGGTGACCGACGTGCACCCCACGCTGCTGGACAATGCCGTCAAGATGCTGCTGCAGCTTCTTTCTCAGTGGAGGCAGGCCGTGCAGTCCAGCCACAAGGGCGTGGAGACTGGGGTACCCGAAAATCCCAGAATTCGTTGTGTTATCATTAGAATTTTCTTGTAATTAGGATTCCAATGTACCGACACTTCAAGTGACCCTTCCTCCCAACAGCAGGGTAATGTGAGCGGGGGCCCGTCCTCTCTATCTCTGGAGCGCCCCCCGCTGACAGTGCTCCATGTAGCTGAGGGTCTGGCTCTAGTGGTGCTGTGCAGCGTGCGGCCTGCCACTCGCCGGCTGGCTGTCAACGTGCTGAGAGAGGTGCGGGCGCTGGCCGCCGCACTGGGCATCGCCAAGGTAACCGCAGCATACAGCAAGTCACCTTTGACCTGTTAACACCCTCATGGATCTTGCATGCTGATCCAGTTTTTGTCAGGTTGTCATCTGGTAACACTTGTGATGATTGTGTGCTGTTAATTTCTAGTTACTCTACTTTCCAGTGCTAATTTTTATGGTTCTCAGTGCATTAGTTATGCACAAAAGTTGTAATGGTTGCAGCAGTTGGAGCCTTCATATGACCCCTGACCTCTGATCCTGGCACTTTTGGGTTTTTCTCGATGCTGTAGATCTGTGATGTGAGCCTGTCTGTCGGTCTCTCTCTAGGGTGAAGAGGAATTGGCCATTGATGTGATGGACAGGCTGAGTGCCTCTGTGCTGGAGAGCTTTATACACCTGACTGGAGCTGACCAGGTAAGGGGGACCTGGCTGAATTGATTCACATACAAATTGAAGTACAAACATTACTCTGTCGTACTGAAGTATGAACAGCATTATCTCTGACAAAATTTGAGGTTTACTTTAGAGCTTCCAAAATAACAAATTAAGAAGGCTTGGTGTATTTCAGGAGTAATCTGAATGGTTACTCAAAGTTTATCACCCTAGAGTAAAATGTCTTCCTCTCTGCTGCCCCCTGCAGACCAATCTGCTGTACTGCCCGAGCGGCATCGACTTGCAGACACTGGCGGAATGGAGCTCGTCTCCCATCAGCCACCAGTTTGACGTGGTTAGCCCCTCTCACATCTGGGTGTTTGCCCACGTGACACAAGGCCAGGACCCCTGGGTCATCAGCCTGTCCAGCTACCTGCGTCAAGAATACTTGCCCCGGCACTGTCCCACGGCGCTCAGCTACGCCTGGATGTTCGCCTACACGCGCCTGCAGCTGCTCTCACCGCAGGTTGACATCAAGTGAGTCTGCGTGCGTGCGTGGAACAGTTATTGTTGATAAAAACTATAAGCATTCATTTTTGGAAACTTGACTGAAATAAGATATGAAAATAAAATGTAAAAACTATAAACAAATAAACAAAAAATATTGCTTCAGAAAGTTACTGGAATAAAAACACACCATACTTTTCATTTTTACTTCTATTTAGCTAATTATTTGTTTACCGTTAATTACTATTAATACGTGGATCATGTTTTGCCCATGTTGAGGATGTGAGTACATAAATGCACAGTGTATTCATGCAGTATATCACATAAAATAGGTCAGTATATAAAATGAATGAAACTAAAAATTTTTATATCTTAAAACTAATAAGCCTCATTGAAAACAACTGAATTTCTAATGAAAAATTAAAAAAAAAATTTAAAGTGTGCAGTACAGGAGGAAATGGGCCTAGTTCACCTTGACATCTGGCCTTTGACCTCTGACTTTCTCTTGACCTCCCCCCTCACAGTAGCCCCATCAACGCCAAGAAGGTGAACAGCGTGAGCAGCAGCGACTCATATGTGGGGCTGTGGAGGAACTACCTGATCTTGTGCTGCAGCACGGCCACACCCTCCCCAGCCTCATCATCATCCTCGTCCTCCGCCTCGGGCTCCGTCCGCTGCTCCCCACCTGAGACACTGGCCTCCACGCCCGACAGCGGCTACAGCTACGATTCTAAGGTTAATAACAATCAAATACCCTGTGGGGTTATGTTAACAAACGTGTGTGGTAATCTAATTTTTGGTAATTCTACTTGGTCAGTCTGTCCTTATTGCCTTCTTAAGCTTAAGTTTAAGCTTTTTTGCATATATCCCAAGCTGTTTGCACCATACATTTGGTTACCTCACTATTTGTCTACACATTTTATATATATATATATATATATAATTTCTATTCTGCTACCTCTCTTTTATTCTATTTGTTTTTTGTGTGAACTTTAATTGGTATGTCATGCCACCACCTGCACCAAAAGAAATTTTTTATACTTGTACTCATCGAAATAAAGATTCTGATCCAGTGTGATTGTACTGTATGGAGCTATTACACAGTAATCTGTGGTCAGTGCTGTGTTCTGATAGGACCATTTCAAAGGCCCAGTTTGAATGATCTCTTCTTTATGGTTCACCAGATCATCGGCATCCCATCCGCCTCCTCCTTGTTCAAACATGTGGTGCCAATGATGCGCTCGGAGAGCATGGACATCACGGAGTCTCTGGTGCTGGGGCTTGGCAGGACCAGTCCAGTGGCCTTCAGGTACCTCTGCATGTCGATTCTGACTCCGCTCACAAGATGGGTTTGCTGGGCCAAATTCATGCCAGGCCTATAGTCTTGGCTTTCTGGTTCTGCTGTGATCAGGGGCTGGAAATTTGGGACCCCCTGACAAAATGTTACCTTGCGTTGCATTCTATAATTTTAATAATTTTACATGATCAAGGGCCCCTGTAACGTGCTGGACCCCCTGAATCTGCCAGGGTATCCAAGTGATATAAAATCAGCCAGGGATCCCCAGCTGTTTTTCCCAGACAGACCAGTTCCATCAGGAACACAAAGCCAAAGTCCACTGTGTCAATAAAATTAAATTTACCGACTGGGTTAGGCGCCCCAATAATAAAATCGATTACTTGGTCCGGATTCACTTGTTTCAGTCCAAATGTGACCATGCTGTGTGTCTTAGCACCTCTGATGTCTTGTTTCTTAACAGAGAACTCATAGAAGAATTGAACCCCATTATCAAAGAGGCACTTGAAAGGAGACCAGAAGTAAGTAGACCACACGTCAAGGCCGTGGAATCTGGAGCAGAATCCCCACCCATACTCTATCCGCCTCACTCGTCCCTGTCACTGCTGTTCTGTAATATTCTGTTGGGTAACCTTTAATTAAGGAGGGTGCTGACTGTTGTGGTTCGGTCGCCTCTGGGTCAGCTGTCTCCCCTCCACCCTCCCTCCTCACCATTCACTCATCTCCTCTTCCCCAGAATATGAAGCGCCGGCGGAGGCGTGATATTCTCAGAGTCCAGCTGGTCCGGATATTTGAGTTGCTGGCTGACGCTGGCGTCATCAGTCAGACGTGAGTATGAAAGCGATACCTTTTCTCATGGGACTGCCTCATTCCCTGTTTCCTAAGACTTTATGGGATTGTTTTCCACTGACAGGTCCTTCTTCGTGGCTCTTTGTGTTTCATAGTCCCAAATGTAATCAAATCCTTCTATTCCCGGGATCAGCATCCTCAGCCCCGTATCTGAGACCTTTTCGAACCTATAACCCTCCTTCTCCCAGGGCGAGTGGGGGCCTTGACGGAGAGACACATTCCCTGAACGGCACACTGCTCGAGTATGTGGACCTCACACGGCAGCTTCTGGAAGCTGAGAATGACAAGGACTCCGACACGCTGAAGGACATCCGCTGCCATTTCAGTGCGCTGGTGGCCAACATCATCCAGAATGTTCCGGGTGGGAGCTGCTTTTGGTTCTCCTTCCTTTTTGGTTCACAACTTCCTTTTTATACTGCACTGTGCAAAGGTCTTACGCAGTCAAAGAAAATTATGTTAAAATGATCTTCACCTTGGTCTAGAACTATATTTTTGTCAGTCTACTTAGCCATTTCTAAACCTCTCCTGAAGTCACCCCAATATTTGCAGTATCCATCCAATAAACCCATGTTTTTTTTGATTCAACCACTAGCAAACTATTTGGCTAATCAATACCTCATTGAGTTATTAAGTAATTAGGTTAATCAATTGATTGAGCTGGTAGTGAAATTTAACGAATACATGGAATGACTGTGGTACCCCTGGGGAGACGTTTGGGAACTGAAGCGGTGTTCATACTTCCATCCAACAAGATGTCAGTAACTTTTTAGAAAAAAGAAGATATTCTTGTTTTTTTGTGTTCCTGTTCATTTGCATATGTCATATATACATTGTGTTGTTTTTTTCTGAGCAAAAATATACTTACTGTCGATATAGCTGTAAACATTTTCTTTGACTGCCTAAGACTTGAGATTAATTTTAAGATGGACTTTATTGGTGCCAAGGGGAAATTCTGGTGTACACAGCAGAGAGACCATTTGAACAAATGAACATGCATACTGGGCCAAACAAACAAGGTGCAAAGATGGTATACAGAGTGCAAACAAAGTAAGCATAGTGCAAACTGATTAACAAAGTACAATGTACACAAATGAAATATCCTTTTGCACAGTGCAGTGCCTTCCTGGGAGTTGTGGCTTTCAGCATATTCATCCCGTCCCCGAGGTGCCTTACAGATTAGTGCATGTGTGTCATCCATGCTGACCGAAGGCTCTTGTCTGTTCCAGTGCACCAGCGCCGGTCCATCTTCCCCCAGCAGAGTCTCAGGCACAGCCTGTTCATGCTCTTCAGCCACTGGGCTGGGCCCTTCAGCATCATGTTCACACCGCTCGACCGCTACAGCGACCGCAACATGCAGATCAACCGGCACCAGTACTGTGCTCTCAAGGTATTTCAGCTGGTAGGGCGTACAAGGGGACGCTGATGTGGCTGGGCTGCTCCTGGGTGACATTTGATTCTAGATATGGATTTTTGACTCCCCCTGCAGGCCATGTCGGCAGTTTTGTGTTGTGGGCCGGTAGCGGATAATGTGGGACTCTCTTCCGATGGTTACCTGTACAAATGGCTGGACAACATCCTCGACTCCCAGGACCGCAAGGTAACACAGCTTGGTGAAAAGGTGCAACAGTATGACTGCACTACAGCCCTCAAGTTACATGACCACAGTAAATTTAATCAGGCTGAGTTTTCCAAAGACTGTTTAGTGTGGCATATTGCACTGACTGCCTGATAAAGGCTCTGTTGTACATTTTAGTATATTGGTCTACATGAAGAGGCTGACACACCTCGTCTTATCGCTGCCCCCTGCAGGTCCACCAGCTCGGCTGTGAGGCCGTGACGCTGCTGCTGGAGCTGAACCCAGACCAGAGTAACCTCTTGTTCTGGGCCGTGGACCGCTGCTACACGGGGTCCCGCAGGGTCGCTGCTGGCTGCTTCCGGGCCATCGCCAACGTCTTTCACAACAGGTGGGCTGTTGCTAGCACATGGGGAGCCTCTCCAGTGATTGAACATATACCCCCTGTGGTTCAGGTGCAACTAGTGTTTGATTCTAGTGAAAGTGCACAGAATGTATTAGTGGTGGAAGAGGACTATGGCTAGGACAGCCAGATATGTTTCTAATGGAGCCAAGTTAGCTGGAGTTTATGTGTAAGGATTTAATTAAAATGGTGAGTCTTTTGTATTGAAGGACTCATGGACTGTGGCCTGTGATTCACTCAACTACATGGTAGCTCAACAAGTAGAGCGTCGCACTAACAATGCAGATGTCATGGGTTCAAATCCCAGGGAGTGCACACAAATTGTAACCCTTCCATACACTGTGAGTTCACCAACCTACCTAAGTGGAAAGTTGGTGAGCTTTAAGCATTGTGGGGCTTTAACCTGGTGTTGTGGTGTGTTTGTTCTGCAGGGATTACCAGTCTGACACTGTGGTGCTGCTTAACCTCATACTGTTCAAGGCAGCAGACTCATCCAGGGACATCTACCAGGTGGCCATGCAGTTACTGCAGGTCAGAATCTTGATTGCCTCACACCCACCATTCAGAGAGTTGCGGTTATCGTAGCCTGTGCTGCTGATTCCTTTGTTGTAAAACTTTTGGGCTTTTTTTTGTTGGTTGCACTCAGATCCTGGAGCCCAAGCTGTTCCGCTACGCCCATAAATTGGAGATCCAGCGCATGGATGGCATCCTCAGTCCTCCGTCACCCCTGCCACACCTCTATTCCGTCTCCTACTACCAGCTGTCTGAGGAGCTGGCCAGGACCTATCCTGAGCTGACGCTGCCCCTTTTCTCAGGTCCGCCTTATCTACACACTCTTCACTCTGCTCCACCAACACAGATGGTGGCACAACAGACGCATTTCCTCTTCAGTTTAACGAAGGTTTGACTGTTCTTTAAGTGTTTCTCAACCCAGTCCTCAGGGCCCCCCAGACAGTCCACGTTTTTGCTCCTTCCTAGCCCTCATCTAAAGTACGGAATACCTGGTACAGATGTACTGGGAGTTGGGAGGGAGCAAAGTTGTCAACGGTCTGTGGGTCCTTGAGGACTGGGTTGAGAAACCCTGTTCTAGGAACTACAACCTTCTTTCCTGTCCATCTGAGAATTCTGTAGCTGAAAATTTTTGACCTCTCCAGGGGTTAGTTGTCCTCATGTTCTGACACTTCCCTGCTGCAGAGGTGAGCCAGCGTATCCAGACCGCGCACCCTGCTGGCCGTCAGGTGATGCTGCACTACCTGTTGCCATGGATGAACAACATTGAGCTGGTCGACTTCAAGCCATCGGCACGGCGACAGGGGGAGGCAGCCATGGGCGAGGAGGATGAGGATGCGCAGGAGCGGGACATGATGATGATCAACAGCAGGCGGTGGTTGAGGGGGGAAGGATGGGGCTCCCCCCATGCCACCACCATGGTGCTGAACAACTTGATGTTCATGACCGCCAAGGTGAGGTTGGAGCTTCACTTTCTGGGGTGTGTGCTTTCCGCACTCTTTGTCTGATGTCGGGATTCACTTCGTAGTACGGGGACGAGTTCGCCTGGTCGGAGATCGAGAACGTGTGGACCACCCTGGCAGATAGCTGGCCGAAGAACCTCAAGATCATCCTGCATTTCCTCATCAGCATGTCCGGGGTGAACAGTGAACCGAGCCTGCTGCCCTATGTGAGTGCAACTGCGTTGCTAGTGCCTTGGAGATCCTGTAATCACGGGTCACGAACACTGTGATGATGTGGCGGTGACATTGTGGCAGGTTAAGAAGGTGGTGGTCTATCTGGGCCGGGACAAGACCATGCAACTGCTGGAGGAGCTGGTCTCTGAGCTGGAGCTCACTGACCCTGTCTGTTCTGCGGTCACTCACATGGACAACCCGCCCTACTACCGCATCACCTCCAGTTACAAGATCCCCTCTGTTACCTCAGGTATCAATCCCACAAGCCCCTCTTAAATTAAATTTGTTCTTGGATATTCCGTAATGCTCCAGTGGGCCACAGTGCTGTCTGTATGTTTAGGGACTACATCCAGCAGCAACACCATGGTACCTGGAGGGGACGGACATCACGAGGGAAAGATGAAGGAGAACAACGTGGAGGACAAGTAGGAGTCGTGTGTCATTAGCACCGTCACGTTACCGCTGTGTGTTGCACGCATGCTCGCTGATGGCCCCTTGTGTCCTTCACAGCTATTCGCACCTGGACATCTACGGTGGCCTCAACAGCAACCTGAACCGACAGCATCACCGGCTGGAGTCCCGCTACAGCAGCAGCTCGGGGGGTTCCTATGAGGAGGAGAAGGGTGAGAACACACATTCCCACGAGTGGGACACTGTCAGTGGCTCCTCTCCCTTCCATGCAGGTTAAATGTGTTCTCCCATGTCTGCTAGGCGATTCCATGCCCGTCTACGCTAATTGGCGTCTGAAGGTGATGGAGCACAACCAACCAGAGCCGCTACCCTTCCCCCCGACAGGGGGCTGCTGGTCCCCGCTGGTGGATTACCTACCCGAAACCAACACCCCTGGCGTACCCTTGCACAGGTGAGCCTTGCTCACTCACTCCTGACCTATGACCTCCGATTCTCTTTATGTCTCTCATCCTGGCACTTTCATGGTTTCCAGGTGCAACATTGCAGTCATCCTGCTGACAGACCTCATCGTTGACCATGGCGTGAAGGTTGAATGGAGCTCCTACCTGCATTTGCTCTTGCACACCATCTTCATAGGTAATTCTACCACCCCTGGACACACACCTGTAGATACCATATTGCATATTTATTTCACTTCCTATGTTGTCTTTTGTCTTGCACTGTCTTGTCTCTGTGTGTCCTGTTGTCTGTCCATGCACCTGTCCCTTACCCTGCAACTGTGGCATAAGAATTTCACTGTGTTCCTCCGAATATGTCACAGTAAATACTTGAATCAGAATTAGAATCAGAATAGAGTTCATTGGCAAGTACATTCACACTTACAAGGAATTTGCATGCACGCGCACACACACACACACACACACACACACACACACAGAGGGCTATATACAGGTACTAATATAAATAGATAGAAGAATGTGAAGTATGATATAGCAGTGGAACTCAGAGAAATATATACCTATTTAAGAGAGTGCAAGTTTATACTAGGATGGGGAAATAGTATTTAAGCGAATGTTCCTGGCCTTATTGATGAGGCAGGCTGCAGTGGGGAAGAAACTATCCCTATGGCGTGATGTTTTGGTCTCAATGAACCGCAACCTTCTGCCAGAGGGGAGAGTCCGAAACCGTTTATGACCAGGGTGAGAGGAATCAGCCATAATCCTTCCTGCTCTTTTCAAAGTCCTGGACTCGTACAGGTCCTGTAAAGACTGAAGGTTGCAGCTGATCGAAACTTGTTCCCTGGTCACCTATGTACCTTCTGTCCATTCTCTAGCTTTGCGGTATGTACCAGTCATCACCACTTGATCTTCTCTTCCTAGGGCTCGACCATCAGCACCCTGAAGTTTACGAGCACTGTAAACGGCTCCTGCTCCACCTGTTGGTCGTCCAGGGCACAAACAGCAATGTCCAATCCCTGGCCTCGGTGCTGCTACGTAACCGTGAGTTCAATGACCCCAAGGTGCTGACCGTCAAGCAGATGACCCCCGAGTTCAACCTGACTGGTGAGATTTAATGTCCATGTCTCCCAGGAAAGCTGATTTGCATGTGTGCATGAAATTAATCCCCCGCCATGTGTGGTTCTAGGCGTGTACGACTTCGTGCCAGACTGTCAGCCTTCGCCCATGACCGACTCGGGTCTGAGCTCCAGTTCCACATCCTCCAGCATTAGCCTGGGCACCGGGCCAGGCCTGCCCCAGCTCACCACCACACTTCTCAATGAGGTGGACCTCTCTGCAGAGCAAGACGAGAAGGTCAAGTCACTCATCGAGTTTATATCATCCAGGTGAGCATCCGTATGTCATGTTGCTTTAAGTTGCTCCATCGCTTTCGGTGTTTTCGGTGTCTCAGTTCTCGACCGGCAGTCAGTATGCTTAGTTTAGTCTGTCGAGACTTACTGCAGATGACTTACAAGTCTTTGCTTAATCCTTGTTTTTGAAGCAGTCTCTCTTGGAGCACAGGGGTATTGTATAGGGCATGCTTGCGTGTGAGTGTTTGCGTGTAAACATTTGCCATGTTTGCTGTGTATCCATCTCAGTGTGCAGATTTTGCTTTGTTTTGAAATTATGTATACATACGTATGTGTAGGTTATGGGTCTGCTTTGTTCTTGCTCTGGGTTTCTGTGTGTGTGCATGTGTCCCTTGAGCTGCGTGCTCTGCCCCCTCTAGGAAACGCGGACCCCTGTGGAACCATGAGGATGTGTCGCCAAAAAACCCCAGCATTAAGAGTGCAGATCAGCTCACTGTGTTCCTGAGACACGTGGTCACTGTGTTCAAACAGCTCCAGCCAGGTAGCCTTTCTGTTCCCCATGTTTGTGTTTCATTACATGAATGTTCTACATTGCCCAGTGTTTTTTGCTGGCTTTGTGCACTATATCACCCAGTGCTCATTGCAAATTCTGTGCACTACAATTCCCAGTATTCTCTGCAGGCTCTATGAACTACATTACCCAGTGTCCTCTGTGCAGGGTTCCAGCTGGACCAGCTGCTTAGTGAGGTAGCCCTCCAGACCGCGCTATCCTGCTCGTCGCGTCACTACGCCGGCCGCTCCTTCCAGATCTTCCGAGCTCTAAAACAGCCCCTGACGGCTTCCACGCTGTCTGACGTGCTCTCACGCCTTGTGGAGACGGTCGGTGACCCTGGGGAGGAGGCACAGGTCAGCATTCTTATTCCACTCAGAATCAGAAAGATCATCATTGGCCAAGTATGTTAAACATACAAGGAAGTTTTGGTGGGTGTTATGTACAAGTATGTACACAAGAACTTTACACAAACTTAAAACACTAGGCTGCCTAATTAGTTGGAAGCAGCATGGGATGGACTAAAGCTTGAATAAATTAATTTGGGAATAGAAGTAAACCAACTGGTGTTTTTCTCCCTCCCTCTCTTGCACACCATAGGGCTTCGTCATAGAGTTACTCCTGACCCTGGAGGCCGGCATTGACACACTCGCTGACTCCATGAAGAGCTATGACTTCCTGTCGGCGCTCTCACAGTAAGTCTCTGCTCTCGCAGCAACGCGGGGGAACGAGGGCCGCGATCAAACCTGAAAGCATTGCCTTCCTCTCTCCGCCCCCCCCAGGACGTCTTACTCGGCAGACCCCATCCTATGCAAGTTCGCAGCAAACCGGAAGAGCACGGGCCAGCTGAACCTGGGTGGCGGCAGCGGCGGTGGGGGGCTGCTGCATGCACACTATGGCCACACCCGCAGCAACTCTCTGCGTGCCAGCCTAATGGGCGACCGCAAAATGGAGCGGCGCTGCAACACGCTGGACATCGCCGAGGGTCGCGGCGGCATCCATGGAAGCCTGGCGCGCACGCGCAGCCTGTCCTCCCTCCCGGAGGGGACCGGCCCCGGGGGCGGGGAGCCGGCACCCCCCGTCGACCCCTGCAACCTGATGGCCACCATCTTCTGGATTGCGACGTCGCTGCTGGAGTCGGACTACGAGTTCGAGTACCTTCTAGCGCTACGGCTGCTGAGCCGGCTGCTGGGCCAGCTGCCGCTGGAGCGAGCGGAGAGCCGTGAGCGCATCGAGCGCGTGCAGGCCAAGCTGCGCTGGCATGGCTTCCCCGGCCTGCAGCAGCTCTTCCTCAAGGGCTTCACGTCGGGCGCCACTCAGGAGCTCACCGTGCACCTGCTCAGCAAGCTGCTCCCTGTGTCCCGGCACACGCTGGTGGACCCCACACAGGCCGCAGGTGAGCGCTGAGGCAAGAAGCCCATTACAGGCTGAGTGATTGTGAGGTTCATGCTCACTGTTGTAAGTGGTACCCAGAAACACAACTGAAGCCACCTAGTGGTAACAGAGGGCAGTATCAGATGCAGACCTGCCTCATTTACAAGGCGCACAAAGTTGGGCTTTTAATAAGGATTTTTTTGTGAGTGGTGGGAATATGGATTTGATTGGGGGGGGGGGGGCTAACGCAGCGGTCCA
>JAODLD010000001.1:21308046-21318328 GCA_026781065.1 Mormyrops boulengeri
CCCCCCCCCCCCCCCCCCCCCCCCCCCCCCCCCCCCCCCCCCCCCCCCCCCCCCCCCCCCCCCCCCCCCCACGCAGCTGTCCAGGGCATTGAATGTGGATGCTCCTGCAACAGTTGTGCTTTTTAGCAAGTCACCTAGCTGTTCTTTACTTTTACCTGCAGGTGGTGCTGTTCTTCCTGTCTCCCGGGTACTGGCTGTCCCGTCACTGACACTGCCCCCCCCACGCCCCCAGGTTTCCCCCGGAACATCCGGGGTCTGCTGCCACACCGCATCCAGCACTTCGACAGCCCCACGGCGTTCTGCCGCGAGACAGCGGACCGCATTGCACGCGCCTGCACCGAGGAGAAGGAGCGAGCCGCCGCGCTCGCCAACCTGGCCCACATGATGAGCCTGTACAGCACACACAGCTACTCGCGCGACTGCGCCAACTGGACCAACGTGGTCTGCCGCTACCTGCATGACTCTTTCTCTGAGATCTCCTTCAGCTTGGTCACCTACCTGGTGGAGGTAGGCCGGCCTTGCTCCGGGTTCGGGCTGTGTGGAGGGCGCATTTCAGTGTACCTGTACTCGTGCTTGTGCAAATGGGAAAAAAGGCATCATCTGAATATCAGTGTACATCTGGTTAGGGAGACCGACCTTAACTGTGACCTGCTTTATCCTCCAAGTTTCTTGATAAAGGGCTGACCAGTATGCAGCAGCCGCTCCTGCAGGTGATCCACAGCCTGCTGAGTCACATCGACCTGTCGGCCGCCCCCGTCAAGACCTTCAACCTGGAGATCATGAAGATCATCGGGAAGTATGTGCAGGTGAGAGAGAGACGCCCAATGTCCATATAATCTACAGCTGATCACGTTGTTTTCCCTGCCATGTCTGGACTGTGGCGCCAAAAACCTCCAAATAGGTGCTTGGTCAAGGTTAGAGCAGCTGACTCCCCTGGGTCTTGCCAACCTGAAGTTTGAAAGTTCCTGCCTCTCACTGCTCTGATTCTGCCCATAGAGCCCATACTGGAAGGAGGCTCAGAACATCCTGAAGCTGGTGGTGTCTCGCTCAGCCAGCCTGGTGGTGCCGGACGAGGTTCACCGCGAGTGCACGGGCTCCCCTGAGATCGCCTTCACGCGCATCTTCAACAGCTCCTCCAAGGAGCTGCCCGGCAAGACACTGGACTTTCACTTCGACATCTCTGAGGTACTTTACCAGGTCACCTGCAGCGCACCCATGTTTGTACTCTGTGGCTCGTTCACACCAGAGGAAGTGATCCATGGTGTTTTTCCAATTTAGACGCCGATCATAGGCCACAAATATGGAGACCAGCGGAACGCCGCAGGTCGGAACGGCAAGCCACAGGTCATTGCCGTGACAAGGAGCACCTCGTCCACCTCCTCGGGGTCCAACTCCAATGGGCTAGTTCCTGTTAGCTGGAAGAGACCTCAGCTCTCTCAGGTGGGCTTCATCTTCCTCTGTCTGTCGTAATACCTCTTTGTCCCCTTCTCCATCTATCTCTGTATCTGCCTGTCGCACTCTCTCATACTCTCGGGCTGTCTTTCTCTGTCTGTATTTCTGTCGTTATGCTCTCTTTCTCTCTCTTTCTCTGTCTTTCCCTCTCTGTCTCCCTCTCTTTCTGTCTCTCTCTTTCTACAGTCTAACATTCATTGTGCCTTGTATGTTTCAGAGAAGAACCAGAGAGAAGCTGATGAATGTCCTGTCCCTCTGTGGGCCAGAATCTGGCCTTCCCAAGAATCCCTCTGTAAGCCCTACAGCCGTTTAACACTGCATGTGTGCGATAGAGCAGCTCAAGCTGAGTGGTTTGGGGTATAACAGCAGTGATCTCCTAGGACTTGATGTTGTGCTCTGCTTTCCCTGCTGTTCCCTAACCTGCCACTCCCCACCCCCAGGTGGTGTTCTCATCCAACGAGGACCTGGACTCCGGGGACCAGCAGACCAGCCTGATCCCCACAGTGGAGGAGGTTGTGCGGGAGGAGGAGGCAGCAGCTGAGGACACGGGCAGCGAGCAGCAGTTTGGCGTCTTCAAGGACTTTGACTTCCTGGATGTGGAGCTGGAGGATGCTGAGGTAAGGGGCAGACAGGGTAGCAGCCTCCGGGATGCGTTGGGCTGGAGAGGGCTGAACACTATTAGATCGGGGTCACACACTGGCTGCTGGTATGTGCCTGTCACAGTAATGAGTCAGGACCTCATACACACACACACACACACACACTCCTGCATTCTTATTGGCTTATCTGTATTGAACGGAAACAGAATATCATCTTTGGATAGAAATGTATCATGTGTGCATGGGTAATACCGTGTATGTATCCATCCTGTCCCACGTGTTAATGGGGTTTATCTCTTAACCACCTACTCTCACCGTTCCACTTCTCTCTAATTTGTGTGAATTTTTTTCCTCTTTTTTTATTTTTTATCTTTTTTTGCCAACCAGGAGCTGCAGGTAAGTTGCAGCCTGGTCTGTACTGTCTCTCCCGTGCACCCGTCAGTCATGTGAGAGGCTGTGCCAATCAGATATGTCCCACATATGAGTCATGTGACCGGAATGTGTGTGTTGTGGTCGTGCCTGCCTGTTTCCATCCAGTGGTTCTCTGAACGTGGTTCCCGTGGCACTCTTCTGCTTTCGGCGTTTTCTTTTATAAATGTGTTTCTGTTGTGTAGCCCTGTAAAATTATGATCTTATTGTATCAGAGCTCCGCCCCCTTCGCTAATAAGTGCTGTACGTGGAGCTTACAGTGTATCCTCATGTCTGGTTGCAGGTATAAGTAAGCATTAGCTGAATATTCAGCTCACATGACATACTTGTGGGGTTAGGTGTTTTGGCTAAATTCTGCTGTGAATGACCTGTGTCGGTCAGCCCAAGTGTTGGGTAGGTCAGTAGATTCCACACTTAACACATCAGTCTTACTATGTGCTTTGTGGGATCTGCTAAACCTGTGAAACCAGAACCTAGCATGGATCCCAATGAATACCAGCTTCAGCATTGTGCCTTACTGTAGTTCCCTGGTGGTCCTGCAGGGGGAGAGCATGGACAACTTCAACTGGGGCGTGCGGAGGCGCTCCCTGGACAGCATGGACAAGGGTGACACACCCTCGCTGCAGGAGTGCCAGGAATTTGCTGGAAGCACACCCAGCCTGAACCTCACCAACCAGGAGGATACTGACGAGTCTTCCGAGGAGGAGGTACTGACCGCTAGTCAGATTCTGACCTGCTCCCACCTCGTAAGTGCCCCCCACCTCGTACACCCCCACCGGTCCTGCCAGCATGGTGTGCTTGCTGGCTTTTGCTGCGGAATGTAAGGGGCTACCTGCTTGCTTCTGCTCCTAAACATGGCCACCACTGTATCTGCCTTGCCCTCATGAAGCAGACCTCCAGAGTGAGCCACACCCCTCTATGGGCTGTGAAACTTGTGCAGTTTCTGCAGGCCCCTGTAGGGTGAGTCTCTCGCCCTACTGCCAGGTTTTTAGCTACATTTTTATGGTTTTGTAGTTCCTAACAACAGCATGAGAACCTCAAGAATAGGGTTTCTTAATCCCGCTGTATATGGTGGTCTTTTCTGTATAATTTCTGATTTCTGTAATATATGATTTTCAATATCATGTTAAGCCAGTGTATTACTCACAAGATGATCAGTATTTTAAAATGAATTTGTAGCCAGAAGTGATTCTGATTTTATTTCATCAGTTTGTTAGTCAGTGTTTATTTCATGCCATAGTATGAAACAACCTCATTTAAAGCAGAAACGCTAAATTAGTTGTTATATTAATCCAGCCCCTACTTAGTTGCTCAAGGGCTAATATGATTTTGCCATAATTGGAAAATCAGTCTTCAAATGATGTTCCCATCTTAATGTAATTCGAATGGCGCTGCCCATTTAAGTAGCTCAGTAAAAGTGTAAGAGCTGGACATGGAGGACCATCTACAGGACCCAGGATTAGGAAACCCTGTAGAAGGACTTGATTTCATACCTAGGAAAATTTTGGTTCTGATCCATTTAAGAAAAGCAGGATAAACCCTGAGGCCTCATTCCCACTGAACTGCTGCTTCTTTTTGAACAAGCCTCCTTTTGGCTTCACAATGGTTCCTCTCTGATCAAAATTCTTCTGACTTCTTTTCAGTTCTGTCTAACATGGTTATCTGAAAATGCTTACTGTACGATCAGACAGTTTTGATAGAAACATTGGACAAAAACGCGATTGTTCACTTGGGGAAAGTCAAAAGATAAGAAGAGACTACTTTCAAAGGTTTCAAAGAAGTCTAGCTAGCCCTCTGACATAAGTGACAACCCCCCCCCCCCCACCCCGCCAGCTAGTGAAATTCCCCTCTAATTCTCTTCCTTTTCCTGCTTTTCTCCTCACCCCTTTTTTTTCGAGGGTGCTATTGTCTAGTACCTGAGCATAGGACAGTCTTCCTCTCCCAGGCCATGCTTCCTTAATTATTCAATCGTTCAGTAGAATGAATAGATTTGAATTCTTATGTTTTAGTTCTTTATATAACAGTTCTGATTTAATTCTGTCGTCGCTGACATGTTCTAACCGCAAGCATGAAGCGCGCAGCGAATGAGCTCGCACACTGGGGCGCTAATCCTGCACACTTAGAATGACTGTCAGATTGACAGGCCAATGAGCTGTCAATTCATATACCTGTAATGTCAATGGATTTCCTATGGAGCACACAAAGTTATTTTAATTTCTCGCACCGGCACAGCTGTTGGCAGGCCTGACTGGCCCATGCCAGAGTGATGTAATCATGTGACCACGCTGTTTCTGTGAAAGACGTTGACCCCCCCCCCCCACTGCCGTCCATTACAGCTGAATAGCGATTCGGCCACTGACGATGCCACCTCTAACCACGTGGACTCCCTGCAGCAGTCCCAGGAGTCATCCAGCAGCGCTGTGATAGAGGAGGCCACGTTGGTGCCGCTCCCTGACAGCCCTGCCCTAGAGCCTGCCCACTCAGACAGCGCCAGCAGCCAGCCGGCTGAGGTGGGACCAATCGGGAGCCGCAATAAGCTGTGGTGCATGGGTCCCTTCTAGCTGTGATCTGCTTGCCCTGCCTACCCCTCGCCTTCCACCTCCTTTATCGTCAACTTCTATCTGCTTCCTGCAGTACCTATGTTTGCCACTGGGGTGAGCCTGGGAGTGTTTGCGTGCTGTGGCATGAACCTTTTTGAGGTTTCTCACGTGTCTACAGGGAGACATTTCCCTCGGTTTACCCTGTTCCCTCCTACCTCTGACAGTTTCTGTAGTAGAGGGCACTCTTGCACACTTCTTCGGCATTGCGGTTATCTTTACCTGCATGTGTCCGTCTTGCTAGCTTACACCGTTTCCTGGTCCCTTGCTCATGTCCACTGTGTCTGGGAGGGGCTTGCTTCTTTTTGATTGGGGGGAGATTGACGACTATTACCTCAGGCCGGCTGTGCTAATGTTAAGTGCTGGTCATGGTTTCTAATTTGAACCCTCTAACACTGGGGGGGAAAGGAGATCCCTCCCTCCCCCCAAAGTTAACTGCTTCTGAGAGGCTTGTAGCTCTAACTCTGGATGCCACCTTACCAAATCCAAGTGAGTATGCTCCTCACTAGCTACCCACTTAACACAGAGATCAATCCTAGTGTGCTAATAATCATTCTGCCTAATGTACTAATGTACTAACATATTTACACAGAGCTGTCATGCTAGTAGCTAACAATGGGCCTTTTCTCTACAGGAAGCTGAAGGCAGCCATGTTTGTTTGTGTGTATATTTTCTTTTTATCCGTTCATTCATCAAGTTCTTAGAGGGTGGAGAAGCCGCCACAGATAAATGATTGAATGAGTAGGAAATGACTTTGTGTGTGTGTGGCTTCATCTCAGCCCTCAATGTGAACCCAAGGAGATGGCCGTTATTAGCGTCACTGGCTAATGGAATGACTTCCCAGATAAAAGCCCATCAGTATCCTCCCACTCTCACCCGGCAACCATGTAGCCAGTAAAAAGCTTTTTGCAATAACGCATGCTGGCCGTGTGCCGACCTCTGGGACTACATTGTCTTTGCTAATTAAAGGTACCATTGGCTTGTCCCAAGGCACAGGCTGCGAGGTGCAGGGTGCTCTGGGACGCGAGGTTCCCCATCACCCAGGGCTTTATAGGTTTATGGGCGTGATGCCTCCATCTCATCCGTCTTTTGGATGCGGGTACTCGTGACGTCAGCTGCCACTAACCTTCAGGCTTCTCTCGGGCACGTGTCATCACATTGACTCCCAGCCCCCCCTTGCCTTGCTAGTTTGAGATCTGTGTTTAGTCAAAGGCCCCTTTCATTCTGAATAATATTTAATTTTACCTAAAACACTGGATGCATGTATGTTCCACCTCATTTACCTAATTAGTCTATCTGTAGTTGATTGCTTTTAACTAAATTCCGCATAGACTGGAAGAGTGGGATAGGAGTATATCATAGCCCTGGGGATATAGGGTTTGTTCCTGAGCACCCCCCTCTGGCTGTGCATAGGATGCCAGTGGCTTGGCAGCAGATGAACTGAGCAGCAGTGTGAGCGAGGACACCGGCTTCTGCAGTGCCCCCCCTCTGCTGCCAGACTCCCAGGACCCCCAGGACGAGCTGGACCCCGCACCCCCTCCTCCGCCTCCTGCCCCGGACAGCCCTCCCGGGTCCATCTGTGAGGAGGATGTGACTCTGGCCCTGAAGGAGCTGGATGAGAGGTGTGAGGAGGAGGAGGCGGACTTCTCGGGGTTGTCCAGGTAAGGTCTATCGTCTTGGCCTCCTGGAGGGAGCGCCCTGCCCTCCTGAAGCATGTTTACAGTACCTGCGCTCAGTTGTTTGTCTCCTCTGGAGTGGCTTGCTCTGTTTTTCAGTCTGGAATATATGTAATATACATGCATACACTTACGAACTGTGCAGGTGCAGTAATACACATCTGTATTAACATCCAGAGGACACACACAAATCCAAGCCCCACACAGTTTTTGCATAGGGGGTGTTTCAGGCCACCAAACAGAGCTTTTGTGTGAGGACCAGCACTCTTGATTAATAGCACAGCATGCAGCTCTGTGCTACAGATCTATACTGCAGATCTATGTCCGTACTGCAGCAAAATGCCGCTGCGTAACACCTCAGTGCAGAGTCTGCAGAGCCTGGGGGGGGGTTAGCACAGCCCCAGCTCTCCGCTGCAGGCTTGGGACCATGCTGTCCTTCACCGTGATCAGCAGCAACAGGCTCAAGGCCGCCTATTCCTTCTGCTTCATTAGGCTGTTTGGCCCCCTGGGCCTGTGAGTATGCTAGGGTCTGCATGTGTTAGCGCGTATGTTAGCATACACAGCAGCACAACGTGCCCGGGAGCTTTTTGTGTGGGGGTTGTCCCCGCACTGTTACCTTTATTAATGTACGCCTGAGTGAGCAGAGCTGTCTTTTTGTGTTAGCTGAGCCTGTCTATATGCTAGCGATGCAGGGCGTGATGGCAGACACTGCCTGTTTGTCTTTATAGAGTCTTATTTTTACAAAAATCTCCGTCTCTCCTTGCAGCCAGGATGAAGGCGACGTGGAAGGCTTCCCAGAGATTCAGGCGTCTCCACCACCTTCGCCCTTCCTGTCCGCCATCTTGGCGGCTTTCCAGCCGGTGGCCTACGACGATGAAGAAGATGCCTGGCGTTGCCACGTCAACCAGATGCTGTCGGACACAGATGGGACGTGCGCGGTGCACACTTTCCACGTCTTCTCCCGGCTGTTCCAGGTGAGCTGTCTGCATATCTGTCCACCTGCGGGTGTTGGTACGTGTCTGTGTGGACCACTAACCCTGTTGGACTTTCAGAGTATCCAGCTGAAGTTCAGCACCATCACAAACACATCCATCGCTTTCCTTGGGGCTGGCCTCCAGCGGGTCGGCAGCAAGTTCCGTAGTTCACTGGACGTGATGATGAGCTCCTCCAAGTGTCCGACTGTCTTTCTGGATGCGGAAACGGTGAGTATGAGCCCCAATGAAGAATGAACTGTTATGGCTCATGTATGAAAAACATAGCTGGGCCTATGCTTGAGCGTGGCATTGTAGACACAAGACTATTCATTTCTCTGCTTTGATCATGTACATGTATGTAAAAGATTTACTCATCATACAGCAGGAGCAGTCTGCTGTGGTGGTCTACGTATCGGCCATGCAGAGCAGCAGGAGTGCCATTACTTGTTTGCTGGGTTCCTGATTTCTTGCTTCATTCCCAGCTGGTGTCCTGTGGCCTCCTGGAAACCTTGAAGTTCAGTGTGCTGGAGCTCCAGGAGCACTTGGACACGTACAACACGAAGAGGGAGGCAGCCGAACTGGTAAGGCCACATCGTGAGTGAGTGAGTGAGTGAGTGAGTGAGTGAGTGAGTGAGTGAGTGAGTGAGTGAGTGAGTGAGTGAGTGAGTGAGTCTCATTCAGGCGCCTCGAAGATGTGAGTTGATAGGCGGAGTCTCAAAGCCAATGTTCTGATTGGACAAGGCTGGCACAGCCTCTTGGGAGAGCAGGTCGGTCTGCGTGCTGTATCGCAGGTCTTCCTAATCGGCTAAGTGCCCTCCCCTCATTACATTTACTTCTGCCAGATGGAGATCTGATTTGTATGCGGCACAAACCGTGGAAGAGCAGCTGCATGTCACCGTATTTAAAATGTTTTTACACTGGGTTTGCCATTAAAGAAATGGGTGAAAGATTAAAATTGCACTGGGCACTAGTCTCCTAATTCTGTCTAATTCTGTTGATTATTAACGTTAATAATTCTGAGAAATATAGGTGGTAACTGTATGTGATGGGTCTCATCCATAGGCTTTACACATTGCCGCTCCATTTAGAGGAGATCAGACTCGGCCTCATTAAAGCTGCATTACCCCACCATCTGGGTTTTTGGTAAACAGCCCTACTGTTTAATGATCAGTTTATAGTGGTTAGTACGTTTCTGCCTGTCACATTTGTATTTTGTTCATCTGACTGTATTTAACCTCTGATGTTTGGTCAGTTGTTTAAAGATGACTACCTCAAGGTTTTGACCTGTGTAAGTGCGGAGCTGAAGTCCCTCCCCCTCAGAGACTCGATTAGGGAGGTGATGACAGAAAGAAACTGAGCTTATGGAGAAAGCTGGTGTAACTGAAGAAGTTGTCATTGGTTGTTGATGTCCTTACGGGTGCTGTCTCATTTTTACACACATGCCCCTATCTGCAGTGGCTGGAGAACTGCAAGAAAACATTTGGAGACAAAGAAGGTGGACAGCAAGTGAACACTCAGGCCCAGGTATGGCACTCTGATCCTAAGAGAGGGTATCTGTGTTTGTGTTTGTGGTTATGTGCGAGTTTGTGTGTTTTTGAGGATAAGGGAACCTTGGCCAGGATCAAGGCTCTTCCTCTGAATGGTTTTATAATCCATCTCCCGTGGGATGTGACCCTGAAACCTGCCGTGCGTCATCAGCCGTACCATCAGTGTGTGTGACAGGCTACTCACCTCGGACATGAGGGGTCATCCTTGCCTCTTATGCGGTCATCCATCAATCAGCTGTCTGTCGGTCAGTCAGCGCTACTGGATGAGCTTGGCTCAGACTTCCCTTTCGGTGCTGCCCTGCTTCCTTGACCTGTGCGAGGTTTACTCTCCTCCACCGCAGTTTGACACGTTTCTCATGACATCACCGCTTATGTACACAAGCTCCAAACAATCAATCAACCAAACAGTGTTGTGATGTAAAGTCAACATGTTTAAGCATACATATACATTACCTTTGCAGAGTTGTGTTGAAAGGAAATTTCAAATTGTAGTTTTAATATGCTGTCCGGATCACACGGTGCTACCCAATAAAATGACGTCAAGGTCACTTTATGGCTTATGTATGAAGAGTCAGTTTGCAGCAGCCAGCCCTGCAGTACTGGGAGCGTGAGGACAGACCCTGATATGGATCGTCAAGGACACCATGCCGGAGCAGGCTTTGGCACCGCAAGACTGCAGCTTGGGTGCCAAGAACAAGTCACCCTCAGGCAGCCTGAGCAGACTTTTAAAGAAGCTGCCCCTCCTCTATATTTTCATCTTCTCTCCTTTTCCGGTTCACTCCTCCAAAGAGCGATCGGTAGCAGCTGTCCTGAAGGGTGTCTTTGTAGAGCAGTGGTGTACTGTGATGTCCTGATGGTTTACTTCAATACACAGAATGGTGAATCCTGTCCTTTCTCTCCTTAGGACTCACTAATTCTTGGTCTTTCTGGCCGGCGCGGGGGGGGGGGGGGGGGGGGGGGGGGGGGGGGGGGGGGGGGGGGTGGTGGTTTGTTGTGTTTTTTGTGTTG
>JAODLD010000001.1:21321004-21344961 GCA_026781065.1 Mormyrops boulengeri
ACAAGCCCGGCGTGGAAGAGACCCCACAGCAAGAGTATTTCTGGGGAAAAGTTTGTACTCTTCAACCCCCCAAACCTAGCGCGCGAACGGTCCCCGCGCCCCCCCCCCCCCCCCATGTTATTCCTATCAGCCACCTCTAGGGGTCGGGCTACTTCCTCGCTTGGAGTTTTCTCTAATGAAATCTGATTGTAGGTAACCAAAACAGTAGTTGCCTTTAGAGAGGTGTGTATGTGGGTATGTGTGCGTGTACAGACACACAAGCACCCATAAACTCAGATTTATGCACAAGCTAAGTGCAAACTGGCTCATTATAAAACAATGGTAACTTATTTTACTCTGTATATATTTTAGAAATGTATAGTGTAAAACCTGTATTTTTTTTCTTGTATATTTGTGCAATGCACTGTTATTCCAGAATAGGTGTATAAAGCGTTTTTGGGGGAGGGACCAGATGGAATTATCGCTAACCAAACCGCTCCATCGTCATAATTTTTTTCCCTACATCAACATGTCACAACCAACCCTTGTTTGGCTGTGGTCACGGTCCACGTGGAGGGCGGTCAGGATGCCCGTACTCGTCGACCGTGCCTCTGAACGCTTGCTTGGCGGCCAGCCGGCATCAAGGACAAGGAAGGGGTGGAATTCTCACTTTCCTTGGAACTGGGATAAAGATGCCTGGGCCTGCCTGGACATTATGCATTCCTCCACTTCACTGTGATCTTCATGTTGGTTCTGCTTGACCTGGGAGGGGGGTTACTGATGGCGCGTCGCAGCACTGTGTTCTGCAAAGAAACTGTAGCCCGCGTCCATCCATGTTAGCTCTGCTGTGCTTTCGAAAGGCACTGTGCTTTCTGCCAAAGCGCAGGGACATGAACTATATATAAAAAAAAAAATTAAAAAACCTGTGTCACGGCACATTAAAATGATCACTGTACTCGGCCCTTACAGGGAACTCTTCTGTTGGCTGTTTGGTACTTTTGAATGCTGTTCTTAATTATTTAATGGGTATATTATTTACTGGGAAAATAGTTTTTATTTAGAGGTGCATTACACTTTTTTTTCCCCCTCCTATCTCATACCAGCCTTCTTCATAGATAAAGCCTGACCACATGTATGTGTTCTGCTTAACTCTGGCTTCTGACTGCGTGGAGGGATGTTCGGAGAGTAGAGCGGCTCTGACGTGTTAGCACCTTCTGTAGAGCGGTCTGCTCCCTGCTCGCCAGCTGTGAGCCACGTGTGCGCCCACACATGAGGCCTAGCAGAGGCTGCTGGGTGTCACACCTGGGAGGGGGCGAGATGGAGGAGCGCCGACCTGCACATATTCTCACTCTGTTCCCACATAGGGGCTAGCTCTGCTGTGGCCTCTCCGCTGTTATTTATTTTAAAAGGTATTTAATTCATTTGAAATGTTTATTAAAGATCCATTTAAATCAGCATCAGCCAGTTGTACTGTCTTTCCTGATATGGTGCCTGTTTTGGGGGGGGGGGGGGGACATGCAGTGCTTAAACCTTATGGGTCCACAGTCCAGATGTACAATGGAACAGCTACATCAGGGGATTCACCAGGTTTTCAGCTGAAATTTTCCAATCTTAGCTAGCAAATGTAATGAGACATTTTGGGAAAGTTTAAATCTGTAGATCTTTACATGTATACTTTCTGGAGTATAATTTATATGAGAAATCTGATGGGGAACCACTTTAGTGTACCTTAGGCAGCCTATAGCAATGCTTTCACATTATCCAGTAAAACTCACCAGTTGGACCAACCCAGCCAGAGGCACTTAAATCTAAAGTGGCCATAAGTGGGGCCAACCTCTGTTCTGAATCAGTGACATGGAAGGGAACGCTCCAGAGGCCAATCAGCTTTCAGACTGAGCCAGTGCACCTGGCTTGACAGCCTGAGCATAATTTGCTCATGAATACTGAAATGAGTTTGGGAGCCAGGATGGAACAAGTATTTGTGGCTGTACAGTTCCATACTTTGACAGTCTAACATTACTTTTATCCCCCCCCCCCCCTTCAAAATGGGACAGCCTTGATGTAGTACCTGAATTCAAACAGCTGCTATTCAACCATCAAGAGCAGATACCCAGTAACAGCCACCCACCAATCCAAAGTAAATCACTGGTAATGAAGCCCACGATCCAGCCTTTTCAGATTGGTACATAATGGCAATCTGGGCAAGTACTACTACCACCACGGGACAAGCGGGCTGAACTAGCGCCATTTCAGAACAGCACTGGACACATGATGCAAGGAATCTATGCTGTTCTCCATTTATTTTACATTTAGGTTGAGGACAGAAGCACAATTTACTGAAAGAGGGCTGCAACCAGGACTTAAGGAAACATGTTAGATGATGTATTTGAAGCTGAACGTGCTGTCGCAGGAAAGGCGCTTGCCCTTGCAGCGGCCGCACAGGTCCTGGCGATGCGGCCGTTTGGGATCCACGTGACGCGGCGTTACCGGGCATGTGCAGCGCGCCCGCTTGCAATTCTGTCGGGAAGGGTTAAAGCATGAGGCAACGAGTCGTCCTATAGTCCTCAAAAAAAAAAAAAAAAAAAATTACGTCAGCTCATCTAGCCGACTATCGGAGGATAATGCACTACCTGACAAGTGATATCCTCCACGCGGTACGGATTGTAAGGCTTCTGGCATGTTCTACAGAACTGCTTGAAGTAGACCTGGAAAAACGCTAGGCTGTTAGGAGTTCACACAACCGGCTGGCTAAACATCTTACGGTCGTTTTTACCCATACCTTGTTGGTGCCCTGCACACACCAGACGTATGCGCTCTCCCATCGCAGGTTGCAATCTTTGCAGTGATAGTAGCCGTACTTCTGTTCCAAGAACTTTAGAGTATATAGAGTAGCATTACAATGACTGCCACATTGAGCTTAGCATTTTATTTAAGTGCTTAAATCTGAAAGCTGCGCTACACCCGCAGAGATCAGCTTCCACACTTATGGATTATTTGTGCGAGAACAAAGTCACCTGGAATCTCACGCGCGCCTTTGACTGGGCGCCATCTTGGTTCTCTGGGGCTTCCTCGGGTTTGGAGGAGTCCTCGGTTTTCTCGCAGGCGTCTTGCTGCTGGCGGACCAGGTCGTCCGATATTTCGTCGCTCGCTTTCCCGGCTTTGGCTTCGGCTCCCACCTCATTTTTCTCGCTCTCCTGGTCCTCGCCCCTCTCCGCACTTCCAGACTGCTCCTCGGCCCGCACCTGCTCTGCTTCGTTCTCCAGGAAAGAGGTCAACCTCCTAGAAGCGATGGGGGAGTACACGGCCAAGGTGCGCGGATATCGCACGGTGCTCACCGGGCTTCCGGGCGCCTCAGCGTCCTGCCTCCGTTTCCGAAATGTCTCCCGCCTCCGAGCCAGCAGAGTCCGGGGCCCCAAGGAGCACTGCACGGATGCGTCCGTTTTGGGGTTCACCTGCACCCCGACATCTTTAGTGTTGGCCTTTCTCAGTCGGGGGGTAAGGTTGGGGTTGATTTGAGACAATATGGACTTAAGCTGCGCTCTTTGGTGATTGTCAAAATAAGTTTCGCCGTCGCCATAACTCGCCAAATAACTCTTGTGCCGCCAGCCGCCGCCTTTCGGCTTGGCATTGAGGAAGCGGCAAGCGTATGGATTATACGCTGAGTACAGGTAGCTGTCTAGTGACTCGTCACCATATGTAGCCATAATGCTAAGCCAACCTAAGTGTGTAGCTTTACCAATTTAAATAGGCCAGAGCCGTCGATTATCTTTAATTCGCCGGTGTCCTTCATTTCCTATGCTGATTAGGCTTGTTACCACATGCCCCGGGACGCAAGCGTTTGGAGGTCAGTCGGAATTTGCGGTTATGTATGTATAATTTACCTAATTGTGTTCACTAACAATGTATCGATATGGTACAGGGTTTAGCTAATGTTATTGTTTAGGTTTGTGTTTTGATACATCTCAGTCAGACTAAGAGGTCCAGGATTAGGTGTCAGTGTCCAGGCGTTTGTCATACTGCTGTGATGTAGTTAATGAGAAACACAGTAGATGGCAGCAAACGTTCTTTTTAATATATGTTTATTAAATTATTATGTTAATGCATGTTACACAAACATTTGGATTTGTTGAGGATTTCGCTGTCTCACATTTGAAGGTCAGTGGGACACATCCAATGTGGCCCTGAGGAATCAAAACGTAAGTTCTGAATTTTGTCCTGGATGCTGGCCACCTAACACTCTCCATGCTCCGCTCAGCAGAGTTTACCATTAGCGGCTTATAAATCCAGAGTCTGCTGAGTGTCACAGTAAATCACCACAGTCTCAGACCAATCGTGATGTGTATGAATACAGGACTTTCCTTACACTTTAGTGATACCAGCTTCCACGAAATGCAGCCAGTTTTTACACATAACTTCAAGCATGTTCGTTCACCTTCACATTGTTTGTTTTTCAAAATATAACCTTATGATAGTTGAGCCTAGTTTAAATATACAATTTTTGAATATACATTTCAACAAATATTACTTAATTTGCTTTATGCCCATTCGTAGAAAATTATAAATACTGGAAGTTACTGGTGCGCCTTAAGAGGGATGACTGTTGAAATAATATGGCTGCAGCACTTTCTTAATAATAATATTCCAGCTGTTACTTTTATACCTTTCATCACAAAGCTGATGTTTCTATGGGCATTATGCTAATGAACGCATCTTTTGCCATGCAAATGGTAAATGTATGCATGGGCATTGTGGGTTATACAACAGCAATGTATATTTTGACTCCATGGGTGCTCAAAAGATGCTAGTGATGTTATTGGTGTTGTGATTGATGTTAAACCTCAGTCGGGGTTGGCTGGGGTTCCATCATGATAGAATTTGGGTCGCTCACTGTCACTGCTCCATAAGCAGTATCAAAACCATTTTCCTCTTCCCTCAGTGTCTTATAAGTGATGTTCGTATCGTCACCATCCTCTGGAAATTCTTGTTTGTGAAGGACTTCTCTCCGATAAATCCTGTAGACCAGTATGAAGACGGCGGCTTCGGCTGCCTGGAAGAGCGCGTAGAGGAGCGGGAACATGTACATCCCACCCATCAGATCAGGCGGAAAGGCCAGTTTGAGGATGGCAGTACAAAGCTGTACATTCTGGCAGCCCGTTTCCAGGGAGACAGTCCGGCGGCTGTTAGGAGGTAGGTCGAGCAGCGCAGCCAGGCCATAGCCTCCCGCATAGCCAGAAAGTGGCATGAGCACCGCCACCAGGTACACAGAGGGTGGGATCTTCGATATAAGCTCAGGGCCCAGCATGGCACCTGTCATGAAGAACAGCATCACCAGGGTCACCAGCAAGGACCACAGGGAGATCTGTCCAAAACACAATATGCACATCAGATCACATGAGTATGATTTGTATGAATGAAACCTTTATTGCCCCAAAGGGGAATTTGTCTTGCAATTAGGAGCCATAAATAACACAGAGCAAAACAACACTTAGACATACAAACACACCTAATAATACATAAAATGACAGATAATTAAAGACATGCAATATAAAAAGTATATAAAGCATTATTTAGAATGGCGGGTGCCTGTCTGAATTCCACTTGTTTAGCAACTGAATGCTCCTTGACACAAAAGACGTAATAGCTCTATTTGTTTTTGCATATGACATTCTGTAACGGAGTCCTGAGGGAAGAGGGGAGTACTCAGGGAAGAGGGGGTGAGATGGATCATCCAATATCTTCAAGGCCAAATTAATGGTGTATTCATCAAAAATCTGCATAATACTTTTTACTTCGGAACCAGTTATCTTCCGACCAAGTTTTGTAATCTTATCCAGCATATTCCTGTTTTGGACAGACAACCCACCCCCCCAGCACTGAATTGCAAAGGTCACAACGCTCTGTATAAGTTAAATAAAACAATCTCAAAATTGTTGTATCAGCCTTAAAGTCCACAGTTTCCTTAAAAAATAAAATCTTTGTTGTGCCTTTGTGTGTCTTGCTAAAGTGTTTGCCCTCCATGTGAGCTTATTATCAAAGATAGTGCCCGAGTACTTATACTCTTCCACCATGTCTATATCATTCCCTTGTACAATGACAGGTTTAAAAGGAGGCCTTTTCCTAAAATTAATTACCATTTCCTTCCTTTTTGTATAGATAATTTACATCCATTGATAAGCAGTGGTACTGGCAAAACACCTGATAATTTTCACAGTGGGTTTCAGTAGTGAATTTGGTGAGCCCACCACCTATAGAAGGAGGCTATGAATTGTTAGTGATTCTGGTAGGGAAATGTGCTACATAGGGTTTTACCATTGTATAAGGTGATTGCATTTTCCTTATACTGAGTCACTAAAGTACACTTAGTTGTGACTGATATTCTTTTGTGTAGACCTCTACATGCTTTGTGAAATGAAGTAGAAATTAAAGTACGGTTTCAAGTGAAATTGTGGGCTAAGGTTGAATTGACACCGAGATCCCATTTGACAAAGAGAGCTTGATTCATTGGCCCTGACATTTGCATCTGTAGCTATGCCCTAGATGTCTTTAGATCCTAGTGGTGCTCTGCCAAAGGATACTGTGACTTGGTACTTGCATTACATTTTTGTCGATGTTCTTTTATATATCTGGTATATTTGTAGAATTAAACTAAAAGAATTAAAGTGTAACCTAGACATTTATGTATGACAGTGGTAGAGGATGCAATAAATCCTGTGGACAAATTCATCAGCCAGCCCCCACATGAGCTACTGTTATTAAATCATGTCATCTTTAATGGTAGTGATGCTGACTTGCATTGCTTAGATTTATGCGATATGTGACGTCACTCTGTGGGGGTCATTGACCTTGTGTTTGCCTTACCACTTTGTTCTAGATTGCCCCTGACATACATCGACTAAACCGCCCACCCTCCATTTTGTGCTTTTGTTAGGCCGTACAGTATTAAAGTGTGCCAGTAGATAATTGGCAGGAGCAGCTTTACCCTAAACCTACACTGACCCCTCCTGGGGGGTCTGCCTCTTTGCAGTTTCTGGAGGAAGTTCAATTGTCTAACATACTGGTCATTGCAATTTTAAGAATTTCAGAATGGATTTTTGAAAGAAATCCAGTTTTAATAATTAAGAAGAGATACAGATTAGTATAAAATAGAATGAATTTCCAAAGTTATTAACGATTCTCTGTATTTACTCATAATATAAAGCATTGTAATTTTTGTCCAATAATTCATCACAGAAAAGAGCAACTTTGGTTACTTTGGTTCAAATTGAAGGTTGTGTAACTATAGTGTGAACTAGCTGGGGAGTGGCTACAGTATTACTTCCATGAATCAGTCTTTAGTGTGCTCTTCTATATTTAGAAGTCCAGATACGGACTCTGTACATCCCGCAGATTCAATTATCATCTTAGAGGCCAGAGTCCAGAAACTATTCCAGCCTTCATTACACCATTAAGGGCTCAGACATGTAGTTAAATGAAATTCACTCAAGGCAATTACTTCAATCAGGTGGTTCAGGGCCCAGCTGAAAAAAAAAACTGTAATGTATCCAGTAAACAGACTAACACTGACTTGTGGAAAAATGGGGGTAAACAGCTGGCTCAAATTCTAGGTTTTTTTTTATTATTATTGAATGGAATCTTACAACACATTGTAATTTTTGATGTTGACTTTGTGAACTTTCTGGAACCCCTTGTTGGAAGTGATACAGCTGAATTTACACCATTTTTTTTTTTAAAAAAAGCATGATTATACGTTTTTCATACAACAACCACGCCATTATTTAATTAAAATATTGTTTTCAGTATCGTATGACTGTTTTGTTGAATTATAATGCCATTAACAATAAAGTTTTTATTTGTTTTTTGAGCCCGTTATAGCTGAGATACCCCTGCCCGTTTGTAAGCACATTGTAGCCTTTGACAATGAATGGCTTGAAATGGGATACAACAAATCACCAGCGTTATCGAGGAAGGTATGTCAGTCTAGAAATTCTAGTAACGCCTCTAATGCCTAAATTTTGTTGTTGACATTATCACGATTCAGATAATTAAACAGACCTTATCTGTGAAATATTTCAATGACCCGAACGGTATAGGCGTTTCTATGAAAATTCTGTTATTTTTTATTGTAAGGGGTTGCATGATTGAGGTGCTAAGGTAAACTACTCGGATCTACATGATATATGGGCGTTTCGGGTGTTAGTTTTAATAAAGAGCGGAGATGAGAGTTGCCGAATGGGCTTTGGAGCGTTTGTAGAATTACCTTTAAGATTATGTCAGCGATCCGTGTGTAGCGGTATCTGAGAGCCACGCCACAACTGATGGGGATTAACGTGCTGCACAGAGTAAGGATGATCGCTCCAAAAGGCAAGAGGTTCACCACTGGGGTGTTGATCCAGGCGCGGCTGTACAACCACAGGCAGAGCGGCATGAGCACCAGCGCCAGCAGGGTGGAAGAAATGGTCATGATCACGCTGGAGGACAGAAAGGGGACCCGTTATCGTTTGTAGTTACTGCGATGGCTCTAAAGAAGTGTTCCAATTATTAAAACATTAAGTATTTCTTAATTTTTCTTGTTTTAAATACGTATTATTGAATTTATTAGATATTTAAAGGTACTACATTGATAATTGAGTTATTTATAAATACAGTTCTGTTTTTACTGAAATACATATAAATTTGTTTAAATGCGCATCGATATTTTTCTCCAAATATCCTCAAACCAAGATGTCGTATGAAGTCGTTTAAATAACAAAAACTCATTCATCGACTTAACCCTAGTCATAGCGCAATGGAATAAAATTCAAGGTACTCGGGGTAATTTAAAACCGTATAGATCCATTTGATTAAATATATTTTACCATTCTATAGTCCAAATCTCACTTTGGAACTGACTTGAACGCAAGGTAGGCGCGCGCTTACCTCAAGTTCATCTCTCCGTTAACCAGGAGAGTCAAAATGTTGGACAGGTTCCCGCCGGGGCAGCAACCACACAGCAGCACTGCGATAGCTGCTACATCGTCCAGTGAAAAGGCTAGGGCCAAGAGGAACGCCACCAGGGGCATGATGGCGAACTGGCACACAAGAGCCAGCAGCACTCCGATAGGCCTGCGGATTTGGTCCCCGAGCTGGCTGATTTCAACGGTGCAGCCCAAGCCGAGCATCGTAAAGCAAAAAACCATCCCTACAAATACATTGATACCATGGCTTAGCGGAGAGTCCCAAAACGCAACAACAAGTTTGTCGGTGGCGTAGGTGATAGGAGGGTGATCTCCAAGAAAGTGCACTGGGGCGGTATTTCTCAAAGCGCTGGTCATCAGTGATAACGGATCACTGGTGACATGTAATCCAGCGCTGACAATGTCTTCGGAAAACCTGGTAGAAACTTGCGTGATGTTCTCCTCATTTTCGGTTAAGTTAGAAAAAGGTGTTATACTCACCGGCAAAAAAGTGTCATTGTTTGCAACGCTTAGATTTTCCATCGCGTTACCTGAGAAACCTCCCTAAAGAGTTTATCAGACAATGTGGGGTATGTGTCCCCTGTTGGTCCGAGCGGAGCGATTGGGTCCCCTAGCGGCGCATCGTCACAGTTTCTTGTCGCCAATGGCTGAAGGAGGACCGAGGCTTATTTAGAGAATGTGTGGGCATCTAAGGGGTGGTCTGTGCTATAAACCGATTCCGTCAAGAAGGCTGGTTTTCCAGCCATTCTGATTGGTCCGCCCTAAGTGCCAGCCGACCCGAGCGTTGTTGGAAGGGTCTCTTATCGTCGTCGAGAAGGGAGTATGGAGGTTGGTCTAGATGGATCCCGTCTTGCTTATCTGCGCCTACAAATGGAAAACGCCTGTTTTTTTCATGCCTTTAGACTGTGGGCGAGCGTGCTACGGTTTCCAATAAGTCGTATTTCGTTACAGTTGGAGAATTGTGCACTTAATAAAAAATTTAAAGAAACACCCGATTCTGATTGAATAGTATCAAGTATATATCGTTGTCTCCATTCAGGCGCTTGCCAGGTATTTTGGGGTATAGTGTTTCACTGACTGTCCAGACAGTGCGTATCGGGTAGGCAATCGCTGCAATGTGAATGATGTTAAAATTGCCGGCTAGGTTATTTCCCCGGTGATTGTCAGGCCTGGTGGGTGTCAGAGTTCACGAGTAATCGCCCTAGTGACGCTTAGCATCCTTCTTTCATCATAAAGCATGCCGTTTAGATACAAAAAAAAATTAGACGCTTTATTTTTCTTGGTTGGATTTCATCAGCGATGCTTGCCTCTTTTAACATGTTGCAGTGCCAGTGCTATTAAGAGCCAACACGCATAGGCCTATATGCCCTAAGCTCTCTTCAGATATGTGAATTAAATTGTGTACGTGATGCACAAAGCAAGTGTTTGTTTTTGTACTTCATTGTGTTCTGGTAACGCAGAATCCCGTTTAGATTGCCTCCTTACTACTAATTTACCTGTTTTGACCTAGAATTTGCAGCTTGTGCCAAAAATCACCTCAGCAATTTAGAAATGGCCCTCGTCAGTCCGTCTGATGTACGGCGCATAGTGCATTTATATATATATATATATATATAAAAAAAATAAAAATGAACAATGTATTTTCTTAAACTATCTGAGAGTAAATAAATGAGAGGTGGATTTAAAACACCCCGGATACAGGTCTGTCGTGTTTCTGACGCTCACTCCGGACTCTGGCTTCTGGATTGCATGTCACTGAGCAGGTTTGGGAGTTTATCGGTGCATCCGCAACATTCAGATTAACTAGCAAGTCGTATTGTTTTTGTTGTACGTAAGAGGTACATTTCTGGCACTCTGTTAATAAAATGTATCCCTTTTACGCAACGAAAATGAGTAAAAGATGTGTGGTCGGTCGGCAGAGTGGTAATTTGCGCCGTTCTTTTGCTAGTAGTCGGTATGAGCTTTGTCACGTCAAAAAAGCTCTCGAAAGAGACAGCAAACGTCAGTCAAGAGTCTGTCAGTCTCCTTTCTAAAAGGATTCTACCCCTCCGCGGTAGGATGGGCTCCGTCGAACTAGCACAGGGTACAATTCGCCATAATTTACTTAAGCCAGCTGTTTACATAGACGAATTTAAAATTCGCGTAGTCACACCTTTTCAACCATGCACGTGTAAGACGGTCATCAACTCTATAACGCGTGAAGGGATTTTTAAAAACGCTTCTTGATCGAGACTTTTTCTTCCCAGTGAAGCGTTAAGTTCTCGCTGAGTGCACGCTGCCCATACGGAACAGCTTATGTCGAGGTATTCCGACAGCGCTGGGAGTCACTGCATGAAATGGTCTGCTTGGCTCAAGAGCCTTCCAATATCTTCTATACCATACAACAGGTACTCTTGCACAGGATGATTTAAATTTCAGTCTAAACGCGGTGCAAGTCGTTACACGATGGCACGCGATTCCAGAACATTTCAGCATCTGAATTTCTCTGGTAGGAAGCACAAGAAACCCCTTGTGAAGGAAACTTTAAATCCGAAGGTTCATTTGAGGTGATGTGTTTATTTGTGGTTTTTATTTTTCCGATTTTCGCTTAGCACGTGCTTTTATTATGCTCGTTTTCCGGTGGTTGTTGAATTAAAGTACATGTGATTATTTCATTCTGAGATTATAAAATTGTGTAGAAACCCGTTTCTAGCTATGGATCGGAACAGGGGCTGAGTTAATTTTACCTGAGGCTTGACTTATTATGAAGGAAGATTGGCATCAGGGCTAAAATACCCGGGGCTAGGCTTAAAATAGTCGGGACTATAGCCCCGAATGATCAGACCTAGCGACGCCCATGAAGACGATAGATTACATTTTCATCGTAAGCCCTGAGAAAGATACTTATGCTTATTTTGGTTAATATACATCAATTGAATAAAGGCTTAGGAATATAGATAACCGACATAAGTTTCCTGATTTTATTATTATTCGTTAATAAGAAATACTGAAAATTCGTTCACCACCTTCCAGCTGGACAGGTCGGAATACGCCTGTATTTGCCAGACAGTCGGTGGCGCAGACCTGTTCAGATGTTTGTAGGAGGACCGTTACCCATTGTTCAAATTGGCAATTTGCATCTCCTACATGTAAAATTATTTGGTTCCTTCTCATGTATTAGGGGTGTTCCGGTGAGTAACACTGATGCAGAGGTGGAGACTTCAGGTCCAGAGAGTACAAATCCAGACCAAGATTTTGTTTCAACCAACCGGTTGAGTATAAAGAGTCACATTCACAGAGTACTCAACTGGTTGGTTGAAACAAAATCTTGGTCTGGATTTGTATTCTCTAGACCTGAAATCTGCACCGATGCCTCAAACTTAAAATCCTGCCTGAGGATGAAGCGTATTAATATCTTACGGAACGGAGTTTTTAACACGGAGACATGCTCTGAGTTGCCCATAAAGTATGATTGTGCATGTGCCCCGCAAGTACAATTCTGTGTGGGGGGTACCTCAGCCTTGTACTCTATGCTGCCTTTGCTCCCACGTGAAGCAGATCAGAAGTGGTGGTTAGAAGATCCTATGATGCATTTCATTACATTTATTTAGGTACGAGTTACTTAATGTATTCTTTGGAAGCCCCAGATGCGCGGTTAATTGCGTAAGTAAACTGGTAAAATGTGAAAGCTAGAGTGATTCAGCATTCTGGCTGTCGTACCACAGAGCTCATTTTGCGGCTGAGTCACGTCCTATTTGCCACCTTAGCTGGGCTTGATTATTCTGCTGATGTCTGAATAATTCTGCCACCTCAACTGGAGTAATTTAAACGCGGGTTTTAATTAAATCCTTCAAATGTTGTGTAATAATGCTATAGCCTATTAAACATTTACTTTTTTATGCATGTTGAGTTAGTACTTACATTCCAGATCTAAACAGTTTAAGCACTAAGTATAAAATCTGAATTTAAGAACCACATAATCCCGGTTTTGTTCCGACCCAACCGAACTGTTATATATATGAAAGTGCAAGTCATGGCTGCAATTAGCTTTGTCGTCAGCAGATGGCAGCATCGTACCATTGTTTTTTTTTTTTGATTAGGGTTTTGGATGTGGCAGAACAGTGGCTCAGTACTTACTAATAGGGAGTGGACGTTGCATATTACATAGTGCTTGTGTGTGCACTCGGTGTTGGACTAACAATCTAGGGTGAACTCTGTCTTGGTGCCTTTTGCCACCTGGAATAGGCTCCAGAACCGAGGCAAGTTTTGGTGCAACTATCTTTAAATATCCACCCCTTATTATAACAATTACCCGTTACATTTCTCCTTAATGACCTTTGCACTGACAGATATTAAATATAACCGAGTAATTCTAACTCATGTAATATAACTGACACTTAAAGGCTTTGTGTGTGATGTTGTACAATAAAATTACAAACACAGCAAAGGGCAGTTGCAGCTGAATTTTTATTTTAATTGTGATTTTACATGGGGAAACAATGTCTGTGACGATATAAAAGTCTGTAAACAAACAATCACACCAAATGGCAATGTTTGTCCCCTAGCATCAACTGCCTTAGCAACAACTGCCCTGACAACCAGCTGAGTTAAAGGCTGACTGATGATGGGTGCCTTCTCATCAATAAATAGTCTTTCTTACAGATTATTCACTTTTAAATACCAAGGCGCATATTCTACATACTTTTTAGGAGTACTTTTAGGTATCATTAAAGGGCAAATACAGTGGTTTTCTGTTAAATAGTAAAACAAATTCAACACGTATGTGTAACTGGTAACTGACATCCTGCCTGAAAACAGTGTCGTGCAGCTGTAAACCCAGGATAAATGACTGCTTGGGCAGACCACTGACAAGCATAGAGTATGTCCAATCAAAGACATTCCCAGTGTTTATCCAATAACTGTAGGTGCCCTTTAATGCAATTTTAAAAAGAAACCAGAAAAGACGGTTTGCTGAGAAATGTAGAAACTTCAAGCAGTACTGGGGTCAGCAGACCCTACATAAATATATTGGCAAATAAGTGGTTGGCACCAACAAAAAGCACATTCAAAAAAACCTCGTAACTGTATTAAATCATAGGCACTAATTATTTTATAAATTGCTAAGCCACACCTCCACACTTTACTGGACCCACCTCCTGCACCCACATCTAATCTAAGCCCACTGTTTATGGGCCATGATACAGATACAGAACTCTTTGTTGGCTTGTGACATGAAATGACATGGAGTTACTCACACTGCAGCCCAAAGCTTCATACTTCATGCAGACATCAGGGGACATACAGGACTAGGGGAGGGTGTGTGTGCTTGCGTGTGAGAGATCCAGAGATTCTAGCCAGGAAAAGCTGCATCTGTCCATTCAATAGTGTGCAGGATGGACCAGCAGCACTGGCACCATGTTCTTAGCTTAAGTCTCTAGACTGACAGTAACTGTCCAAGGTGAGATTAAGCATGAGTGAGGATGTCCTGATCAGCCTCGACTATCGGCAGTCCTGGAGGATGCATGCCCCCTATGGTGGTTGGACAGCCCTGACAACCAATTGGTTTTCAATATGTCAGCTGACCCAATTATGACTTTACCTCAGTCAAATTAAAAGTCTGAGGCGTACAGCCCAGTCTGGTAGCCTGTTATAACTGTGGTCAACGTTTACTTTACATTAACCAGGAGTCATGGTGAAATTTAGTCCACAGCTGAATTGTTGGATGGGTCACAGCCCAAAAGCCAAGAGGAAATGATGACCTGAGAGCAATCCTGTTAGCTGGTGCTGATATGGGCTGTGACACCAGGGCGACCCTTCAATTTAACTACAGTGCCAATAAATTATTTTACTGGAATTCCCCACCTGAAAACACAACCACAGCAACACACTTTAAGGGAGCATCTTTGCTTTCAATGTTTAAAAGTAATTTTTTAAAGTTTCTAAATAAAAAAAAAATGAGCATGTATGTATATATTCAAATCAAAATCTGTTAAATAAATTCAAATAAATAAATTACAAAAGTCAAACACGAAAATTAGTCCTGGATGGCTGTTTCTCATTATTCAGAGTCATGCAGAGGTAAGTTTCAGATGCCAAAGCAACATCAGACAAACTGCTAGTTAAGACTGGAGCCTCCATCTGCCAGCTCAGTGAAGCGGGGAGTCAGACAAAGCAGAGAGGCAGGAAGAAAGGAGAGGACTGTGCAGAAGAGGAGTAAAGGCATGGGGCAGAGGAACAGACAGATGGAGAGATGAAAAATGAAGAGGATCAGAGAGAAATTAGTAATGGACAGAAGCAGGAGGTCAGACTGACTAATGGAAAAATACAACATGAAACAGGAGAGATAGAAAAAAAATGTGAGATGGGTGATATAGACAATAGTTAAAGTAAATAGGAACCATTTCCTGGCTGACGCTCTGAAGTGGATGAAGAAGCTTCCTATTTGATGGAGCAGGGGGGCAAGCTAGACCATGGCCACTGGGGGGCACAACGCTACCTTCCTGTAACTGGCAGACGAGTGTTAATGGGGGGTTGAGGGGGTGCAAGCCATAAAAATGATTCGGATAAACTTAGGCACTTCGTAGGCATGACATGGGTTCGGGGGCATTCCTGGGCCGGAGGTAATTGGCTTGCCCCTCAGTGGCCCTTTGGGCACGCCACCTGTGCAGGCTCCAGTGTAGGAGGGCCCCTGCATAGTTACAGAACAGAGCCTCAGCACAGTAAATTCCAACACAGAAGCCAGAAGCAGGCCGTCCGGCAGACTCCCAGGCTGGACCTTCCTCCCTCAGACAGCAGTGTGTGACTGATTAGCCTGATGGTTCCTTTGCCCTCATCTTCACCCCACCACACACATCACACATGCCATAACTTGGCTGTGATGGGCACATCACATGATTTGAGTCGTGGGTTCTTTGGCTTTCTGTGGGACCAGGGGTGGGGGGGGGGGTTGTGATTGTGCAGAAGTGTCCGTGTGAGTTTCGATGCTTCCGTTTTCTGCTCTTCCACCAATAAAGTGCCACACTGTGACTTTTGACCAGTAGACCAATCGGCTCCATAGCAGCTAGTAGCAGCCCTCCTTCCAGCTGTCATCCTTCATTCCGCCAAAGGTCCGGGGAGCAGGTAGTGACCTGGGGGCAGGAGAATGCTGGGTGGGTGCACGTGCATATCAAAAAGTAAATATAGTCGTGGCCAAAAGGTTTGAGAATGACACAAATATTAAAGTCTGCTGCTTCAGTTTTTATGATGCCAATTTGTAAATACTCCAGAATGTTATGAAGAGTGATCAGATGAATTGTAAAGTCCTTCTTTGCCATGAAAATGAACTGAATCCCAAAAAACCCATTTCCACTGCATTTCAGCCCTGCCACAAAAGGACCTGCTGACATAATTTCAGTGATGCTCTTGTTAACACAGGTGACAGTGTTGACGAGGACAAGGCTGGAGATCACTGTCATGCTGATTGAGTTAGAATAGCAGATTGGATGCTTTAAAAGGAGGATGGGGCTTGAAATCATTGTTCTTCCTCTGATAACCATGGTTACCTGCAAGGAAACACGTGCAGTCATCATTGCTTTGCACAAAAAGGGCTTCACAGGCAAGGATATTGCTGCTAGTAAGATTGTATCTAAATCAACCATTTATCAGACCATCAAGAACTTCAAGGAGTGAGGTTCAATTGTTGTGAATAAGGCTTCAGGGCGCCCAAGAAAGTCCAGCAAGTGCCAGGACCATCTTCTAAAGTTGATTCAGCTGAGGGATCGGGGCACCACCAGTGCAGAGCTTGCTCAGGAAGGACAGCAGGCAGGTGTGAGTGTATCTGTATGTACAATGAGGCGAAGACCTTTGGAGGATGGCTTGGTGTCAAGAAGGACAGCAAATAATCCATCTCTCCAAGAAAAAGATCATGGACACACTGATATTCCGCAAAAGGTACAGGGATTGGACTGCTGAGGACTGGGGTAACGTCATTTTCTCTGATTAATCCCCTATCTGATCGTTTGGGGCATCTGGAAAAAGATTGTTCGAAGAAGAAAAGGTGAGCACTACCATCAGTCCTGTGTCATGCCAACAGTAAAGTATCCTGAGACCATATGTGGGGTTGCTTCTCACCCAAGGGAGTGGACTCACAATTTTGCCTAAGAACACGGCCAAGAATAAAGAATGGTACCAAAACATCCTCTGAGAGCAACTTCTCCCAACCATCCAAGAACAGGTTGGTGATGAACAATGCCTTTTCCAGCATGATGGAGCACCGTACCATAAGGCAAAAGTGATAACTAAGTGGCTCAGGGAACAAAACATCGACATTTTGGGTCCATGGCCAGGAAACTCCCCAGACCTCAATCCCATTGAGAATTTGTGGTCAATTCTCTAGAGGCAGGTGGACAAACAAAACCTCACAAATTCTGACAAACTCCAAGCATTGATTGTGCAAGAATGGGCTGCCATCAGTCAGGATTTGGCCTAGATGTTGATTGACTGCATGCCAGGGGGAATTGCAGAGGTCTTGCAAAAAGAAGGGCCAACACTGCAAATATTGATTCTCTGCATAAACTTAATGTAATTGTCAATAAAAGCCTTTGACACTTATAAAATGCTTGTAATTATACTTCAGTATACCATAGAAGCATCTGACAAAAAGATCTACAAACACTGAAGCAGCAAACTTTGTGGAAACCAATACTTGTGTCATTCTCAAAACTTTTGGCCATGACTGTACTGTCTGTTCCTCTGGGTCTTCATGGCTGTGTGTAAACTCCATGGGATATATTTACACACGCATACATACACATACACAGTGTGTCAGCGCACATGTACGAGAACGTACCTGCGCACAGGCTGTGCCAGTCGGCTGCGAGGCATCTGGATGCCCCCCCCGGCAGAGGCACTGGGCCGTGGCAGAGCACTGCGGGCGGGGCCCAGGGAGCGGGTGGGCGTGGTGCTGCCGCTGGCAGGTGCGGGCAGGCCAGAAGGGTTGTGACCTGGAGTGGGTGTGGCCTTGACAGGTTGCCGCAGAGCCAATGGCGAGGGTGTGGACGGGGTGCGGAGCTTGCTGGGTGAGGGAACTTGGCAGGGGTGGTAATAAAAAATCAGTACAGTGGGTAGAGGTGCAGGAGGTGTAACAAACATATCTAGCTAAAGATGGGTAGAACAAGACAACGATAAACATTCACACAGCCCCCCTTATGATACTGAAGGCCAGATCCATCCACTGCTCTGTCCCATAGAATTACATGAAAGACCAGATCCATCCACTGCTCTATCCCATAGAATTACATGAAAGACCAGATCCATCCACTGCTCTGTCCCATAGAATTACATGAAAGACCAGATCCATCCACTGCTCTGTCCCATAGAATTACATGAAAGACCAGATCCATCCACTGCTCTGTCCCATACAATTACATGAAAGACCAGATCCATCCACTGCTCTGTCCCATACAATTACATGAAAGACCAGGGGTGAGTTTCCCGAAGCCTACGTCGTTCGTAAGTTCTGTGTTAAAAGATAGAACTAACGAACGACGTAGAGTTAAGAAGTCTTCGAGAAACTCACCCCAGATCCATCCACTGCTCTGTCCCATAGAATTACATTAAAGACCTGATCCATCCACTGCTCTGTCCTATAGAATTACGTTAAAGACCAGGGATGCATTTTCCAAAGCCTTATTAACACTAGGTTATTTGTAAGTTATAGGGGCAAAAATGTTATATGACTTATTAGGCAGGATCGCTATCCATTATCTTATGATTCTTAGTTTTTAATACTGTTTTGCAAAATTATGGTGTGGTTGTAGCTGCTGATACACTCACATGGGTTCCCCTCACTGTCTTGCATACTATTCTGGGCGTTTTCTTTTGAGGTGCTGAAAAAGTTTTGTCATGCTGACATCTGATGTGCAAAATTTGCACTCTTTGCAAATTTCCAGCTGTGTCGGTTTTGAAAAATCCAAACAAGATCCATATTACCAATGTCGGGACCAACTCCTCTATGACATACATGCTGCCAAGTTGCCGAATAATAAATGTGTTACATGTTGCGCATTGCATGTTGGGATGAAAGGGAGAGAGGAAGAGTTTCAGGCAGTGCCTACTGTTTGGTATTACTGGTTTATTGGTGTGTCGAAACGGATTTGGCTGACAAAACACCTTTGATGCGTGTATGAGCCATAGAACTGCAACTGATAGAATGTGTACCATAGAAGGATCTTCATAAAGGCAGATCGTGGAGACATTTTAATCATTCACAATCTCATCAAATCACACATCCTTTGCTAAATATACCTTCTGTAAGTGGCTCTTTCGTAAAGTTGATTTGAATCACTCACAACATTAACAACAACATTAACGGGAATGTTTTCATGCAAAGAATAAAATTGTACATTACGATGGATGCATGTTGCACTGTACTGTGCATGTAATTGCCTTTTAAATAATATTTCCCAAAATTATATCAGCTGGAAGACAATTAGGGGCTATATAGGTGGAAGTCAATATATAGGGAATGACTATGGTGCCAAGTAAGGCCAAACTATGGCAGTGACAAGTAGTTGTGCTAAGGGCCAGTAGTGGATGCAGCTGACCGAAGTTAGCTTCGATCACTACTAATCCGCTAACTCCCTGCTTGGGAAATGTTTGTTACTGCCTGATCTGTATGCATCATTTTTTTTCTTCGCAACGCAATTTCGCAAAAACAACAAAAGGATGTGATCTGTGCAACCTATCCAATCTGTTACCTCCAGGTTCAGTTCACGTATAGTGTACATGCCTGCATCAGTCGCATCATTGATGTCATGTCTGTGATCCATACCCAGGCACAGTTAGCGATCACACTAGATCCGTAGTGTGTCCGAGTCTGACTAACTGTGCTCTGGCCCACCTTATCATGTGGACCAGGGCACAGTCCAGCATACTGTGCCTGGAGCAATCACACTAGTCAAACTGGACTTTGGGGGCCAAATGTGCTCGAGCACGGTACGGAACTGCTAGTGTGAGTACACCCTAAGTCAAAGATGGTGCCATCTCTGGAACCACGCTATCGGTGCCTACATTAATTGGAGAGTTACAATTTAGACCAAACAAGTATTGTGCAGTAATTGTTCTTACGGCTATGCTGCACAATATCGCATTTGGTACTGGTGCACGTTTGCTAGAGGAGGAGGAGGAGGAGGAAACCGGTGTCCACAACCCCCTCCCGTACGAGACTCCCTTCATGCTGCTGGTGTTGAAGCAAGCCACCAACTCATTCAAATTATTTTTGAATAACTTAAGTTAGGTGCCTCAGTCAGGTACCTGAGTTGGTGCCTAAGTTACCACACAACCTTAGCCCTTTTTGGACTTTACCCTCTTACTAATTTTCTCCCTGCCATTTATTTTGAAGCATATTGGTTTTTTGCATGTTTCCATGGCCGTGTTCATTTTTCTTCCACATTTGCACCTCAGGTCCACTGTTTCCACACTGTCCATCTTTTTATTAACCTTTCCCAGTCATTCGGAAGCTTACACTCATGAACTGGGATGTTCTTATTTCCTGATTAATGCATTATTTTGAAGCATTCCCACAATGTTTCCTTTATAAAAAACACCACCTTCTTTCATATCACATCAAGCAGTTGCTGCATGGAGGGAATAATCGATTCTTGCGCTGTCAACATCGAGCAATTCAGCTCACTGGACATGGACAGTTCCTAGTAATGTCACACGTAAGAGGCTATCCCTTAAAAGGCTGCTTAAGGGACAGTTAAGGAAACACGTGTAGAAAAGTAAACTTTCGTAAGGTATACCTTTCAAGTCTTTGTAAAACACTAAGAGACACCATTATCGGGAAATGCACTCCACATCTGTCCAATGTTCTGTCCCATAAATGATGTTAAAAACCAGATCCGTTCAATGCTCTGTCCCATAGAATCATATTAAAGACCAGATCCATCCAATGCTTTGTGCCATTGGATCCTTTAATGACACATGACAAATGTGTCCTAAAGGCATGACAAATGCTTTGGAAGCAGCTGGACACCAAGGAAGCACATGAAAGAGGAGGGTAATGAGACGACCCACTGAAATCTTATTTTTAATAGGTTTCTGTATTCCCTGCCGATGAGCTGCAGTGGATTATTAAACATGAAAGACAGTATAAAGTGGAGGGGCTGAAGGACTTCTCACTGTCTACTGGTATCTAGCCAGTTCAACCAGTATCTGCCCAGGGGGGAGCACAAAGACAATGGTAGTTGTGAATGAGCAACAAAACAATAAATAAACCAATACATAGGAACCGAAACCAGCAATGTCCTGAGTTTACTGACAAAGGTAAATACTCAGCAAATACTCACTGAAATCTCTGTCTTCACCAAAACAACAGGAAACTTTTACTACACCGGGGGGGGATAGAAAGAGGAAGTATTCACTATATAATGTCAAACTAGCAGGTATTAATTCCCATGTACCTACAGCAGTACCTACATAAAGTCACACTGGCAGTATTAATCCACTTGTAATTGCTGCAGTACTTGTACAATGTCAAATGGCCAGGTATTAATCCCCTTGTAACTACTGCAATACATATATAACGTCACTCGGCAGGTATTAACAGTTAACAGGTATCTACAGTTAACTACTGCAGTACCCGCACATCATCACACTGACAGGCATAAATTCCCATGTAACCATCGCAGTACCTCCATAAGGTCATGGTGGTGGGTACTAATCCCCAAGTAACTACTGCAGTGCTTGCATAATGTCACATTTGCAGGTGTGTGTGTGTATTCAGATATTCCCATGTAACTATTGCAATACCTGTATAATGTGACAGGTATTAATCTCCAAGCCAGGCTGTAAAATTGCTAAAGCTGTAACCCTTCATTTTCTTTGGCTACTGAAATGTGTCTGTTTCACAGTGCGATGCTCCACTACAGGACAACAGTGTTGAAATGCAGACATGAGATGAAACATGAGTGTAGAAGAGACATGACGGCCTGTATGGGGGAACCACTCCAATAAAACCTCCTCTCTTTCCTCACCTCTCAGGAAAATCGGCCATTATAGTAAATGCTGCTATTATACAGCAGCTTTTTGTGTACAGCATCATGAATATAGCTAAGGGCAGGATGGGCGTGAATGGTCAGTGGTCACCGTACACATCGCTTAAGAGAGGCATGGTCCACCTCCCCCTAATCTACAGCTGGCTGGTTAGGCCGATACCTCTTAATGATGTTGGGCTCTGTAGGAGCTGTTTGGCTTTCGGGGAGGTACGGCTCGCGTTTGAGTACCTTTGGTGCAGCGCTGCAGGGAAACAAGGAGACGTTACGGGTTTAGAACCGGGAAGGCAGAGCGCCCCTGGCCTGTCAGATGCATCCCACCCACTGCACGGAAACGCAGCTGCGAAGACCCAGCAGGTTGGTGGGGGGGTGCTAAAAGAGGCGGAGTCAGAGACGCAGGGGAAGCCCACCCCAGGTGGCTACCACAGAAGCGATACAGAAGGAAAGCGCATGCTCCATTGCAGGAGAGTGGGAGGGGCAAAAGCCTTACTGCAGAAGCATTCTGAGAACTACAGAAGCCCTGCAGCTACGGATTAAGGATCTGGAACCTGCTGCCAGTTCAGACCAGTGGATGGGCCATAATCATTGTATCTGCATAAAACTTTAACGCACTGATGTACTTATTACAATAAAATACAGTGAAATATAGTTATAAATGAATAAATGAATGAATAATTTATTTCCTACCCTTAGTTCACACATTTACTGCCATTATTAAATATTAATTGTGGAGTTAGGAATTACAAGTCAGGAACTTGGATTTCAACAGGAATCTGGGGAAGCAGGGGTCCATGGGAATGAATGAAACTGGTTGGGTTTTGATAGGGATTAGAAGGGAGTCAGCAGGAATCAGTGGATGCAAACAGGAGTCAAAGGGAAATTCTGTGCACAAACAAGAGTCAATGAGAATCAGCAGGTGTGAAAGGGGATCAAGGGAATCGGATATTCTGAATTCAAAAGAGGAGAGGTAAAGAGAGGGACCGCTACCGTGCAGAGCATCAAGATCTCATGCAAGAGCAGGCCTTCAGCCACCCAGACACCACAGCAACTACTGTGCGCATCTATCAGTCAGACGTTGGATGTCATTACAGTTTCTCAGTGCGAGTGACAGACAGTACATATGCGCACAGGAAATGGCACTGATTTGAATGACCTTGACGTGGCGAAATGGATGACTTTGAGATGACCTGGATATTCATAAACACTACGATTACTATAATCAATACAGTGTAGCAGTCATGGATGATAGGATGTCCTCCTGAGTCTGACTATGTGGCTCCTGTCTGAATCTGTGTGGCTCAGTGACTCACGCTTTCAGATCGATATTCGTGGTGGTACTCACTGGAGGGCTGCGATTGGTGCCTTGGGGATCCTCCGTTTGGCACTTGTAGGTTGGACTCGCAGCTCCGGCTGTTCTTAACCGGCTCGGTCACCGGTACCACTGGTGGCCGGGAGAGGTTTGGAAGACTGCGCCGGAGTTTCTCTGGAGGGTCGGAGGGACGAGGAGCAGGTTAGCGGGCTGGTCTGCCCATGCGGCAGTAACAGGATAAACCAGCAGGTCTGCTCCAGAGTATTATGGAGTTTCCCCTAGCTTAAAGTTCTATTAGCTTATACTTTTATATCTTGTTGCCTTTTTATTTCATTTTATTTTGTGCATTATATTCGTACTTGTTCACATTACTTGATTTTGCTTATTTATTGACATATCACTAAATTTTATTTTAATCCCATATGAAGAGCATTTGAGCTGCATTTCATGTATGAAAGGTGGTATATTAATAAAGATTACTATAAAGATTAGTATTAACAGTTCACACTTCTAATATTGGACAGGTCTCCAAGCACACCCCTGTTTTTAGCAAGCTCTAAATGAAGCATAGGGGTGTTTAACTCGAGCACAGGGTGCTTATTTATTATACAGAGCAAAGAAGGCATGACTTAATTAGCGACTGGGCTGATACCTGGCAGATGAAATTTAACATAGATAAATGTAAGGTAATCCACGCAGGGA
>JAODLD010000001.1:21347639-21371656 GCA_026781065.1 Mormyrops boulengeri
CCCCCCCCCCCCCCCCCCCCCCCCCCCCCCCCCCCCCCCCCCCCCCCCCCCCCCCCCCCCCCCCCCCCCCCCTGAGCCGGGAGAACAGTCGCAATGGAGTGATTGTCTCAATTGGTGAGAACAAACGTCAGCAGCTTGTCAGAACCAACTCTAAGCCTTAACAGCACCTCTGATGGAGATAGTGTATCTGATCAGCAGACATGACCTCTCATGTCCAAAGGGATATTCCTGCAGAACAAGGCTTGGGAACACAGACTGTCCCTTTGTTTCGGTTACTAGGAAACATTTCTCTTCGTATGTTTGTATTGGAAATCTGTGCAGGGTAACAGCTATGCGTTCCCCAGACAGCATTCTTCTGATGCTAGTGACAACACCCACCCCTTACAATCCTTTTGCTAACTCATGTACATAATTATTTGAAACCATACATTTAAATGATTACGTTATGGTAAATGGATCAGTCCCAGTGTGTGTCAAAGTAAGTGATAATTGGGTGTGGATGCTCAAAACTGTTATAACAACAATAAAGTCAAATATTTAACAGCAATTGTTTTATGCACTTGCTACAGAATTCTAAATAAAGTTATGGCCAGTGTATATATTACAAAAGGCTAAAATTAGACATGCATTGATAGCATTGGCCAACTATTGGTATCAGCTGACACAGCAACAATTGGCCATATTTAAAATGGTGACCCTTATTGCTTTGCATATACTGGCACATACTAAAAAGTTTGAAAAATGTCTGCTGTGTGGAATTTTTTTAACATTAGAAATGTTTTTTACAAACATCGCTCTGCTAAAATTTCACGAGGAGGATCTACTGATAAACATTTCAGCGTAACAAATTTGACTCGTCATCTAAAGGCGAGTCAATGAAGAGTTTCTGAAAAACGAATCTGTTCCAGTAAAGAAGGCTGCAGTCCTACGAATAACGTCAGTCTGTCAGTAACACAAGTGTCTGCACAGAGTGCAAAATCAAAAGATATTTCTCTAGAAAATTATGGAATTTATCAAATTTGATGATCAGCCGTTCTCTGTTAAAAATGCTATAAATATACAAGATGTGTACAGTTATAAAATGAAGTGATCTGGGACTGTTGTATGCCAGCACTGGTGTTTTCTTACAAAAAAAAAACGTTCATATTTTTGGAAGGCTGTTTATTTATTTGGCTTGCGTGTCCCTTCAAACTTATTTAAGTAGAACCTCCCAAACAACTGGTATCTGTGTAAGTTTTCAAATATAATCGTCTATCAGTATCAGCCAGAAATTTCCTAATCAGTGCATCACTAGTTGAAATTGTTTGTCGTAATACCATAACAGAATAAGTGTCATTAAAGGGCCTGTGCTCCTAGCTGGTTTTTGGTTATTTCACCAAGGTAGAGTAGTGCCTATATTCTGGTGTCTGGTGATGAAGTGTGTGTTTTGAAACAGTCAACAGCAGAGGGAGCAGCATGGAGTAGGAAGTCAGCACAAGTGCCAGCCCTGAGACGGCACGGCTTCGGCCGGCCATTCGGTGCCTGTATGAAGGCTGTACAGCTTTCAACTGATCTCTGCCTGATAGCAGAGCATGAGTGTGGAAATGTCACCTTTAGTTATTTATGTTTATTTATTCAGCAGCCACTTTTAGAAAGAGTGCCACACAGGTCAGAGCACACAAATAGTTCGTACATGCAACCAGACTGTGACCAGCTAACAGAATCTGTAGAGAAGAATTTACAGCAGTGACCTCCATCTTAACCCATATAATACTGTCAAATGGTGAAATGTTTAACTGTGTATGTAGGGTGTATGGCTCAGTGGGTTGGGATTATGCCCTTGATCATAAGGTTGCCAGTTCAAATCCTGGAGCCAGCAGACTGATGCTGCCGTTGGGCGCCTGAGCAAGGTCCTTAACCCCCAGCAACAGAGGCACCGCAGGCTGGCTGATCCTGGACTGTGACCCCCCAAGCTTGCTCTCTCACCTCTATGTGTGTCTGGGTTTCTCATGGAGAGCAAGATGTGGTGTGTGAAAAAGAGAATTTCCCCACAGAGATATCACTATTCGATACCTGTCAAAAGTATATACAGAGTACTGATATGAAATGATAAATAAGCTGGACACCTTGATTCTAGGGGCAAGGTGTGTCTTTCTGAGGCAGGATTCCAGAAGAGAGCAGGCAGGGTGCTAGGATGGTTTGGGGAGGTAAAAGCCTCAGCGGTGAGTTGGGTCAACCGGAACTGGCAAAGCAAGTCTGAATCACTGTTTGTGTGGGAATACTGTATTTATAACAAAGCAGAGAAAACTGCCTGAATCCATACAATTCGCTGTTAACCTGCCACAGTCCATTTACTGGGTTCATAAATAAAAAATGTATGAATATGGTGAAGTACCCTTTACACACAGCTAAAAGAGAAGGCTGTTACTAAGATGGAACTCTGAGAGATGGGAGTAGGTTGGACTGTGGCCCAGCAGTGCCAAATATGGCTGTCCTATTACAGAAGTCGTCAGCTGACCCCATAATGACTCCCAAGTTTAGCGTTGCATTGGGTTGAAGGCCTACAACTTTCATCAAGATGTCTGCTGTATGAGATTAGCTGATGCCTAGAGCATGGGTGCCAGGGCAAGCTCCTGGAGACTCACGAGTACCAAACCTTTGAAGACAGCTGTAGGTGACACAGTGATGAAAACCCTAAAATTGTGACCAAGGCAGCAATATATGTGGCATCAATGACGCATCTGGCTGTATAAATGAACAGAGGCCGAGAACCTTTAGTGGCAGCTTCTCAGAGCACTGATGGAGATCACCAAAGCGTGTCCACAGGGACAGAGAAGGTGAGCCTGGGCTCACAGGCAGACAGAGCAGTTAAGCTAGAAGTGCTATACTCTGCACTCCCCTCCAACCCAAGCAGAAGCAAATCAGGAGAGACATGCTACATTTTAGATCATCGACAGCAGGAACAAAGGAGGCGTTCACTTTCTTTTGCACAGATCTTTGCAGAAAGAGCAGCTAGCAGGCATGTCGAAACTCTCCAGCACTTAGCAGTCTGAATGTGTCAGTCGAGTGACTCAGCAATGAAACCCATGGTTTAATGCATACCCAGGCTAGCAATGAGCATTCATGGACGCAATTAAGCGTGTGTATGTGTGGCCGTACACTTGTATAGGTGTTTACATACTTGTTGGCTTGTGGGTTTATATGTTAATGTGTGGGCTCATGTGGGGCTTATTTACAAACATACTGAAAGGCTTTTGCATATCAAACATACACACACACACAGACATGTTGAAAAGCTGCAGCACCAGCTGCAGTCACAGAAAGTCCCCTAAGTGGAGAAGATGCATTGGGGGAAGAATGAAAGACTCAGACCCTAAGAAACACACACAGACAACCATGGAACCAGGTGACAGTAGGGTCACACCTTCCTCCTGTTCCACAGATATAAAAAAAAAACAAACTGACAGCGGCAACTGGGCTCAGCTGATTGACTATCACGTTGTGTCATTAAAACCAAGCACTGATCCATACTGACCACAATGATCACAGTCCACTGTTCCACACTGGTCATCGACTGCCGATCCATAGTGACCACAAAGACCGCAGTTCCACACCCCATTGACCACAATAACTGCTAATCTCCACTACTTCAAACTGACCAACACTAATTAGTGTCATCCTAACTCCTGATGAGTAGTTTCCCTGAAACCTGACTGATCAAACACCTATGAAGTGTGGCGGCTGGTGTTTATACAATAAGATCTGTGAGTAGAGCAACGATAGCAGATGTCACGGGTCAGCTGATTAATAAACGGTGCAAGCCGTCAAACCTTTTCGCCAGCACTAATTTAGCAGTGGACTTCCTTTCTGAGCTAGATGCCGCACTGTCCTCAGGGTGTCACACAGAACAAACATTTAATGTATCCCATGAATAACTTTGCTTTGTAACTGGACAAAAAATCCTTCACAGCAATTATCACAAACAAGGGACTACCTGAACCAACACACCTCTGTGTTCAAAGTCACTGGCCAAAATTACACATACCCACAAGGTAAGTGACGGTGTGTGCATACACATATGTCTGTGTGTATACAGTGAACAGAGTAATTGCTCTGCCCAGCTTTGCTCCCTGGAGGGGTAAGACACACTATGTCTTCTCAAGCTGAGCAGGGTCAATTGGTACATTATTCAAACGTGTGCAGACCATACAGACTAGGGAGGGCTACTCATTCAGCAGTCATCAGGGATGAGACCATGTGAGACCAATGACCATGACAGCCCCACCTACATGCCAATCTGAAGACAGCCAATGAATGCCCATCTTTCTTATTTTTAAGAAGTTAAATATAGCACTGTGTTGGATCATGGCTTTGGAACTAGAGCGTACTGATAAGCAAGGCCTACCTGACATGGTGAGGTCCAGCCGGTGGATCAGAGACCGCTTTGCAGACTCCATCTCAGGGCTTGGGTTGTCCAGGGCCTGGCGGCACCAGACTACAGGGCTGACAGCTTTTTGTAGGGGGCTGTTCTGCTTGGCCTCATAGAGCCTATGAGGCAGATAGACACGCACAGTCAGCATGTTAGGAGAACATCCCAGACACATTCAAGGCCTTCAACACAACCCCTGAGATACTTTAGGGGTACCAAATAAATGGCTGACCCTGTGCCCGGACCCCAAGCTTCGCTCGCATATGCATGTTTAGGTCTCAAAGGAGAGCAAGCAAAATGAATACCCTTGAGTAAAGGGTAAACTAAGCATCATTTTCAGACATTTCACAAACAGACAGGACAATTCCTCTAACAGAAACTCCTCTCAAATAGTCTCTTTAATCGGAAGACCCAGCAGGTAGTGGTGGGTAAAATGAAAAAGTCTCCAAAATGGTCTTCTGCTGCAACCATGAAGGAGATGATGCGAAAGTTTGATTTCGGTAGAATCGCTCTCTGAATAGTTTTGGTGAAAAACCTTTTGTAATGCAAGTGCTGCAATGCACTGGGTATGTGATGGGACTACATTCATAGATGAGGTAGAATACACAGGCATCTACAGGGCTGTATCAAAGAATCACACAGACATCACAGGCCCCTACACGACATAAGGTGAGGGGCTTCAGTAAGATATAGCAGCATATGGCGAGAGTTTGACGTTTGTCTGCGGGACCGGACAGGTGCTGCTCTACAGAGAGGACTGAAACACGCTGAGGGACTTGAGGGAGTAGCAGGGCAGCTCTGACTCAGCAGCTGTTGGCTCTCTCAGCAGACCACAGCACGGAGATGTTCATCAACGTCAGGGATCAGCCACATGGCACATGGGATGAGGAGAGACGCTTCCGTACCTCAGGCCTGCAGCTTCACGGCACTGGGGGGCATGGGTGTGGCTTTCATAAAGTCACAGCACCGCGGCAGGCAGAGTAACAGCTCTGCAGTGTGGGCCAGAGTTCAAGATCCGTGCATGTCTGTGTTAGAGGACTGCATGTGTGGGAAAAGACCACGGCACATACACTCCATGGGGGAGAGCAAGTTGGTATTTAGGCATGCATCATGTAGCAACAAGCAGTTATTTCATTTTTAGAGGACATTTTTACCCATTTTCAAAAATGGAAAATTGTCATTTCTAGATTTAGTACCCTGCTTAAGCATGCCTGAGCATGTTACATTCCATGGGACTTCTGGTTAGTCCATATTTGTCCTGTACCTTGCTTATTCTCAGCCAGTGCTATAATGGTTTAAACAGGATTACACATTTAGAGTGTCACACACTAGCTGGTTCTACAAGCAGTAGCTAAATATGGTTATGATTTACAAACTTATCAGAAAGCTGGTGTTGATGTACAGAGATTCATCTAAAGAGTTGTTTAAATTTGAAGTTTTAATAAGATTTTCTGCTTTTGGGCATTATGTGGTTCCCAGGGAGAAGACGAGAGGGATTAAGGAAAGTGCAAAAAAAAAAAAAAAAAAGACCCTGTCACACTTAGTTAAAAGTAGTGTAATTAAGAAGTGCGTTATAAAAATGCCACAGCTAATTATATGCAGCAAAAGTTTTTATACTCATACATCATTTATTTGTAATGGACTAATCTGGATGCTGCATTATTTCTGTAAATACACTGTTGACTGTATACCTCCGGCCTGCGTAGTTAACTTGTAAATGTGAAATATAAATGTTCATCCGTCCACCCATCTTCTATACTTGCTTGTCGTATGCACGGTTGTGGGGGTCCAGAGCCACCAGAAGCAATGGACGAGAAGGCAGAGAATAACCCAGGAAGAGGCACCAACCCAGACAAAAAAAAATGTAAGTTTGTAAAATAATATTGCTAGTTTGGAATATACATTCCCATTCTTGAGAGTTATATCATCAATTGGTCTGACTTCCCTACTGAACTTTTCCGTTTCTGTCAGTTGTGCAAGATTCATTCCTGATCACACCTCTATCTCCGTTTGCAGAGGTCCACCAAACCCTCGGCCTGATTTTGTGTTCCTGTTCATCCCTAAAGTGAAAATTTCAGTTCACACAAACTTTGCAACACAACTCCAGACTGATTTTCTAGTTTTTAAGCGATGGCGTTTGTAGGATTAATCACAGCATAAAAAGCCAGTTTGCCTTCCATGACCATTTCCTGCTCTATCAGGTTACTCCTCAGAGATCTCTTGGTATCTCACAATAAGCTCAGACCTGTCTCCTGGGATGGTGTCCTGTCCTCCAAACGATCCATGGTCATGCCCATCTTCTAGATACGATTGTCACGTTCCCCTGTGCTCAAAATACTTTACATTTTTCTCATGGGGAAGATAAAGGTCTCACATTTACACATTTTCAACCATCCACGGTGATTCTCGCTCATCCTAGATGAAAACGGTAAAGGACCCTGGGTAAACTGGAGAACTAACCTGTCGCTAACGAACTCCTTAGTTTAAACAGCCGTAACAATGTGTCGCCGGCATATTTCATCATTAAATTATAGGCGCACTTATGCGCCCAGAGCGGGGGTGGCCATGAGCTCATCCCTCCGGAATAAACGGGACATTCCGCCCATATGAGATACGGGTCCCGGTAGACACGGTGAGGCAGAATCGGCCGCGCTGTGCAGCGTCCCTGCGGCAACGCACCGACACACAGGCATAAACACAGCCCGGCAAAGCCGACCAACACCCCGCCGGGGAACAAAGGCCACGGCCAATGGCGCTCCGGACCGACCCCGGGAGGCTCAGCGGGACGCTGCCAAGCTCCACACGTACTGCACTGGGGCGACCATGAACAACGAAGCACTTCGCTGTGGGGCCACCGGTTGGGGTGACACGGTCATACTTCAGCCCCCGAGTTTGTCCACTCACCAGCTGTCCTCGTCCTCGTTTAGACAGTCCATGTCCTCCAGGTCTAGGATCTCCACCTCGTCCAAAACACTGCTCCTGCTGTCCTCCACATAATCCGCAGCGTCCGAGAAATACGCCGGCAGGGAGGTGGCCGAGCTGGAAGCGGAAGGTCCCTCGCCCTCGTAAGTCCTCCCGTATCCCGAGCCGTCGTACGACAGCCGGGAGCTCAGGCACCGTGAGTTCTCCAAAACCCCGCCGTAGCCCCTCATCCCCCCGAACCCCACCCCGGGGAAGCCGGCCAAGCCCGCCAAGCCCGCAGCCGCTCCGGCCGACAAGGGCGACTCGTATCCGGCGCTCACGGGTCTGGCATTAGCAGACATCCCCCCGGATGAGCCCAGTAAGGAGGAGCGGCTCCGGAGCTGCTCATTTTGCTGTTCGAGCTTCTTCACCAGGTCCTGTAGCTTCCGCACCTCCAGGTCCGCGTTTATGTTGGAATTGATGTCCTCCATGGGTCGCCGAATAAATCCAGTGACTGCCCGGGTGCCTGTCGTCTCCACACGCGGTAGCGGATCACGGTCTCCCGGGGGTGATAGTTTTAAGCGAACACAGAACACAAGTTGACGTTATACAGAGTTAAGAAGCCCTCCGTCGTCATCTTCTCCGGGCAGCCGTACGCCCGGAACCTACCGACGCCATCTTCCCTGCTGTCCGTCTCCGCCTCTGAGCCCAGCAGACAGCGGAAAGCAAACGTCAGCGCACGCGAGTCCGCGCGCACCCGCGCACCCGCTCACCCGCCAGGGCGCGCGCCGAACCACTAACTAGTGGCGAGTTAAAAGTCCGCGACACTACAAACATATTAACTGGTAATTCCAATAAACGACAATGTAGTATTATTCAGGAACGCAAGTGAGCTGTTGTACCCCTGAACATCAAACTGAAGCCGAATTGCACCAGTAGATGTTCAGTGGTATAAACTGGTAACATTTCGCTTCTGATTAACAACAAAATGTAGGCTATGGTTACATGAATAGCATTTTAAGAAGAGTGTCAGGATAATAAGCTCCTCATCCTCTGTAATGGAAAAAATACTATTTTGGGGGTCGTTAGTGCAAGGGAATTTTGACACTTTTCAATGTTTTCCATTTAATGTATTATGAGATTTAAATACTTGACTTCATTCAAGGCATTAGAAAAAAAAGATTATCGGGTCCAATTAGCAGACATTTAGTATAAAAAACCGCAGACACATTTTTCTGGATACAGAGCTATAATAATATATGGATAGCTGATAATTAAATAGAAATCGAAGCGTTTATAACGTCAGAGATAAGTAGCCATCGGAAATCCATGGTTTCTGATCCTTCCATCCATGATACAAATAAACTCCAGATGAACAACGGGTAAGGCAGACGCTGACACGATTGTCTTTGATCGCTCAATAATTCATAATTAGGGATTCACAAATCAACTTTACGGCAAAATGCACTGATACGGGCATCCCCAAAATCTTATGTACATCCCAAAAACGCTGTATATGTAAAGATTTTATGTATTTTATAGGTTTGGGCAGGTGTGGCTAAACTCGGTCCTGACACGTATTCACTTTCCGTGTGTGGACCGTTTTATTACCTCACTCATGGAGTCATCCATCTCCCTGAGAGTACTTGTGGCGGCTTTTTTCCATTCTCAATTCAACTAAGCCAGATGTTTGAAAGACTGAATCAAAGACATTAAACAAATCTCAAGACCTCAAAAAAAAATCAGTCTAATATTAAAAACTAGCACAAGTATTTTTTGACATTTACGACAGTAACAGCTGACGAGGCAAAAAAGAGACTCCACACCAAAGGCGACAGAAACTGTTTAAATTTACGTCCAATTAAATTACTATTCAGGGAAAATCTGAATTTTCTGGGTCTTTTTTTCCCCTTACAGCATTAAAATTCTTGCTGCTGTTTACATTATAAGTTATTGCCCTACTTGTTCTTATGTCCCCTCGTGGTAGAACATACACATTACATCCCTGGCAACTAAAGAACCTGTTGAATTATGGTTCCCAAGTAAAATTATTTTTACCACAACGCACTTTAATTGTTGCTGAAGGAAACTGCAGAGTACCATCTCCCTTAGTGACTTTCTATGGCATTCTTATCCCCACACATGGCTGTTAATAGATTGTGAAATAAATTATGCTCTTAACAGCTTTATCATGGAGACACAAGGGAAATAAAATGGCAAAACATAGGCAGAATATAGTCCACCTCTGCACTGTCCCGTCTGTCCGACAAGCAGAACTCACGGACCAAAGGCAGGCAGATAGTTTATTAGTCAGTTGTTTGATTTTGGTTTCACTGTGTCCTCTCCATGAAAAGTCTGATTACCTTCTATTAGCACAAAGTCAAGGTGCGGCTCAAACAGTTGCTTCCAAGGCAGCCACTCTGGCTGTATATTATACTAATGACCCTGGCTTATGGGGTCACAGTGGGTCTGCATCCAGGGCCTGCTCCTCAGGTAGCCCCAGCGCCTCTGCGGGGGCACCCTCCGCACCCCCCTCTCCTTCTGGTCTCTCCCCCTCGCCCTCGGCATCCACATGGCTGGCCAGCAGCTCCTCCAGTTGCTCCTGCTCGGCACTGGCCTCCGGCGATGCCAGCCGCTCTTCGTCTTCCTCATCCTCCACGTCCATCTCAAAGACGCGGACGTGCCGGAGGTTCGAGCTCAGCTGTGGAGGGGGGGATGGACAGGCCTCGACATCAGCTGTGCCTCAGGGAATGGCTATACTGGTGCAGTGCGTGGGCTGATCCACAGGATCAGCCATAACAGCGGCATGACACGTTTCAGCCACTTAATTGACTAGAAAAGCAGGATCTCTTGTGCACTAGCTAGAGGTCATTCTAGGATTTATGGTAGGGGGCATAATTCATACAGAGGGGCCAATGATATGTTTTGAATCGGTGAGTGACAGGTGAGGGGGCACAGCAGGGACCAATCAGGTTACAGCTGGGACCAGTGCCCCTGTGACTCCACCCCTGTATATACCCCTGTCACTAGGACCCTCGAGGGCATGGGCTCTGGATTACACTAATTAGGCGTTTAAAGAGGAAAATAAGCAGCCATGGACTGAGCTAAGCTCTTGTTTTCCCTTCTTTTCCGTTTCTATCCAGCTTTCATACAGTCAGTGAAAACGATCAGCTGAACAATTTGCTTTGTTTCGACCTGCTTGCTAAGCCATCAAATACCAGGAATTGCTTTGCCTGAGTGTCAGCTAAGGTAATAAACAGTAAGCAGCTAACTGTCCCGGCCTCATTATCACACTAAGCTAATAAACAGCACAGCCATGTTCCGTATAGATTCCCTTGCTTTAGCCAGTACAAAATGCTGCTGCTTTTAGTGGGCCGGGGCCACTTACCACACAGGCCACCCTGCGCACGCCATTCACGGCTACGAACTGGGCCCTCATGTTTTCCAGTATTCGCCACTGGTTCTCCAGGACAAGCATCTGGGCAGGCACTCCCACAGCCTGCTGTTCCAGTCTGAGAACACCAAAGACCGGGCAGTCAGCATGTTTGCAGTGAGAATGCAGGAAGTGGTTAGGGCACCGGGTCTGGGGGGGCAGACTCACTTTTGGGAGTGGTCCCATGTGAATTCCTCCTCACAGCTGAGCACAGACCCCAGGGGCAGCTGGGCCAGAACACGCTGGCTCCCTTCCTCCACCTCGGCTTCCCAGAGCACCACTGTTAGCGTCTCGTCGTCATAGATACGTGCATCTAGGCAACCATACTGACTGCAGTAAAGGAGAAACAGTCACATGTAAATCGCAGCACAGTGTATCTCCAGGCAGGAGGAGTTTATTCTTTAATGCTAAGCATGAAAATGAAACTGGATTAAAGGTTTCAGAACATAGATGGATGTAAGCAGGGGCGTAGCTAGAAATTCTGGGCCCCCTGACAAAATGTCACCTTGGGCCCCTGTTACATTATATAAATTTTACATAATCTAGGGCCCCTGAATCTGCCAGGGTATCCGTGCCCCTACTGTCCCCCTGAATCTAAGTTACACTTACAGCATTTAAGGCAAACAAGATACAAGATAAACCTTGGAACCTTGGGTAATATCAGCAGTCTCAGTATTATCTCCCTGTGCAGGTGAGCTTGCCCTCCTCGACCATGGGTAGGCAGAATGTCACATGACATGACAAAACAGTGAATGCATGGCTGAGCAGTAGTGAAGTAACAAAAGCGCAGGGACTCACTGGGTGTCCCCGCTGGAGTCGATGCCGCTCTGGAGGGGGCTGCTCAGATCGATGGCAATGAGAGGGCTGGGGACAGGCCTGTGTACACACACACACACACACACACACACACACACGCACACCATTCATATTTACAGCACCCGTCAGCACATACGAATTCAATTTGTGAGAATTCTTATACACGCGCCAACAAAATCCAGGAAGTTAACGCCTGCCAGCCTGTGTGGCAAAGTCACTATGTCCAGCTGGTGCCGTTGGCTAAGAGACCAGGAAACGTGAAGGGAGGTGAGGCGCACCTGTGCGGGTCCGTGTGCCTCCGCATCAGGTAGAGCAGGCAAGGTGACACCTCGGGCATGGAGAAGACTACATAGTGCATGGCAGCCTTCTTATCGTTCCACCTGGTGAAGAAGCGGGTTATTGCATCTTACCGAATCAAAGTGCAGTTACAGATATGTTCTGGGTGAGGTCAAACAGAAGTTTAGAAATGAAGCAGGTGTGTTTTACTTACAGTGACGGCAATTCAAAAGGCCTCGGACCGCTTTCTGAGCTAAGAAACGAAACAAAACAAAAGATTAACTAGTTTCTTTAGTTCAAATCATTGCCAGGGTTAAAATAATACTGACAGCTGGAACAAATGAAGAAAAATAGTTTTTGGGAAACAGCTGCTGAAAGAATGTTGAAATCACACTTAGAGAACAGCTGATTTTTCCCGCTATGGCAGCTTATCAGCACTAAAAAGCGGTCTTAGGATTTCTGTTTGGTCATGTGAGTGCGGGTCAAGGGTCAGGCGCAGTAAGAACTCACCTTTCAGCAGCATAGTACAAAGGCACACAGAAAGCCTGTTTCACAGACTTCCCAATGACTTCCTGCACATAAAAGACACCTCTGTTAGTTCAGTCCTACAGAACATGGCAAACACAGCCCAATTGCGTTTGCCTGTACGTTCACAGCTCCACGATACCCAGCACTTTCAATATGGTCTTTTGGATCAGAAGTAAGTGAAACAAAAACCCAAGTGTTCCTCAGCAGCGAGCCAGGAGGCCAGAGACAGATGGAGTTTTGTGCTGGTGGAGAGCAAAATCTGCCCTGGGTGAGACTGGGTCTTTTGGGTATGAATTATATCTGAAGTATATATCTGAAGTAGTCACTGAATAATCCTCCGCCCACAAGCTAGGCCTAATCCCAGCTGGGGCAGGACGGAGCTCAAGAGACAATACGTGTCCGTGCCAAAACATGTACGGGCTATATTCCGGGGAGAAAAAAAACTCATTAAATGCCATTTCTCTCCTGTGAGGACACAGGATCACATGGCTCCCTTTGAGAGAAATTCATTCTGATGAGAGACAAATTAGTCACCACAGTGTCTAGAAGGTGACCCAAGAGTTTCAGTTTCGTTACAAGACAGCTCAGTGGCAAATAGCCAGCGGGGCACACAGTGGGTCACCTGACCTGTGGCCCATTTGATTGGTCAATGCTTCAAACCTGCAGCCAATAGCAGGGCTTGTTCTCTTATTGTCTTCATTGTATTGTTTTGACTTCTTTGCTTTCATAAAGCACTTAATATCGGCGTTTCCTTTATTGTGGCCGATACCAGTGTGCACATATGTACACATACATGTGGATGTATGAGCTCTGTCACTCACTGCAGGCTTCAGCAGACACAGTTCAATAGCGCTCTCCATCATCCTTTTCACATAGTGCAACGACTTCTGTGGGTATGAAGGGAACAGTAGAGGCGACTCTGTGTGGAGGAGAGTTATATTCATGACACCAAAGCCCCACTGAACATTAAAAGCATTGGTAGAACCTTTTCAGGGAGCTAACAGGTGAGGCCTTACCTTTCAGGTGAGTGCTCCCCTTCATAAAGCTGAGCCACTGGTTCCCCTCTGTGTTGGGTGGTGACACCAGGTCCTCATCCTCATCCTTCAGGTACTACAATGCAAGGAGGAGACACCACTGAAAAAACTGGGAGCAGATCTCAGAACAAAGGATGGAGCCACATCACCTGTACCCACAGTCACAGCTTATGGAAAAGTCCAGGCCAATCTGGGTCTCAGGTCTTTGTGCATCTCTTGGTTGCCAAACCAAGTGAAATATCGCCTAGAGTACATTCACGATCGGATGACACAGATCATCCTTCTACCAAACTCCAATAAGACAGAAATGATGTTTGGGACCCTTAGGTTACTCTAATTAGGTGTATATGAAGTGGAGAAGCCAGTCGGCACATCCATTACTTGTTTGATTATTATGTTCATATGTTTCAGAATGGCACTTTGAAGACCTACTAATGTGTGATCACACTAGTCCTGCACTATCCTAAAAAATAAAATGTTTCTCTTATTTTAGCCATAAACGGACTCCTACCTCTGTACCCTAGGGGTTTGCCTCTCATATTGATTGGCTTCTGCTCAAGACACATTTATCAAAAACAAAATGAGCACTGATGTTTAAGTATTTTTACACTTTTACCCATTCATCCAAGTTCATTGGTTCTCTGGGATTTTAGCCTAAGTGCCAGTTCTGAGTCATTAACCACAACAGAAGTGCCAGCTAAGCAACTAAAATGTAAAGGATGTGAAAACTGTTTGAAGTGGAACTCCCACAGCGGCAAACAGAACCCTCCAACGGGCCGAGACATTAAGCACTTTAGTGACTGACAACAATGATGGCCAAACAGCTCTCACCTGGCCCACACACTCCACGTTGAAGTACTTCCCTTTGCGGTCAAATAATTCTTCGTTCTGTAGGAGAAGAACAGCAGGAATATCTGCATTACATATACAAACTGGCTATGATGGCCAGCAAGAAACCAACCTCCTGCCCTTACCTCACTAAAATACTCTGACAGGAAGTCCGCCACGAAAGCAATGTCTTTCTGAGTAATCTGGGGAAGGGAAAAAAAAAAAACAATTCAAAAACCTTGATGCATGAAGAGATTGATTGAGGGGAGCCAGGACCAGAACCACAACCATGACTGGCCAACTTCTAGCTCAGCATCAATTATAATCTGTTTTTTTTGTCCAATACACATTATGCCTTTAACTTTGAATCCATAATCACAGAAACACAGTGTGAAACTGTAGGCCCAACACTGACAATTTTTCCATTTCAATCCATCCATCCATCCATCTCACCTTGTTGAGTTCTGGGGGGACATGGTCATCAGACATCCGTAGCATCGCTGTAACGTAAACAGACCAACTTCCGCTGTCACACCACCCAATGACTGGATGATTAAATAGATTTTGACACCAGTCAGTGTCCATTGGTACACACTTACCAACATAGAGCCACCGGAAAAAGGCCTTAAAGTTTTTCATGCTCTTATCTATAACCCTGCAGCAGAAATAAAACCCAAGGATGAGAGAGCAGCCATATGATGCAAAAGATGGCTTGATTAGCATGATTTTAAGACCTCACACATATACACAAGCACACCTCAAAATGAATGCCTTCCAAACATTTTTGCCTCAAACGACCATCATTCAGGGATAAAATGTCCTCACAGAATTGCAGCCGTTACCACTATCCCCAACCAGAAACAAACAAGAAAAGAATCCAGCACTCAGAGGTCTATACTCTCCCACATACTGTGGTCTTTGTGCCTCACAGTTGACAGACAGATGCATCATGGGAAGCATTTATACTCACTGAAGAAGTTCATTGGCCTTGAGGGTGAAAGACCCGACAGCAGTGATGGCATCTTAAAACAGAAGCCAAACCTTTTGCTCAGACACAGCCAAAGATGTAGGTCATCGATATAGTGTAGTAAATTAAATAAACTGTTCAATTTACTATTTACATGCATGAAGTAATTACATCTAAAGTTCTGTTGCTATGGGCAGTGAGGCTGTTTGTCACAGCAGTGCTCTGACTGAAAGATCATTATCTTTACTGATATTAAGAGGGGCCTGAACTGGCAGCTGTACCTTCGACAGCAGAGGATTCCAGACCCAGGGGCTGAAACTTCTGCTTCCAGAGAGACATCCCCTTTACCTCACTCAGATGGTACAGCAGAACCTCTGCGCCACTTCAGGTTACAGGAAGAAAGACAGAGATGGACAGATGAAGAAAGAAAGGAGAGTGGGTCACTGAACAGTCCACACACACACCAGAGAAGTGTTCATAGCTGACAGACTAGTAAAGAGATGCTGCTGAACAGCTTGTCATTGCAACTGGAGGGTCCTTGGGCATCTGCCAGCCCTGGGTGGCCTTTCTGACCGTCAGCAAAGGTGCTCACTCTGGATGGGGCTGCTAGCAGTTTGACGCGAAGGCTCCCGGCAGATAAGAGAAGGTCCCGGAACCCAGAACAATGGAGCCCCGACCGGCCTGCACAGAGCTCTCATGCAAAACTGGCACAAACAGGCCCAAATACCCGTCAGAACCAGCCACTGCGGGCACTTAAAATTCAAGACGGGATTCTTAGAGAATGCTGACTATCGCGTTGTGGCTTCCTTGGAATTTAGGGACATTTTCTTGGCGTTGGTGTAGGAAAAGCAGCTAGAAGACCATGGACTCTGGACCCCAGGGTGAGAGTGGAGGAACTGGTTAGAGCATCAGTCCCTCCACCAGAAGGTGAGTCCAGAGGCATTTGTCCATTTTGACGGAGCAGGATACAATAACCACTTTATGACTTGTGGCTGATCCCTTTCTATGGATTTGGCATTGATACCCATTTTAAGGAAGGGTCCACAGCAATACCTACGTCTGCAAGTGGCTGATGACCAGCTTCTGGATGCTGGAGTAGGACGACTCGATGGACTGACTCAACTTCTTGAGGCCCTGGAAACACACAGACACAAATGGACTTTGGTGGATCACAGGTTGCAAGCTTTGGATCATTGATCTTTGGTGCTGGTTCTGGTGGGCCACAACGTCTAGGAGCTTTTGTGTCTTTAAGCTACCGTTTGCCAAGCCTAAATGGGTTTAACTGATCATCGCTGCACCAGCGAGTTTCCAAAAATCATAATCTCAGTTAAGTAGAGGAGCAGCTTTTGAAAACACCGATCCAACACACTGCCTATCTTGCCGTATTTCATTATAAAACCCTTCAATTACAAGGTTTGGCCTATTAAATGTTTCTGCAAAATGGGTCACTACTCACAAAAACACACTCCTGTTCGCCCACACACTCTGCGGCTGACAGCAATTTGGGGCCTGTTGCCTGAGGTTTGCGCTATGTGATCTAGGCTAGCTGTCTGTGGTTTTTAATAAAGTGCTGCGTTCCGTGCCCCGATGGATGCCAAGGAAGCAGCTTTAGCGGCAAAATTTCCTCAGCCTTCCTGTCACCCCCCCCCACTCTGCCCCTACTTGAACCACCCTATAAATGAAAAGCAAAGACATCAGCAGATATGTCAAAACATGTCAAGAAATCACATCACAGTGGGCTCTTCCAAGAAATAAAAACACAGTAGGAAATGCAATCATGACGGGATTATAGTACAGAATTCTTTAAAACGCTTACCTTAACAGTCAGCTGGTTCATGAGAAGACCCTGGAGTTCAGGGCTAAACAGAGATAGAGACATACATGTCTGTTTTACAAATGGCTGAAAACTAATTTAAAATATTAAGCCACAATGAGATGGAAACTTTACAGCTTGCTAAACAGGAGACTGAATTCCTAAAACTATTTGGTTTTTAAGAAAGATCAAGGGCTCCGCCTGCAGGACTGAATGCAGTATTGCATCTCTGCATAGGAAAAAGCAGAAATGTTTTAGAGCTCAAAATGCTTGCATCATTTAAGAATTCCGCATGAAATGCATCTAGTTATACTGATCCTGGAGATGCTTTGAGAGATGAGCATGACTGTGTGCACACCAGGTGTCTTGTGTCTGACACACATTACACCTGCTTGTGTAATATGAACATGGGATTTATGTTTTTGCCATCTAGGCTGTGTGTGTGTGTGTGTGTGTCTCTGACCTTGACTTCCCCCACAGAAGCAGCTCGAGAAACTCATCCTGCACCTGGGTGTTAGTATTCTTCTCCTGGAAGCGCAACATCCCATAATTATAAGCCATTCATCCCTCAGATACATAGTGTACTCTTGTACCAAACAGTCTACTCCATTCATTCATTCATTCATTCCCTCATAGAACACCGTCTAAGCACAGCATGAAGCTTCCACATGTAACCAGTCAGGAAACATCATCAGCATCCAGTAACGAAAACTACAACTACAAATAAATGTTTCTGTAAAGTGAAGCAAAATAAGATATGGAAATAAAATTTAAAAACTACAGCTAAACTAAAACTATTGATTTCAAAACTGAAATAAAATTAAGACAGCTGTCAAATACTTTCCATTTTTAAAAACAATTTAACTAAAGTCATGGTAAAATATAAAAACTAAATAGCAATATAACTTAAAAATAAAAACTAATAAGAATAGAATAAATTTTTATTGTCCAGACAATCCTGGAAATTTGTCCTTGGTCTCCTAATATTCAGACATGAGTCACATAACATCATTGAACCATGTAACAACATTAAATGAAAACATTCAAGAACATTAAAGTCTAAAATTGGCTAGAGAACATGTTAATAAGATTCACTGCCTTAGGAATAAAGGATTTTATATACAGTTTTGTGTGCCAGAGGTGCTCTGCACCGTCAACCTCAATATCATCACTGCTTTTCTATGTATCGCAATATTATAAAGAATGTTTTTAAAAATTAAAACTACAATAATGCTGCCTCTGACCTGGACGAACTTGGTGAGCCGCAGGTCCATTTGCATGAGGATGTCCTCCCAGGCCTCGCACATGCAAGTGAGCGACAGCCTCAGGTACTGTACGTTGAGAAGCACAAGACACATTTCTGTCACATATAGCAGCTGCAGTTAACGTATAGCAGGGACCCTGGTTACCACGGTTACCGCAATACCCATCGGGCACTCACCTGGAGTAGCATGGAGATGTGGGTGAACTTGTGTGCCATCCTGGTCAACTCAGGCAGACAGTCCGACAGCAGCTTGGTGTCCAGCTGAATCACACAATAAATATGTGAGATACATGTATCACGTCTGTGTAAACCATACATGTATGCATGTGTCTGAGTAGCCTTTGGTAGGGAGGTACCTGAATGTAGCTGATCTCAGGCTTATCATCTGTGGCTTTGATCTCCGTGACGACGGCCAGTGACTTCAAGTCGCTGGACAGACAGAGGCTTCTGCAGGTCCCAGGGACCTGAGAGAGATGCCGTCATTCAGCGATGGTGCAAACTGGCCAGCAGAAGCTCCATGGTACCAAACTCTCACCCCGTTCAAGGTGGCGATCCTGTACATGCCATAGGCATAGAGCTCCACAAAGCCAGTGTGTCCCCCCAGCACCAGCATGTTGAGCCTACAGACAGTGGAATGCAATGCCCTGTTACCCAGAATTCAACACAGCAGCTAGAAGCCTGCTGCTTAAAAGCAAAGTCACTGAAAAGTTAAGGGACCAGTGATAAGAAACCACAGTGCTTACCGTGCATCACCCAGGAGATTCATGACCTCATCTGACTTCTCCTCACTGACGGATATACACAGTTACTAGTCAAGGATGGCATAAACAATATACAACAGCAATACTCACAAATAAGAACATAAGATATTTACAAACAAGAGGAGGCCATTCGGCCCATCAAGCTCGTTTGGGGAGAACTTAACTAATAGCTCAGAGTTGATAAAATCTTATCTAGCTCTGATTTAAAGGAACCCAGGGTTTAAATGATAAGCTATATAAAGAGACTAAGACTAATAACACACACACAACTGTACAAAACTCTAATCCCCAAAATGACGACCTCAACCCCCACCCAGACCTAACCTTAACCATAAGTAACCAAACAAAATACAAGACGTTTAGATGTTTTAGTTTTTTGATTGCAGTCATATATTTTTATTAAATTTCATTCCTCCATGTGAGGATCGAAAAAAACATCAAAACAGGTTTTTATCACATTATGGGGACCAAAGGTGCCTACAATGTAATGCATACCTGCACCCCCCCCCACACACACACACACACACTTACCTAAATATCTTTGATGTGGTGCTATAGCTGTAAATGCAAAATGTTTTACATTTGAAAAAAGGCAGACAATCCACTACAGGTGCACACTACTGCCTATAATAAAAGATTCAAGAAAACTTTATTGTCCATTACAAATTAATACAAATTCCTCTTAGACACATTTATAAAACATCAGACAACACAACACATGGTGAAAAACCATCCATCCAACTATCCCTCTATTTTCAGTAACTGTTTGTCATATTCAGGGTCGCAGGGGGCCAAAGCCGATCCCAGAGGCTACAGGCACAAGGCAGGGAACAAACCAGGATGGGGCACCAACCCATCACAAGGCACATTTACACACCACTCACTCACACATGCACACCTATGGGCAATTTGGCAACTCCAGTTAACCTCGGCATGTTTTTGGACTGTGGGAGGAAACCCCACGATGACACAGAGATAACATGCAAACTCCACACACATGGAACCCTGGTGGAGACTTGAACCCAGGTCCAAGAGGTGTGGCGACAGTGCTAACCACTAGACCACCATGCCGCCCCCAGCAAAAACCAATAAATAATTTTAAAAAACCCAACCAATTAAAAAATAAAATCACAAAGCCAATAAGAATACTTATTTTGAAGCATGTAAGATACTAATGACTGAGGGAGTAAACACCTGTTTGTTGTATTCCTGACCAGAAGCTAGTTTGGTACATCATTCCCTTTAGTTCCCTGATGTACAGCATGGTGCGCTGTCACGGCATCCCTCCACGCAATGAGCTCAAATCTCAGCATCTTACCTCTTTGGAAGTGTAGCTAGCTTGGGCAGGAACAGGTTGGACTCATCTTCTGAATTATAGAAGGAGGTAAGGATGCTGGAAGACAGGAGAAGCATTCATGATGAGTACAGAAGATGGTGAGGAAAACCGGGATTCAAATTTCTAGGTTTCAGATTAAGGGACGGCAGTTTGTATTCAACAAAATGCTTCCAACACTGATTCAAGCAGATTTGATACTCCAGTATGGTCAAAATCAAAGTATTTTGGATTAACGTACAAATGAATAGGAATGTCGAAATGATAAAAAAATGCCTTTGCTGCAAAACATCTAGGTAGCTCTGTGGTGAAGACCGGCATGCAGACCTGCTCTCCTCCAATACGTCCATCCACTGCATACACGTGATCGGGTTCTCCACGGGGAACAAGTGCAGGATCTCAGCCTTCTCGGCATCGCAGAGGACCACCTTTCTGGTGTCACCCACACCAAATGCCAGGACTGTGCAGCATCGAGAAGACAACACCCACTTGTCAACCGGTCATGCTGGTACTTGACAAAATAAAGCAAATTCTGATTCTAAACTTGCCTCCACCTACTAAAGAGATAAATTAAAAAGTCCACCTACTTTTTCCATCGGGCCTCCACGCCAAAGCGGTGATTTCCTTGCCCGTGTTCTCATTGGGAGCCAAACTCCACACTCGCTGGAAGTTCGCCAGCCGATGCAGCAGCAGCTACGGTCACATCATTTAGAGTCAGTGGGATACTCAAAGTAATATTAAGAAAAACAAACAAGCATTGCTCATGTGTTTTCTGATCTGTTACTCAGGAGGCACGTTACTCTGCATGCGAGAAAGACCTACTCGTCCATTCCCCACAATAACCATAGTTACAGCATTGCGAATTATTAAATGGGAGATAAGAGTGATACAGATGATGTGAAATGTCCGAGAGCGGACTGATAACCGCACTCTTAGAATGCCTTGTATCTAATCAGACGTCTTGGTCCGAACTAACTGTTGTATAATAAACGGTAACTAACTAACTCTTACCTCGCCGGCCGTGTTAGCTAATGCTATCAGATCCCTTTTCGGAGACCACACCATAAACAAAATGGGGTTTGGAAGCTGCTTCTCTCCCACTTGACGAAAGGCAGGCATAGTGGAAAAACTACAAAAATACAACGTGAATATTTCTCTACTTAAACGATCAATAAAATAATCCGCATCCAACGTACTCTCTTACACAGCACGACTATGCTACGTTTAACATAACTGCAAAACTCTGCGCTTTCCTGATACTTTATATCACTACTCGGTTTATTCCTTAAAAAACATCTGTTATTGATATGGGCTACCAAAAAATACTATATAATAAATCTACATTTTCTACGTGGAATCTATTCATGTACAGCGCCATTAAACAAAACGCTCTGTTTTGCCAATCAGGAGATAGTACGAATATCCAATGAAATCGCAGGACGGAAGTCTTAAACAACCAATCAGCAAACAGCCCGAATACGTGGCGAAATCCGCAGGACGGGTAGTTTCAAGGGACAAATCTTGTGGCGGTAACACAAGTGGACACATTTAGTTTTAATACTTTGGTTTAATAAAACCGGTGTAACTTTATAATGGAGATACGATACACGTGACTTTTAATAAATCGTATGGCAAACATATAAAAGTTAATTATTAAGTAGTGGTTAGGATTGATATTGGACATGAAGAACGTCTGCTAAATAAGTAATATTAAAAAATCAGCTTCCGTTTTCCGAAACAATCCGTGTATGAGTTAATAGTTTGCATGCTAGTTGCTTGGTTAACCTATTATACATAAGTCACTGGATGTGTAGAGCAGTGTTTGTCAACTTACGGTGACCAGAAAACGCATGTCAGGGAGGACACTCTGATCTAGGGCAGGAATTGTAAATTACGGATTTCACTTTAGCACTGAGTTCTTGCTGTGTACTTATTGGTCAGTCTCCTATAATCATGCATGTGTCACTAATGCTAATGTGAAACAGCTGGATGAGTCTTTTAGTCAAGGAAACAAACCAGTAAAAGCTAGTCATAGTCAAACTATTTAGCCGAGCACAGGAGCCTTTCGGCTTGAAAGCAGTTTGTAAAACCCGAAGTAGCTCAAAGTGTCCTCCATGACATGGATTATCTGGTCACCCTAGTTTGAGAACAAGGAGCGCTTCCTGTAGCTTCTGACGGAGGAGTTTCTAGTTATTGAAAAGATCAGTGGCTAAGTCAAGTTTACCTGGGGGCTTGACCTTTTTGAAGGAGGATAATTGCCATCCGGGCTAAAATACTCAAGGCTAGAATAGAGTAGTGTGAACCGAGTGATCGGACCTAACGACGCCCATGGTCCCTGGTTAAAATTCCATTTTCCCTTTGCAATAGTCAGTTTGTGGAGATTCACAGCGAGGATTAGCATCCTCATCTCCTTGTCCCGAGAGCCTTCTATTTTTTCCTTATCAAATGGAAAAGCCGTAAGGCTATGTCCACATCGCCTGGGAGTATAAAGGACTAATTGTGGATGACAGCTGTTGCTGACAGCTGTACGAAGCAATGGAGGGTGTTGATTTCTTTTGTGCGCTTAGTGGCTTGATGTGTCTTTCGGTTGAGTTATGTATGTTTTTCAGATGGGTAGAGCAATTAATGGGACTGTCTAGTAATTTCCAGGGCTGAATTTTATTCCCAGTCAAACCCTGAGATAACCTCTCACTTTGTTTTATAACAGACAGACATAATGAAATTGAGAATTATGATAAAGGAACAATATGTGAAGTATTTGTTTTAACGGTTGCCCTCAAGTAACTACATGTCGAGAAGCACGATGGGAGCTCTCAGTTCAAGCGGGTGCACATTTATGATTTAGTCATCGAGCCCCCTAGTCTAAGAGTCATGATCTCTGTGGCAACCATACCCAGTCTGCCCAAATTCCAAATTATATCCAGAGCGTTACTGGTTAGGGGAACAGGTGTACAAAGGGGTATATGACCACTGGACACTAGTTCCATATCCTTAGGAGAGCCTTGCATGGAGTTTTTACGCTGGAAACTTAACCTGAATTCCTCGAGTAAAATATCCCTGTGTATAAACGAGTCCGATTAGCTAAGCTAATGCTAAGCAAGTAAAAATAAACAGCCTGACAGAAAAAGCAGTTAATCTTGTGGAATATAAATAGAGTGAACCTTCCACTCACAAGCAGGAAGTGCGTGTGTATATGTGTGTGTGTGTGTGTGTGTGTGTATATATATATATAACAGGCCGCTGAAAGACCTTTACTCTTTGTCCCTTGATTCCAGCAGAGTCTGTGGAGTCCGCCGGGACACGGCGCCCCCTGCTGGAGGTCAACTCTCAGTGACAGTGTGTAACGTAGAATAGTTTTCTTAAAATGTAAAATGAGGTAAGTATCGCACCATTTATAGTTGGTGTTTGTCACAGAAAGACAAACGACTTAAAGAAATATAAATTATAAGCAGGCAAGATGCTTGTCTATAAACACCCAGCTTCCCTCATCCATATGTCACATCATGTATAGAATGTATGCTTGGGATGCTGGGGGGAGGGGAGAAGGTGTGTAGCTAGTTTAGCTCATCCACAGTTATCGGTGGAAGTATGGCCTATCACCTCATCTTTCTAGCTGCCTGCCCCACCCCCCCATCCTAGCCCCTTCAGTCGCACC
>JAODLD010000001.1:21379412-21390306 GCA_026781065.1 Mormyrops boulengeri
TTTAATTTGATCATTTTGCTCTGTCTGGTAGACAGCCCCCCCCCCCCCCCCCCGTATAGTTATGGGGTAAACGTTGTTCTGGACCAGGCTGGTCTTGGCTTTTGGGGATGAGGTGTGAACAGGAAGGTGTCCAAGAGGTTTTGGAATGGCTCACAGAGCTTCTGAGCAGAGATTTGCTCTTATGTGAGAAAGGGCATGTATCAGGCCTCATGGTTGTGATGTCATAGTGCATTCTGGTTTGATGGCCACTCTTTGTTATGTTTGATGGGTGTGCAGGACTGAAGAGCCCATGGGTTAGCTAAGGCTCACTGATTTCTTTTAATCTCTCTGGGTGGATGTTTAAAAAAAATTCCGCTGATTTTGTTTGTGTGCGTTTTTGTTATGCAGACCGCATAAAACCATGATGTAATGTGCATTTCTGTTTAATAACAAAGAAGGGTGGGAAATGGTGGATGCTTGTGGGGGGGGGGTGGATAGATGAAGTATTAGTGTGGTTATTATTTTCAGGCAGGCAGAGACACACTTTGATTGCTTGAGGAGGGATTAATCTCTGGGGAGCAGCAAGGGGAGATTGTGCAGCATTATATGACACTGATACATTAACACTAGAAGTAATGGGCCAAGTTTGCACAGAGATACAGAGAAGCAGGGCTGACCCCGGGCTGCATGATCTGAGGAGAGTCTGGGGTGTTTCCGTCCATCCAGGACAGGCACAGGCACAGACAGCTGGCAGTGTGTGTGTGTGTGCGCGCATGTGTGTTATAAAATCCTGTTATTTTGATGTTGAGGACCATTTTTCAGGTCCCCACAAAGATTTGTGAGTGCAATCAAAAAACAAAAAAAGCCTTGTATTCTGTTAGGTTACTTATTTAGTTTAGGGCTGGGTAGGGGTTAAGGTTGTCATGATGGGATTAGAGTTTTCTCCATAGAAGTGAATGGAGAGATTACAAACTTGTGTGTGTGTGGGCACACACCAGTGTTTGCATGTCTGTCTGTCTGTCTGTTTTACGTCAGCAGTACTAGCAGGCAGGCACCAGCACATCGCACCCCAGTGATAACACTTTTACTCATAGGCGTTGTCTACCTGCTCCCTCCCATGGGTGTGACAGACAGCCACTTCAGTGGAAACCTGAAGCAGAGTCAGCATTTCACGACCGCTCTGGCCTACACCATCCCCATGCGTGCCTCTCCTCTGATCAAGCATCTGTTTTCTCAGTCGACATGCACATCTTCTCTGGTCACAAAAGTATTCTGCGATTTTGCATTGTCATCCTTTGGCCATCCGCTCGCTCTCAATTCCGCCGTCCTCTGTTCTATTCCCGGAACGACATACAGGCTGATTTAAACTGACGTCCACATCAGGACCGGGTTAATCCCAAAAGATCTTTGCATGTCGCTCACCATACTGCACACAAGCATGAATCCATTGCACATGTTCGGCCTACAAGCGGGTGTATCAACATTGTGATGTAACCCTTAGCAACCCGACAGCTGGTTGACTGTCACTCCTTCTCATGCTCCAAATTAACTGTAAGCAGAATTAACTGAGTGCAGCTGTCTGATGTGAAACACTCCTCGCAGCAAATAGCATTTTGTGCCTTTTGGGATGTGGCTTTCCCAGGAGACAGTCAAAACACATACACTGGCATGCTCTCACATACACAAAGGCCATGGGTAGTGTGGGTGGTCTGGTGTAAATACTAGGGAGCTAACAGCAACTGTTACAATAAACCGAAACAGACATTCTAGAAGCCCATGGGCACTATTCTGGAAGCCTGTTGGGTGCCGCTGTCCTGAAGCCTGTGGGTGCCGCTGTTCTCGAAGCCTGTGGGTGTTGCTGTTCTCGAAGCCTGTGGGTGTTGCTGTTCTCGAAGCCTGTGGGTGCTTCTGTCCTGAAGCCTGTGGGTGTTGCTGCTCTTGAAGCCTTTGGGTGCTGCGGTTCTCGAAGTATGTGGGTGTTGCTGTTCTCGAAGCCTGTGGGTGCCGCTGTTCTCGAAGCCTGTGGGTGCCGCTGTTCTCGAAGCCTGTGGGTGCCGCTGTTCTCGAAGCCTGTGGATGTTGCTGTTCTCGAAGCCTGTGGGTGCCGCTGTTCTTGAAGTCTGTGGGTGCCGCTGTTCTCGAAGCCTGTGGGTATTGCTGTTCTCGAAGCCTGTGGATGTTGCTGTTCTCGAAGCCTGTGGGTGCCGCTGTTCTCGAAGCCTGTGGGTATTGCTGTTCTCGAAGCCTGTGGATGTTGCTGCTCTTGAAGCCTTTGGGTGCTGCGGTTCTCGAAGCCTGTGGATGTTGGAAGAAAATATTATCGCTCCATCCAGGGGCATCCTGAAGCCTATCCCAAGCAGCACAGGGCACAAGTCTGGGTTACACCATGGATAGGATGATTAATTTCCCTAGACAGGGAAAATGTAATGAAATGTGTATTCAGAATACAAGCATATATGTAAATCACAAAGGTTTAGGTATGGACTCAATCACTCGATCAACTTGTATTTAGTATGGCCCCTCCTCAAAATAAAATATTAATACCTCTTTACAGGAACATTAAAAAGTGTTACAGTTTTCCAGAATGGTTGAAACTGGAGAAATCTTCCTGGAAAATAATCATAAATAATGAAATGACAAAACGTGGATCAACAGTCACTGGCCAACAGACTGTCCTACCCGCCTATTTCTCTCAGTATCTAAAGGCAGGGGGGAGACAGTTGAGCTTTTAACTGTAGGTGTCCCCCCTCCCCCTCCGCACCCGACTCCTCAAGGAAAACTCACACCATGTCAAGATAAATCACACCCTCCCGCAGAGGGCAATCGAGGAGGGGGGCCTCAGCGAAGAACTCCTTAATGGTCAGGCTTGGAATGGGGTTGACGCATGTTTGGGTCAAGCCCCATGATTCTGTGGGAGAAAAGGGCACTGCTGATGTAACTCACGGGAGGACCAGGGCATTGAGTTAGCCTTGCAGAAACAATCCATTGGATTTCGCTAGGTCCACACCAAAAGGTGTTCAGTATGGACCATCGGTTTCGGTGACAGGTGTGAAGTTTGCTTTCTGGCTCATCTGCGTCAATGTGTGTAAGGTGGCCCTTGGTGACCAAGACATTCTGGTAATCCCCTTTGGTCATTAGAGACTTGGTTGTCATGCCATAGTCAAACCACACCCAGAGTGATTGTTCTGGTAACTAAAAGAGGAGGGGATTTCTACAAGATGGGCCTGGTACTGCAAATGGGGTTTCCTTTTACTTAGGTATAAACAAGTGAGTCAACAGGTCTATGTGCGTGTTAATCTTCGTTAATCCTCATCATAACCTGCTGGATAGGAAATTAAGTATAACACTACAATGGATAATGAGATCATCTCACCACACACACAGAACTGTTCTTAACACTTCTACATGTTTAGGTGTAAATCTGCGTATTTAGGGCGTCTTATGACGATATGAGAATTGCCAGTGGGCTGCATTTGATCTTCTGCTTTCGTCACTATCGTTGACTGCCAGTGAATAATTCTTTTAACATTTCCTAATACATTTACACACGGCTTGGTTCATGTAAACTGAACCGGTCATGTCAGATTTATGGAAATACAGTACCAGTGAAATGTCAGGACACACCTACTGAAAATCATTTGTTTTTCAACAGGATAATGACCCTAAGAACACCTCAAGCTTATGCAGTAAGTATTATCTTTTGAATAAGGATAGTGGTGGAGTGCTGTGACAGACGACCTGGCCCCCTAAACCCCCCAACCTAAACCCAATAGAGCTGGTTTGGGATGAGGTGGAGGAAAAAGTAAGAGCAGGGTAGCCACCTTGTGCTCAGAACTAGTGGAAACTCCTTGAGAAACTGCTGGAGAAGCATCCCAGGTGGCTACATCTGGAAGCTGGTTGAAAGAATGCCAAAAGTCTGTAATGCTGTCACTGAAGTCACAGGGGGCAATTGTGAAGAGTATAAAATCTGAGAAAATATTGTTGTTGCAATATTTGATATGTATTGCTTGATTTTCCTTAAGGCCTTTTACTGTAAAAAAAAGTAAATAGAATACATTAAAAGTAGGTGTGTGCAGACTTTTGACTGGTACTGTACTTAAAACATCAGTGGTTTAGGAAGCAAGGTTCTGCGTTTTTATGCAGCACCTTTCCAACATGGCTGTCTTGGAGTGCTTGACGATGTAAACAAGGCACAGACAAGTTTAACAGCCCATGAGAATCAGTTTGAAGTACACAGGAGGCAACAGAGGATTGACCATGATGAGCTGAGGCAGTTTATGAGAAGATGGCTAATGCTAATTGGGTGCCCGAGCCTCAGCCAAATTACTCATAGTCAGAAAGTAGGCAGTCAGCTACACCCATGGCTGTCAGAACAGGAGAAGGTGTATCATGTTATGGGGCTGGTTATCCACACCCATCTGACCAGGTAACCTGTGAATGTAAGGTCTAGCTTTATGATGGGATCATGTTCTCCATGACTACAGTCCTACCCCCCGTGCCTCTCCTACAGTCTGTCTGGATATAATGGCAACACCAGATTTCTAGTCCAGACAGCAGTGATCAAGTTCTGTTTGGAGAATGATAGTTTAGGAGGAAGGCCACTACACCTTTGTGTGTTAGCCTGCTATAGCAGAGGTTACTGCTGATATCATGTTATAGCTGTATTTAATTGGCATGGTATTAAATTAAGGCCTTCACTGTTGCATGTGCTGCTCTCTTTAATTACCTCTAATTAGTTCCTTCGCTGTTGTATGCGCTGCCATTTTTCCACCATCTGACATCTAAGCACCTTCTACACGCCACTTTCAAATATGAAGTTTCCAGTACTGCTCAGAGTCAATGGTTGTCCGTGTCATTCACCTTCCCCGGTGACTTGAAGCTGTCACGTCATGTGGCCGTGCAGTGAGACCTTCCAGATGTCTTCGCTGGCAGCGGTAACAGCTAGCTGTCACCGTGGAATGATGGGTTACAGAGCTGGGGAATGAAGGTGGTCACCTGATCGGTCCTGTGCTGGATTTCTCCTTAGGGTGCTGGGCCTGGCTTGAGCTTCGCATTCAGGAGAGAGAGGCTGTCCTGCTAGACACATTACTGCTGATCCTGCCTCTGGATCATGACCGTGGGATGAGCTGTAGAGATGATGGAGGGTGGGGGGGGGGGTGGGGTGGGGTCAATGTCCTCTCAACTTGGTACATGTAGAGATCTTATTTAACCCAGAAGACGTGTAACTTCCCCATCAGCACTGAGGCTGCAACCCATGTGTGACAGTCAGCCATTCACACCGAGCCATTTTTAAGCCTAAAAATATCCGTGTGCGTGTCAGTGCTTCACTAATGGGGAACTCAATGGGCGTGTGCACACAGGTGTTTCACCAATGGGGAACTCGATTTGTGTGTGTACTGGTGCTTCATCAATGGGCAGCTCTGTGTGTGCGTGTACCGGTGCTTCACCAATGGGGAATTCAATGTGTGTGTGCATGCGCCAGTGCTTCAGCAATAGGGAACTCGATGTGTGTGTGCGCGCACTGGTGCATCACCAATGGGGATCTCGATGAGATAAGGCTCGGACTGCAGGGGTAAAGTTTTGCTTCCCGGTGCGGCTGTCGACCTTTAGTAATGGATGGGGATGGTTACACGGGAGCGTCTGTGTGGTGAACTCCTCTCTGGCTGTTTTCTCTCGCACGTAGCACATTTATTTTTCCAGTTATTCACGCCTCCCCACCTGAACACTTGTTTTGGGTGGGTGAGGCTTTGACATAGTGCATATTCAAAGTCTAGTCCCCACATAAGCCAAACCTTGTCACCCTCCCAGGAAGAAGACCTTTACTCTCTTTGTTAAACTGCCTCTCTTCTTTCCTGCTTGTGTGGAATTTGGCAACTGTTGTTCTTTGGCACCCTCTTTCTCTCGTCTTGTTTTTTTTCTCTCTCTCTCTTTCTCTCTCTCCCCTTGGTCCGTCCCTGGCAGTGTGTGAGCCAATGCTTAAACAGCAGCCAGGCAAGTAGACCATCATTGTGACTCTAGGAAGCTTGTGGGTCTCACTGCAGGTAAGAGCCTTCACTGTCCACTGCAGGCATTCTCTTTGGCTGGGCAGGGGGGAGGGGCATATGGGTGTGGCCACTTACCAGCACTGTCATTTGATTGGTTAGCTCATTGAATCAACTGCACCTGGTTTGTCTGAAACCCTGTTGGGGGTTCTGGTACAGTTGTGTGAACCTGGTTGTGTCATGCAAGGTGGTCGGGCGGTTACAGATGAGGCTTGATGGTGATGCACGTTGCCAGACTCCTATGGGATAGTTTCCTGTGATCTGATCAGGTACATTGTCTGGGATGTGAACCCAGGGAAACGTTTACACCCATGTGTGGATCTGTATGTGAGAGTGTTTCGGGATATGTGTATTTGGTCTGTGTAACGTTACTGCAAAGGAGTCAGAAGGTAAAATGACAGACCTAAATGGATCATTTAAGCGAACGATTCAAGCTCGGTCTTGCCAATGACCTTAATTTCACTTAGCTGGTATTGTTTCCACTGTGATTGCGTGCTCAGCCTGTGGTGGTGAGGGGGGCAAAGTTCGTTCAGCAGGTTTCAGATTAACCAGTGAGCTTTAAGATAACAGTGGGGAAACAAACATGCCAAGGTTCAGAGGAGCGCTGTACCGTGGCTCGGCTGTTCAGCGGCCTGTTCATTATTCACATTAGTGTCCTGTTTGGATCAGTGCAGGATTCAGTGGACCGTAGCCCATACCTGTGCGCTGATGTGTGCTATACGACTATTGGTGTGGCTGTGAGGGCGTATTTGTATGCCTGTGAGTGTGGCCTTCTGGTGGATGTGGCCTCCTAGGCAGTAACCTGTACGGTCGGCCCTTGAGTGGAATCACCTCAGGTTACTATTTGCTGTGTCCTGTCACCACCGATTGACTCTTATTCTGACACATCTCAGATTTCTACTTTCAGTGTCCTGTCAACTCTGATTGGGTCTTACTCTGGCACACTGTCTCCTATTGCTACTTTCGGTGTCTCGTCGCCTTTGATTGGCTCTTATTCTGCCATGCTGCCTCAGATTGCTACTTTCTGTGTCCCGTTGCCTTTGATTGGGTATTATTCTGACACGTTGCCTCAGATTGCTACTTTCTGTGTCCCGTCGCCTCTGATTGGCTGTTCTCATACATTTTTTTCCAGCTTCCATTTTTACAAGAGGTCACGAGAGGCCGTTTTGTTTAAAATGTAGGCCAGAGTGGGGTTTGTAATTAGGAACATAAAAGCAGAGATGTTCTTTTCTTAAAAGCAGCGCATTTAAGCCAGCAGGTCTTTGGAGGCCAGGTCCAATTAGAGGTGCCGCGGAAGAACAGTGTCGGCGGTTGGGCCGCAAATCAGAAGCCCTGGAACCCGGAGCAACCCAAGCGGAGAGCAGAGGAAACCTCAGGACCGGCTCAGTCTGCAAAGGAGATGGGTTAGCGACCTCAGTGACCTAAGAGTTTGAGTCAGTTTTACAGCATTTCAGAAACAAACTTCTAGAACCGGGGTGGGCAGTCTTTGCCACAAAGAGCCGCTGTGTAAGCAAGTTTTGGGAATAACCTTTGGATCAGCCGTTCAAACACAGGCATGAGGACTCTTCAGCCAATCAATCCTCTAATTAGTAATCTAAGTAGGGAGTTTCAGCAAAAGCCCACATACATAATGGCCCTTTCTGGATACAATTGCCTACCCCTGCTCTAGAGGGTAGTCCTTCCATTGACCCCAACTCCAGTTTCAATCCATGAAGATGTGATGTTTTCCCATTGATGTAATGCTAGTGACCAAGCATAGCCGCCCCCCCCCGGAGGCACGCTTTTATTTGCCAGTGAGCTGTGGCACACAACTGTTGTGGCACATGTGATTTCTGGGTTCCCGAGAGGACAGCTCATATCAGCCAGCCAGGCCCCCCCATTTCCTCCCTCCCACCAGACCCTGTAATCAGACCACCTTCTGCCCTTACTTTGGCCTTCAGTCACATCTCCATAGGGAATTGCACCCTCAGGGGTATCCCAAGTTGAGCCACTCTGAGCTTTAAAACACATGCACCAGTTGTGGAGCTATTGGGAGGGTCATGCTCAGGGGTCTAACATTAAAATCTCAATGCCGACCCTGGGATTTGAACCAGCAACCTTCTAATCACAAGCACAGCACAATAACCTGCTGAGCCACAGGCAGGTTACTACTGCTGGTCAGTGACATGTCAGACGCTTGCTGTGATTGGTTCCATGACCCCGAGGTCACAGAGCTCCACCCCTCAGCTCCACCTCACTGTTACAGCCTCATTTAGCTGACCCCAAGACCCTGACCACGTCCTGTGCTGTTGACACTGGTTTCAGCATCTCCTGACCCTCGGGGCAGCTCTTGATGGCTTGCAGAGAATAAACACTCACTAGCTGACTTCTATCTGTTGGCCCATGCAGTAATTGCCTTGTCTGGCCATTCATTTTGATAAACGCTATGTTTTAAACACAGGTAATTGCTGTAAATAAGACCGATTAGCGGCCTTTTATGAGGCTGGCAGCCCGAGATGCACTCCTCTCCATTTGGCCACTTTTACTCTGTTCTGCCCCAAGGTTATCACAAAAATCCATCTCCTCCTTAAGTGTCCCATCTCCAGGAGGCAAGTTGAGCTGGCCAGGAACAACAGAGCAAGCTTTCAGTTTGCTTTGCTTATTGCTTTGGAGACGTTTGTTTTGCTTTTGTTTGTTGCTGCTGTTCGTCTGTGGATGCTCGTTGTTCATTTTGTTCATAATTTTTCGCGCGTTTCTCTGAAGGATGTAAGAATTAAAATGGGCCAACCCATGCCGACACACATGTCCTCAGTATCGCCCCCATAAGACTGTCAATGGAAGAACTCACTGCAGGCTGTTACAGTCCTTTGAAGTCCTTCTGAATTTTAGCAACTGATATTTTTTGTCTTGCTTGGCTGGAAGCTGGGATAGGCCATTGAGGAGAGAGAAAAAAAAGAGAGGTTTTTGGGATGCGTTTAAGGAAAAGCCTCCAAGTTTTAAGTCTGACATTCAACAGAAGACATAAAAAACCAGGGTCCGTGTGGTTTTTGACTTGCGGCGAATTGTGGCACGGCTCTCATCAAACACGTGCCAGCTGAGCTCTTTTGAGTGATAGCAGCCCATTGGCTCATTCCACATTCACATGCTGTTTCTCTCGAGGGATTAAGACATTCGTGAACTGCAGTTTTACAGTAATCCTGTTACAATCTTTGCTGTGGTGCTTTTGTAATCAGAGAGATCTTTTATATTTAATTAAGGTGACTGTAGCTCTTTGTATCAATTTGTTCCACCTGTCCCTAAGTATAGCTGTTTTCAGTCTTTGTATAGCCGACAATTTTTAAATTTAGCAGACACTTTTATTCAAAGCAATATACAGTCCCTGGAGCAACTGGGAGTTAAGGGCCTAGCTCAGGCATCACTTTATCAGCTCTGGGATTTAAACCAGCGACCTTCTAATCACAGATGCAGCATCTTTACCCACTGAGACACGCACCACCCCAGAATCCAGCAGATCCCTGTGAGGTTCTTGCCAGTTTTATGTTTGGGAGAGTTTCTGGTCCTCTTTTGAAAAGGGAAACCCCAAATAAAAGCTGGGCGTGTTACTTGATTCTGTCTGGCCTTTCCCTCATTTATATTTAAAATAAGATTGGCCAATGAATATCCAATTAGGAGGTTTTCCTTGTCTGTGCAGTTGGCCAATTGCCGCTGTTTTCAGGCTTGAGGAAGCCCCTGTTTGCACCTCCTACCTATTGCATGGTTTATCAGGGGTTGTGGCTTATCCACATTTCAGTGGTTCTGCTTCTGGCTCAAACTCTTGATCTGGCTGATTTTGGTTATGCTAGTGGCTCTAGCTCAGCCTTTGATTCTGGAAGTGGCTGTTCTGGTTCTGTTGCTATATCTAGACATACTTCTGCTTCTTGGTCTGGTTCTATTTTTTGTATCTGGATCGAGCCTTGGCTGTGATTCTCTCCGTCCCGCTTTGATTTGGGTTCTCTTGTGTCCCTGATCCGTTAACTGTCGCTGGAATGGCTCTGTTCGGCCGCCTCTTTAGGGTTTTTGGTCAGACAGCCTTGAAATGCACTAATATTTACGTCTGGGTCTGGTTTTGGCTTCCACCACTGGGGTTTGGAGCTCTTTGCTGTGTTTGAAGAAAGCAATTTTTGCATCCGGCCTTTATTTGTGTGGTGAAATTGTCTGAAAATAGTGCTTATAAACAAACAGATGTTGGGGGGAGAAACAACTAGAAACAGAGGAGAGCATCGGACCAGAGGTAGATTATCCTGGGAGGGGCAGTAAATTCACTTGAGGCTGAGGGGTTACGTGGTGTCACAGAGCTGCAGGAGGCCGCACACCAGGACCAGCAGAGGTTGACGCCCGGGAGTCTGAAAGCGAAGCGTTGCAGTGGATTTGGCTCAGAGGCCAAGTCCTCCTCCATCCTGAAGTTTGGTTGCAGGAGGAAGGGGGTCTCTTCCCCGCTGAGGCAGCCCACCGGGGCCTCTCTGCACGTCCCCCGTTCTGTACAATAGAGCTTAAGCCAAACCTAGCAGACCTGAAGTCACCTGTACTAACGTGCTAGCTTGCGAACGTTTTAGCCTTAGGGACACCCTTACACCAAGGGACCTTACCATCCCATACTTTGCCTGATTTTTTTAATTAATTGCTTCAGGTTATCTATGTTATCCAAGGATTCAAGCACTCATCCTATATCAGGTTTTCCCTCTTTTGAATCAACATGCTACATTCTGCCCCTGATTACATGTATCCCAGTGTGGAGTGGCTTCTTAATAGGCAGCAGGCCCCTCTCTCTGGCTCTGTCTTGGGGGGGGGGGGGGGGGGGGGGGGGGGGGGGGGGGGGGGGGGGGGGGCCGGGGGGGGGGGGGGGGGGGGGGGGGGGG
>JAODLD010000001.1:21400302-21413874 GCA_026781065.1 Mormyrops boulengeri
GACATGATCCAGGTATACAAGATTCTAACAGGTCTGGATGCTGTTCAGCCAAATGGCTACTTCAATATTAGTTTAAACACTAGATCTCGTGGCCATAGGTGGAAATTAGCGGGAGAACATTTTAAACTGAATTTTAGAAAACACTTCTTTACACGGCGTGCAGTTAGAGTATGGAATAGTCTTCCTGTTCAAGTAGTGCAGGCTAAAATCCTGGGTTCCTTTAAATCTGAGCTAGATAAGATTTTATCAACTCTGAGCTATTAGTTAAATTCTCCCCAAACGAGCTTGATGGGCCAAATGGCCTCCTCTCATTTGTAAATTTCTTATGTTCTGATTTCCCCTACTTCATTCTTGAAGTCACATGAAAGTGTATTCACAAGCTGGGGTGAGAACTGCAACCTAGGATATATGTCTGGTTGGCCATTTAGCACACGGGGTCCTTTCATCAAACATATTAGCTCACAGTCTAGAATAAGTACAATAACGTCTAGGACACATAATCACCCTACGGCATGTGCAGTCTGTTCAACTGTCAACGCAGAGTGCAAACTGTGTTTGGTATCAGCGGTGAACCTTCAGTGAGCATGTGTGGGTGGCCAATCCATCCCCAGATGTGGAGGAATGCAGGAAACACCCACCCAGAGCAGGATGAAGACACAGGAAGTGTTCATTTGCCACATGTGGGCTGTGTCGTTGGTGTTCTCTGATAACACTTTGCCATCTCATTAATCTCCACTCGAAAAGGACAAGTGAACAAACCAACTAACACAAAGTGGTCAAAATGTTCAGAAAGTGCTCAGATAAGACTCTCTCTCTCTCTCACACACACACACGCACACGCACACACACACACACACACACACACATTGAGCTGTGTTCCTATCTTTGTGAGGACTGTCCATCCATTTATTTCTATGGGCAAAACCCTAATCCCAGCAATGACAACCTTATCCCCTACCCAGCCCTAACCTTAACCATAAGTAAGCAAACAAAATAAAAGACTTCAGGCATTTTTAGTGTTTTTTTTGTTGCAGTCACATATTTTTGTTGAAATTGAATTTTGCCTTGTGGGGACTGGAAAAATGGGACCATTGGGAACATTTGGTCCCCAAAATGTAATGTATAGCTGACCCCCCCCCCCACACACAGACACACACACACACACACACACACACACTCCATCTGTCTTCCATCACTGTTTGATGCCTGTTACACTCGCATGACCACCACAATCCCATATAAGTAACAGGAGCTGTCTTGTTGACTGGGGGGTCCATTGTAGCTCATCGTTGGAGTTTAGGTCCTCCTCTGTTTCCCTCGGTGACCTGACTGTCTCAGCCCTGGGAGCTAACATGGCAGCGCCCACTGGACAGACTTGACCTCTGACCTCAGTGTGAGGATGGCGATATTCTGTGCGCCATCCCTGTATATTCCACAGATAGTTTGATTTTAAGTTTCTGAGCAGAGATGGAGGGCTTTGACAGTGAACTCCGACTTTTTACGACCTCTGGTCTAAAAAAGTATTTGTTTCTGGATACAGTTGACATAATGTAAGGCCCATTGAATAAACAATTAAGTCGTTTGCTAAACAGTGCTAAACAATTCTGGCCCCAATCAAGGTGGAAAAAATGAGCTGCTGTCTTGGCTGAAGTCAGCATGGTTTCAGGGTCAGTAACAGGGGCCCCTGTGGGGTCCCTCTGTGAAGCTGCTATAGTGTTATCCTAAAGCAGATGTATGTCTCAATGAAGCTGCTGATGGTTCCTCTGAAGCTGTTCTAGAGTCATTCTGTGATGTCATCCTGAAGCAGCAGTTGAGTCATTCTGAGGTAGTGTTGATCGTGTTGCTGAATGGTCTCTTTTAGTATCTTTACCGGTGCCCTAGTTGGGAATAATTTATAATAAGATAGTGCCCCAGATCAATGAAAAGCACATTCTGGGCTCAAGGCAGGGGAACACCCGGGATCAGGTGCCATCAGATGCCATTGCAAAGCAGGGCACACATGCCCAGAGTAAGTAATGGGCTAAAGCCTGTACTGGATAAGCAGGTGAGGTGTGAGCCTTCTGCTCCAGGAGATGCAGCCTCTCATCAGGGAGTAGGTTTCTGCTTCAGACTCTGATCTGCAGACATTCAGAATAGGCCTCAAGCTTTATTCAGGAGTAGTTTAGAGGGACGTTGGTGGCTGCTTTTAGTGGATTGTTCAGCTTCTGTGGGTAAGAGGCAGTTCATTGTTTTACAGGGGGGTGGGGGGGAAGCTTAGATTGTAGGGGTGAGAGGTGGGAGAAAAGTGGGAATTTGCCACTTTTGGAGTTGAATGGAAGTGCCAGTCTATCAACAAAATAATATTCAAAAACTGACTACAACTGGCCCAGTGGGTCAAGTGATATCCACACACCTGAGGTGTAATCCCACAAAGGGCCATTCTGTTGTATTAATAATCAGTATATAGTAAGTCACTCTACCTACCAAAGTATCGCTAAGAATATGTGTTTCATTTCACACGCACACACATTCGCGCTGCACTTACGAGGTCAGTACACATGCGGCTGCCGTAAATCCTGACCCCATGCTCCTGTCGGACCTGCTAACTTACCGTCTAGGTGTGAGGCCACCAAGGCATTGCGCAAGATTTATGATCTGGATTGGCGGCAAAGCCTTCCTCCTGGGTCATAAAGCCTGCCAAATCATACAGTCCGTGTATTCATGTCTTTATGGGGACTCTTCATTCATTTCTGTGGCCATAACCCTAATCCCAACCATGACAACCTTAAGCCCTACTCAGCCCTAATCTTAACCATAAGTAACTAAACAAAATACAAGACTTTTGGCTGTTTTCGTTTTTTTGATTGTGGGGAAATATGGCGGCTCTGTGAACATGTCCTGGAAGCCCCCGTTTCCCTGGGCTCTCACCCAGCAGCTGTAGGACTGGCTCCCTCTGGCCCTTCAGGACACTCCAGCCTTGTTCCAGTATAGTGCCTATGCTGGGTACTGTGGCCATTGTGTACTTGTGTATGTGTGTCATTGGCTGGCTACAGTAGCTGTATAACGGAGGGCTTCATATTATTATGTGACTGCATTATTTCAGTCAAATGGTCCTTACTGAGGGTGATGGCAGCTCCTGGACTGGGCCTGTTTGAGTAATCTGTATCAGTGTTCTATGTGCATATTTTTGTGTGTGTACAATGTGAGTGTGTGTTTGACTTAAAGGATTGGTTATATCTAATTGGGATTTCATGGTGTGTTAATACAGTGCAATATTCATCTCTGTGTACTTTTATTTTTATAGTTCTGGAAATAATTTTATTGATTTCAGATTGCTCCTAAACATTGGCTTCCCCATGACTTGAAAATTGACTTTGTCATGGTTCATGTGCTAAACGCCACATTAGTTCGGTATGACATTGAGCTCTCCATCAGGTGTGTTGAAAATACCGCAGTTGTGGGTGTTAGTTTGGCTGCCTGTGACCTCTGACATCAGGAAATGTAGTACAGGGCAGGGAGGTCGATGCCAGGCTCACTCCCATGCCAGCGGAGACCCAGTCGATAACGTGTTTGTTCAGCGCTTCTGTGGGAATGTGCTGTTCTCTTCGGCTGGGCGGTCTTCCAGTTTCTGACAACCTTACAGTGTCTGTCATATCAACAGCTCAGTTAAATGATTAATAAGAAGAGATCTGCATGCTTGTTCTCCACATGTTATTCTATGGAATTGTGCAGAGAGAGACACAAACATATGCTTAACGTACAACATACAAAAACGTTCACCAGGAAATTAGTTTGTTTTTTATTCTGGTCATGTCTCCCGCACCAAAAGATTTCACTGTGACTAAAGTAGATGAAGCTGGATTTTTATATGGCTCCAGTTGCTGGCTGTTGCTGCGGTGATGACCTGAACGAGGGTCATGGGGAATCCCTCGAATAAATCGCGTCATCACTAAGGAATGGCAGTCGTGCCAGGGTGGATTTGCATTGCAAGAAGCCCTGTGTGTGATCGAGACACATGACCTTTTAAATTTTGGTCATTTTCCGGTCTGGTATTGTCTCTCTCGGATCAGCAGGAGGCTGGGAGGGAGGTAGGCATTTGCTGGTAAATGGACACCAACAGAATTTGGATCACCTGCCAATATAATGCACAGAGGCAGGGTTTTGGCATTGAAAAAAGAAAAGGCAGGATAGGACACTGGTTTGAGAAACTAAGTAAGAAGGAAGGTCAGACAGAGTGTGTTAAGAGGATGTGATGGTCACTGTTGACACCTTGGAGGTTGTAAGTTGCAGGCAGTGTAGTGTAGACACTGGATACAAGCATATGGCTGCCAGTTCATCTTGCATAACTTCCTTGTGAGTCAGTGAGGAATGGTACAGGAGCTCAGGTTTACGAGGTGTGACCTGGAAATGCAGTAACGGTGCAGTAATGAGCACATCCGGGCGGGAATGCTGCATATGTGTTGGCTGGGGGGCACATTCCTGTGGTGTTGGCACGGAATGCTAGTGGGGGATAGTCACCAGTGTAGGACATGGTGGTTAACCATCGATGGGGGCTATCACCGAAAAAGCACTAATGTTGAACAGGCCCAAATGTTTGATGGGTTATAGCACTGGAGTGCTTGCACTGGATGATTCCTAACACTGCATAAAGGCTAACCTTGATGGGGGCTACCACTAAATAAATGCTATCACTGGATCAATGTTAATACTAGTTGGGTGTTGGCGAAGAATGCGAGCTAACACTGGATAGATGCTGATGCTTGATGGACGCTGACATGAAATGAGTGTTACCACTGCAGAGATGCCATTGTCTGAAGGACGAATTATGTAAATCAGCATTACCCATTTAACATTAACTATTTAAACTTCACAAATTTAGGTTAAGCATCTATGACAAGATTACAAAACCGTTGTCCCTCTTGGGATTAAAATAGGGAGCCAGTCACAAATTAAAATTCTAAACCACTAATTTCCCGAAATCATACATTTTCAGGGACATAAATAATGTTTCAGATGCTTATATGGTTGTTTGAGACATCTGTTATTTACGGAAACCTGCATTTACATAATGGTCCCCAGATCACCAGTATGGAATGTTCTGAGGGTAGCGTGCACTTCTCTGTGTTTACTGCAGCTGCCGGGACAGACCATTTCAGGGGGCGTGGCAGGGGTGTCAGTCCAGCAGGCTCATTATGTTGCCTCTCTTCTGGGGCCACACACACATGCAAACTTCGTCTATCCTCTGTAAGAGGCCTTTTAAACTGAGGGAGAAGAGATGGGAAATACCACTGGCTTCCGCTGTGGGGGGAACGAGGCGAGTTCTCCAAAAAAGATAGCTCGCGGGGCGGGGGGTTGGGGGGGTGGTATGTGTGGCCACTGGACAAATTGCACACTCACTTCCTGCTGAGCATTAAAAGAACTAAGTGAAAGAGAGAATAAAAACCATAGCAACTCAGTGACCTAAGGAGTAATATAAGGGTGAGTCTTAAAGGGGATGTGCAGGGGCACAGGCTTAACCTAGAAGATGATGGGGAGCTGTGGGTGACCTAAAACTCAGGGTTGCAGGGTTCCAAGGAAAGTCCTTTAGATGAAGCTGGAATGCATAACTGTCCATATAAGGAAATGGGGAGGTGCTGGCTTTAGGATCTTCATAAAACAAAAAGAATACCTTCACAGTGTGTGGAGCAAGAGGAGCATTTACCATCCAATACCGGTAATCGGCAGCTGGCCACGCCCACAAACCTCAGCAGAGCGCCGTCGCTTTACAAAAGACCCACGAAAAGTTTCCTGTGTTTGTTAAAAGGTTGTTCACTTGGGTGTGGGGGGGGGTGCAAACCACCGCACAATTAACCAAAACAAGATAAACCAGTTTTATCTTAAATTGTAAAACATGTCAACCCCCTATTTCTCCACCCTGGGTGAGTGTTTATGATGCTGATGATGTTCCCTTTGCGGGGGGGGAGGGGCTCCTCATTTTAATATCGACGTGATAAAAATATCCCAAATTCACATCAAGAGGTTTCTGGCAATGGCATCGGAATTGCACATTAGTGTGATCAAGTCAAGTCAAGTGGCTTTTATTGTCGTTTCAACCATATACAGTAAGTAATACAGTACATAGTTAAACGAGGCAGCGTTCCTCCAGGACCATGGTGCTACATATAACACTACATCGACACAGGACTACATAAAGTTCAAGTGTGCAAAAACTGCATACATTGCAAAAACAGTGTGACATGAGATGCAATAGAGGAAATAGAAGAGATGACAGTAGGTAAGACAGGCAAAGTGTAAAGTGCAACAGTGCAATGGGTTGTGCAAAAAGTTATTAAGGTAGTGGACTGTATAAAGGTGTGTGTGTGTGTGTGTGTGTGTGTGTGTGTATCAGTCCGGTTTCTGATTGTTCAGAAGTCTGACGGCTTGGGGGAAGAAACTGTTGCACAGTCTGACAGTGATTTTAATCTTGCTCTGAAATCTTGCGAGATGGATGATGGTTTAGATAGATAGGTAGAGATACTTTATTTATCCCGAAGGACATTTAGGTTTGTGGGATATCATGAAACAGATTATCAGAGATTAGTTTTTAGTTTTAAATTAGAACACTAAGTGATGACGTTAGGTCTGTAGAAGATCATATGTACTCACACAGATGGTAAATGTCAGTGTGGTTCGGGGGCAGGGCTTGATGACATCACTGCTCTGCAATACACTGACGTGCTGATTTGCCTGTCACCTGCCTTAGATCATACATCTCGGTTGCTGCTCTTCTTCACATGTGTCTCACCTTGCATCTGGATTGATCCACACCTCTTTCCGCCATGAGTGCGCTGGTTAGTCATTTGTTGTGTATGTTTTATCCGTCTTACTTGCACGTTACTCACCAGGATCCGGAATTTTGCTGCCATTTTGGAAGAGAAGGGCTGTGTGGATTTTTCTGGTTTATTCATAGTCTTCATGGGGAATACGTGATTTGGATGATTATGAACGTTATGTGCCTGTGTTACTCTTTTAACTGGTTAGTGTGACCTGAATCGTGTGACCACATGTTAATAATTGGTATGACCAAACCAATAGTTTGTATGATTTGAAGATCTGATCAGTGTTGAGGTCCCCCCCCCTTGCCCCCACCATAGCTGTGTAAAATTCCTTCCCAGTGATCCTTTACAGCGGAGGGGACGTGTTTCGGTGTTTTTATCCCTGAAGCATGACAACAGCACGCACACATCACAGGGGGTGGATGCCAAGAAAAAAAACCTCAAGCCCAGCCCCCCCATAGCTTTTTGGATAGCTGGCTTCTTAGTCATCCTATAAAGAAACATCAGGATTTGAGGGAGCTTTCTAAAAAAAAAAACTAGGTTTTGCATGCGAAGCCCAGCTTGCAAATACACAAGGCTCACCACAGCATCGGCGTTCAGGAAAGTGAACAGGGAGCAGGCACTTTGTTTTCTGATTACTTACTTATTTACTTTATTTATTTACTCCCCTGGTCTGACAGGTGGCAGAAAAAGCTGAATTACCCTGTCAAACCTTGTTACCCTGTATGGATACAGGGCCTCCCTGCCCCTCTTATCCTCTTTGTAATTATAATAGACCGTGGTCTCTGATCTCTTTTCTTTCAGGAACAGGGAAGAGACTCATTTCAGACACATGTGTTTGTGAGTAAGTTGCTGTAATGGTACAGCTGTCGCACAGACTCTGGGCCGACCAAACCGAGCACTGTGTAGTTAAAACTACATTACTGTACGCTAATGTGCTAAATGGGCCCCTCATTTGTAGAACTGGTTATATTATTGCTGTTAGTAGCATGAATGGTAGCATGTGTTAGGAACAGTAATTATCAGTATAAATAGACGTAGCGGTTTGGGGGTAATACTAATACCGTTAGTCATCTTCCCTCCAAAGGTGAAACACAGTAATTACTGTATGCTGACCCTGAAACAGAAAAAGGGGCCTTTGTTTTGGTTTTACTGTGGATTTTGTAGCTACTGTAATTTTCACACGGTTTTCTTCAAAACCGAGCATAGATAGAAGAGACCTCATTTCCATCACAATTCAATTTTGATAAAATATGCAGTTACGGTGTTTTGCCTTTGTGGGGCAGTAATGGTTGGTAGTGGTAGAAGTTTTGGAAGGACAGGCAGTCCCCAGGTGACAAACAAGTTCTGTTCCCTAAGTCTGTGGTTATGTCGAATTTGTAGTTAGAACAGGTACCAGGTACAGTTCTTATATAGCATCAGTTTGTCAAACGGTTGTCTTACTGTATAGTGTATATTATCATGCCAATGAACCGCGTTTTCATGAGTATCATAAAGCAGTGTGTGCGTTTGTTATTGTGAACAATTGTATTTAACTCAAATTCTTAATATAATAGGTTTGGTGGCGCTTTCTTCATAAGTACAAGCCTAATGTAAGTCAGATGTTCTTAACCCAGGGATGGCCAGTAGTACTGGTGGTAGCAGCAGAGGAGTGGAGGTAAACAAAGACATATAGAAGCATGTGAGAGATAACAGTCCAAATCAATATCAGGCATCAAATAAATAGAAATGTAGAACTTGTGTTTCTACTGAGATATTACAGAGGGTAAAGGTAGACAAGGTGTGTGTGTGTGTGTGTGAGGCATGATGTGAACAAGAGCCTCATATCCATTATTTGTCAGCTGAAAGACAGGGCTATGTGGCTGCTCTACAGGACTGTTATTCTGAAGGCTGAGTGTATAACTGGTGGGACTTTTATTTTGAAGGAAGGCTATGAGCACAGCTCAGCTCCTACCACCACTGCCCAGACTGTACTGACTCACAGCAGAGAGGCTCCCAGTCAGCCAGTGACGGGGTGCGCTCAGCCTATATAACTCCCTCTACCTGCGGCTGTCTTTGCACACAAAGAGCTCCCTGACCAGGTGGGCCCACGGACGCCCCCCTCAGGTAACCCTGGCACATCTGCCTGCCTGAACAGTAGGACAGCAGACCTTCCATTCATTTTGGGCAAAGTTATCCCAGACTCAGAGAGCGGGATACGCGGCTGGGTGTAATTTTTACCAGATCTTGCAGCGGAGAGGTAAAGCATTTAGTATCAGGCTTTTTGCTGCTCTTGGGGGAGTGTGTGTGTGTTGAGCGGGGGGGGGGGGGTGCTTTTTTGTGGTGGATGTTATTGTTAGGACTTAACAGTCTACAGTGATATTAATGGGGGTCAGTTTGCATTCAGGCTGTGCATCATCTTCTTTTGGACGTTATCCCCAGTTATTTTTATAGTCTTACTCCAGATGTCCACATAAAAGATCATGATACCTGAGTAGGATGAACTGTGTGTGTGTCTGTGTGTGTGTGTGTGTGTGTGTCTGTATGCATGTGTGTGTCTGTGTGTGTTTCTGTATGTGTGTGTGTCTGTACAGTATGTATGTGTTTGTGTTTTGTGAAAGCACCCTGTTTCTTTTTTTGTGTTCAGTGCAGTTCGAACAAGAATGAGAGTGACAGTGAAAAGTAGAAAAGTGCTTTAAATGAGAGAGGAGGAGAGACAAAGGGGGGAGAAAGGAGAGAAAGGGAAAGAGAGAGAGACGGGCAGACTGGAAGAGAGAGGGAGCTGGAGGAAGAATGCTAGTTTTTTGCCCCGTAATGAAATGTTTATGGAAAGTTGGATGGTTCCCCACTCACTGGCCACTGGGAAGGTGGAGGGGGGTAGGCAGGGGGGATTCTGATGGGCGGGGTGCAGCTGCTGGGTTTCATGGACTGCTCTCAGTTACAGAACCAGGGCAGGGCTTCGGTTGGGGGGGGAGGGTAGGCTGCTATTGGATCATTTCAATGATGACTGCAGGTCGGATACCTGGGAAGGTGGTGGTCATGTGTTTTCTCTACCAGGAGGGCAAGAGCGGGTTTCTGAGTGATTAAGGACAGAAGGCAAACTGAAATGTCCACAAGCTTCCATCTCATGATGACTGGATGCTGCATCCGGTGTCTACGTCCACATTTAAGCAGAATTGTAAGGAGTGTTGGCTGAACATGTCTGATTCCTGTAGCGTGAAATCTGCTGCAGCTCGGGTGGCTCAGCCGCTAGAAACTTCGTAAAGGGTAAATATAGCGCTGTCTCTTTTTCCCCCCTGTTTCTGGAGTGAAAAATGATTCTGTGTCTGACGTGCGATTGGCTGCCCTGCAATTACCAATCAGGTCGCGACTTGGTCGCCTCTCTCTCGGTAAGCTGGGCAATGTGTGCAGGGAAGCTTGTTTCGTGTGTTTATGCTGTCGTTGTAAAATTGAACCAGAAAATATCTGTATAAAGAGACCGAAAATAGACATGGGCATGTCCTTTCAAAACAAATGCCTTTTTACAACTGTGGTTGCCTAAGGCAGTGTGAAAGTGTCATAAATGATCATATTATTGTTTTCCTGGTCTGCGAGGAATGAGTGGTTTCATTTAAAGGAAAGTCACAGGTATGCTGCTTTGCAGAGCTTGCGCTGACCTTTCTGGCACGTCTGTAAACAAACACTCACGCTAACAGGTTCCTCACAAAAGTCTGGATGAGATTGGCTATGTTGTTTTGCCACAGCGTATGTCCTTGCTAAAGGAATCCAGCCTCAAAGAGAAGACAACTGATCTTTATGTCTAAGGTCAAAACAACCGTGCAAACAGTAAATAGCAATGAGTTGCGTAAGGCTTGATAGCAAAAGGAAAGACTTGTTTGGTTACAGGGTGGGAGAGCTAATTATTGGGTAGCAATACAAACGCAGGAGTAAAACGGTGTCAGGTTCAGCTGGGGCTTTTCTTATGTTCTGCAGCCAGGGACAGTCAGGGATGGTCAGGTAGATACATGGAGGATCTGGGGTTTTTGGTCTTGTTTTGTAGGGTACTAACTGCAAGGGTGGTGGGTCAGAGGCAGTTTAAGGGGTCAATCCGTGTTTTAATGTTGCTGTTGGATTTGGGTGTTAGGTTTGTCGGAATTTGAATTACCGTCTGGGTATTTGTTAATGTATCAAACAATATCAAGTAATATGACATCAGTAGGAGAAATAATGGGTTTGATGAGGCAGGTAGAGAAGGTGATGTAATGGAAGCTCGTAGGATGGCAGCCTTTGTCATTATGTGACAGACGATCATTCCTTGATGTGATGGATGGCTCTGTTGCCATATGCTTTGATGAATGTTGGGCTGTACAGGTGAAATCTTGAATCATATTGTTGACTGTTGTGATGAGGTCATGGATGCTGTCACAATCAGATTAACGTCTCATGTTTTGATGATGAAAAGATTGTGGTGAATGCGATGAAGTAATGGTGGGCATGGAACTGTGCAAAGGCCAGGTGTGTCGTGCCTCGGTTGTGTAAATTTACCTCTGGACACGCTCCCCACTTGGCACACGGGCGCTGACGTCTCGTTTTCTGATAAACACTTACTATTGGGAACAACACTCAGTACATTCACGTGCACACTAAGAAAATCGAATTATTGTGTTAGTCTGACTAAAGCTTGGAGCACAGCAGAGATCATGTTATTGGCGCACTCCAGCACCATACGGCAGTGTCGTCTGTCTTTGGAAAACACCATTGACATAAAGAATAGCGCGCATCTCGTTTGAAAAAAAAAAAAATACAAAATACAGCATGCACGATATGAAAAGCTGTCCAATTCACCACTGAACGAAAGGGCGCTTTTCCACCACACTAGGCATGGTACTTTTGGAACTTCAAGAAGGTACCAAAAGTACGGTATTTCAAGGTGTTGGTTTTCTACTGGCGTAAAAACCGATACTGATGCCGAATGACATTAATTTGAGGAATGACTGCGGTACGACTGGACGACGTCCGATATTAATGCTAACATCACATGTTATGCACATCCAATTCTTACATCGCTAGTCAGCTAGTTTAAGATCAGATTTTTTCTTGCCTTCAAATTGGAACAACATTAGAGTGCACGGAGTTTAAGTTTCGCTAAAACATTTTTTCTCTGGAAAAAAAACTTAGCAAGTTTTGCAATTTCAGTTATTCCTTTTGATTATTTCGATTATTCCTTTTCAAGAGTATCTAAAATATGTTTAAAAATCTGTTTAAAGTTTACCTCTGCTGCTTTTGCATGAGCGCTGCATGCGTTCTTCGAGATAATAATTTTCCTCCTTGCTGTTTAAATCACTCCTAGATGGATTCGTGAGAAATTTATGTAGAACTTTTTTGTTTCCCCAGTATTTATTACTACAAAATCACATTGCAATATTTGAGAAATTTCCAATCGCATGCTGTCATAGTATATTAAATACTTTATTTCTTGTCATGCCATCCTGATCTTGTTGTGTCTGTTCTTCTGACCAGATTGCAATTAAAGCTTGTGTCCATTCATTAATCCGCACACAGCTTATTGTTAATTAGTGCCAATGAGAGTTTAATCAATCATTGTCAAGAGGGGTTGTTGGGCTCCACCAGTGGAAGGATTGTCCTTATCCACTTCTGCGTGAATGGTGGTCTCTGAAATACACAGGTTCAAAATGGCTGAACCATAGAGGTGAACATGGATCTCAAGGTCTGTAGGTGGTTAACTGTGTAGATTAAGATGCTAATGGACACCTAGTAGGTGACTCATGAGAAATCTCAACTGGCCCAAAATCACAAGGCAGCCCAAGATCTTTCGTGTTTCTTTTGGTTCTTTGGAGATTAATTTTATCATCAAGGGAAAGGGGTGTCTCAGGCAGAGAGCATGGTGAGTGGAACTTCGTCACCTAATCACTGCCTGCATGGGTGCTTTTCTGAATGATCACAAGACCTTCTGTCTGGCCTCCCAGGAGGGTTGGATAAGTGGGACCGGCAAAGGGGAGGGTATACTTAATTGAAACTGTCAAGTGTGTGTAGATCAAAGCAGTGGGCAAATAAGTCCTTTGATTCAAACCAACACTCTTCGGCATAACAGGTACAAACAAGTCAAAAGGCAGAATATCTTAAACAAAACACAACTGCTTTGCATCAAACTTGTGCCTTGTGTGAGAAGCCTGTTGGCAGCTTCTGAGGCTGCCATGCTCAGTCCTTCATGGGGTAACCTGCAACAGATGGATGAGGTGGCCCACATGTTCAATCAGGCTGTGGTGAAGTGCTTTCACCCAAAGTTGTATTGGCGGACATGAAGCTTCCAAAGTTTTGAAGTAGAAAGCTGGGAACTAAAAGGGGATGAGCACTCCTCTGGAGCCCAGTCCAGGTGGCCTAGCAGGAACCTTAGTGGTGACAAAGGTATGAAATTGATGTTCAAAAGGACCTTCAACAACTGATGAATCCATGTTAGGCCACCAAGTAAGAAATGAGGGATTGAAGTCCATGGGTGCATGGACGCTTACTGTCAATAGCAGATAAGGGATTTCATTCTCACAAGAGAAATGAAGAGGAGGGGAAGATGGAGAAAGTGAGAGATGGTGAAACTGGAGATGATGGGGTTGGGGCTGGAGTGAGCGCAAGGCACCCCCCTCCCCCCAGAAATGAATGGGTTTGTGAGTTTGAAAGCGGCTGCTCTATTTAGAGAAAGATCACCTTTTAAGGAAGAGTGATGTCAGTTGGGCCAACCATATTTACACAGGACACAGTCCAGCAAGGGGGGGGGGTGGGGTTTCAAAAAAGAAAAAAAATATAG
>JAODLD010000001.1:21418315-21439491 GCA_026781065.1 Mormyrops boulengeri
TACTGATCTACTGTGTCAATCTGACAGAGCCCACCAGGAGCTTGACAGCAAGTTTTAACCAATGCGCGCCACCGCCACCTCCGCCCCCCCCTGCTCCATCTAGCGGGCCCATGTCCCCCACGCCTTCCGAAGGCTCTGTCTTCTCTGCCCCCCAGTCTCCAGCCGGCTTCCTGGTGTCAGTCCTGCCCTCCCAGCCACAGACCCCCCCAGTCAATGCTCTGGGGCTGCCCAAAGGCAATGGAATTGCGTAAGTGCCTGGGAACCCCCTTCTCACTGGTTGATTGGGGAAGACTTTCATTGGCCCAAAAGCATCAGGTGGTGCAGGAGGGTCAGTTTCATGGTTTAAGCACATCGTAATATGACGTGCTTCTTTTGCAACAGAAGACTAAAAAAACATCACTTGATGGCTTGAAGTTTGTAAATTTGTAGGTTGGCTTTGGTGGCCATTCCATGATAAATAACAACTGCGAATCCCCTAATTCCTATAAATCTGAACTGGAAGTCTCCTTATACCCATGCCATTGTCTATCCTGCATTCCATCAGATATGCAGAATAGATCCCGAAATGCTGCATCCATAGTCTGGGTAAACAAGGGGGACTATGTTTGTAACGTGCTATTTGAACAAGAGCATCTGTGAATAAAATGTAAATGTAATTTATACACACAGATTAATGCACAAAGGCAAACGTGTGCGAATATCAACACATTATTATGGAAAGTCTTCCTTTTTGTCATGTGATCTAACCATGATGGGGGATTTGATCACGTACAGGGGATTCCCTCGAAAGATGACACGGACTCCACGTATTGCCTCTGACTCTGAGATCCAGGGTTCGAAGGATGCAGTCATCCAGGATCTGGAAAGAAAGCTGCGCTTCAAGGAGGAGCGTATGAGTAATGGCCAGCAGGTGAGGTGTGTGAGTGTGTGAGTGACACATGTCATCTGTCTTTGGCGTGTGAATGTCGCACCATCTCTTTTTGATGTGTGTGTGTGTGTGTGTGTGTGTGTGGGGGGGGGGTTACATGTGTTACATACCTCTATACACGTATATATCTGCATCTGAGTCAGGGTTGATTCTAGGATTTTTTTTAAGTAGGGCTGGGGGGCATTAGATGGGCCATAATTTATATAGAGGGGCCAACCTTATCATTAGCCAATGATATATTTTGAATTGTGAGTGACAGAGAAGTGGGCACTCCTGAGGCCAATCAGGATTAAGCTGGGGGTCCCCCCCGTGGCCCAGCTCCAGAATACACCCCTTGTGTGAGTGCATGTGTGTGTTTCAGTAACACATCATTAACAGATATTAACACTTATTTTGTGAACTGATCTCACTCTCCCAGTCTCATTGCATCCAGTTGTACGAGACCCTGTCTCATACATAGAAGCTCTGGCACCCCCCCATCCAATTTTTCCCACATTCAAGGGCCCCTATGCTGGGCTCCCTGATTCCACCAGGGTATCCATGCCCCTCCGACACCCCAGTCCACATGCATGTGCGTGTGGGGGAGCTTACGCACTAACCGCCATCTGACACTATTAATCCGCTTCCAGAAGCTAACCTACGAGGAGAAGATGGCCCGCAGGCTCCTGGGGGCTGACAACGCAGCAACTGTTTTTAACGTGCAGGAGCCAGAGGAAAATGTCACACAGGTAAGTGCCACACGGAGACACACAAGCACAGATATCACCCGTACACACAAGAACACACGTGCACAGGTATCACCCGTACACATGGAGACACACAAGCACAGGTATCACCTGTGCACACAGGGACACACATGTACGATTACAGTGAAACACACACAGATGCATCCCAACTATTGCTCCATTGATAGCTAAACCAGACCAGGCAGAATAGGCAGTCATGTAGGGCTCCCAAATTACCTGTGTTATGGAGGAAGTAAAATGGTAATCAGTTTTCTTGGTGGGGGAGTCTCCCAAGTAAAACTTTACCTAGGGCCCCTCAACAGATAGAGCTAGTCTGAGCTAAACCACAACTGCAACCAAAACCTTGGAATTGAGGTCTTCTGGTATTATTTTTAATTAAAATGGTAATCAATATTGATTTCAGTATAACCATTTGGATTCTGAACATTAAAGTTCAAAATCTAAAATATATATAAAGCCTGTATAATTATACATTCACTTTTGTTAGAAAATGTACCCTAACTGGAGAGCAAATATCCAACACTCAACCTGTTTTAGTTGTTTTTGAGGCCAATGAGCTAAAATTAGGCTGGGAACTAAAATTCACTCATTCTTCATATAATCCAGACAAGAACTTTCATAAATAACCAAAATTCATTACTGAAAGTCTACGGAAACTTTCTTAAAAATGTATCCTGTGAGTATTGGGAATTTGCTCTTCATTTCTAAAGTTGGTTGGTAAGTGAAGCAAAGTGAAATGGATGGGTTGATTTGATGATTTTCACTTGCCCTGTAAGTGGATGTCTGACACTATGGAATTGCTCCAGATCACTTAGAAGCATCATGTTAACTTTGTGTTATTGGGTGTGAGTCTCACGTCTGGGTGTGGTCCCAGATAATGCCCGCTCTGCATGCTTTATGCCCTATGAATGCTGCCTGATATAGACCATGCCCTATTGTCTTTTTGCAGGAGGGCAGTCCATCAGACATAGACATTATTCCTCAAAAGGTTAATCTCTTCCCTCTTCCTCAGTGTGTGAGTTCTCTCCTTGTGTAACCACACCCACAGCCACAAAAGGACCAATCCGGAAGTGACCTAAACGAGAGGCCACGCCCCTCTTTGGTCCTGTTGTATGCTGGGAACTCGTACACTGTCTCAGACATCACAGTGTGACCACATGCATGTTTATGACATGTGAATGGGGCACAGATGTTACACTAAAGCACGCTTTGCTTAACAAAATGTGTTGTCTGCCACATTTGCAATGTGACATTTTAATGCCGAGCATTAGCATGAGCACGTCTTTAACAGATGGTGAGCTAAACTAAGATCAATCCTACAGCAGGTGCAGTTTCAGAAATCTGTACATCAAGGTGAGGTATTTGTGCACAATCAGTGTAACCGTTCAATGTCTCTGCTGTCCCTAGCTCTGGATGGGACACATCTGCATGTAGTCACATATGGATTAGACCCCTGCTGCATTACGTGATGTTTGTGGTCACGTTTGCAGAGGGTTTAAGCAGTGTGTATGCTTGGGATCACTTTCAGGTCGTTCACCTCTTTTGTGTTCTGTGGACTTTAAATATCTGAGCTGAAGATCATGTCTGGAGTGTGCTTTTTTGCCTGTTGAACATATGAACTGTATCGTCAGAGTGATTTGAGCAGCTGTTGGGCTCTCACCTGTGAACTGAACTGGGTCGAGATCACTGTACAGCAGCAAGAAGTTTATTCCAGCCTATCTGTGGGTGTGTGGTCATTTTTGTGTTTGTAAACCTCTGAGAAACTTCCTGTTTTCTTTGTGACCTTTCTCCCCCAATCCTTCAGCGACTGGGTGACCAGTGTGTGAGTGATCCTCATTAATGGCCTCATTTGTTTGTCTGCTTTTGTATGTGCTTGTATGCAGGAGTATAAGGTATCCAGCTTCGAGCAGCGTCTGATCAGCGAGATCGAGTTCCGCCTGGAGCGCTCGCCCGTGGAAGAGTCGGATGAGGAGATACAGCATGACGAGGATGCCCCTGGTCAGAGGGTGGCACCATTCTTTGACCAGAAGCTCAAACATTTCAAGGTGTTTGAGGGGATGCCCGTCACCTTCACCTGCAAAGTCATTGGTGACCCCAAGCCAAAGGTCAGGACCACAGCTGTTACCCTTAGTGTCACAATGGTGGTGCTGTCCCATTTCTGTGTCCCATATATCACTCTTTCATGTCCAAATCTCAACATTAAGCATTTTGATTGAGGTATTAACTTGATGTGCATTAAGCTTCTGTTGCTCGTTAGAGCCTGTGTGTGAAGTGCGGTGTTGAGGCCTCAGTTGAGTAAACTGATTGGTACCTTCCTCTTATGCCCTGCAGATCTACTGGTTCAAAGATGGGAAGCAGATCTCCAAGCGCAGTGAGCACTACCGTATTGGGCGCGAGCCCGACGGCACCTCCACCCTGCACACCGCCGCCGCCCTGCTGGACGATGATGGCAACTACACTATTATGGCTAGCAACCCAGAGGTAGGAGGGCAGTGAGCTGGTACCTGGTGCTAAAATATCTGGTATAAAAAAAATTCATGAAGTGATTCTCTAAACTTCACACCATACATGGATCTGCGGTATTCTGTTACCAGCCTAATAGAAAGAAACAGGCAGGAATACTGAGTATGTGAACTTTGATCTCTGCCTTATCGAAGAAGGGATGGCTATGTAGAAGGAGGAGTAGAGAGAAATGAGTACTCTGTGTTTTCAAAGGAAGCATGTATCAAAAAAGAACCAACTTCCCAATAGCGATGAGTCGTTCTTCTTTCTAGTCTTACAGGAAGGACTAATGAAACATCAAAGCTGCTCATTTCCCAGCATGCTTTTGGATTGTGCTGCTGAGTAAACGTGCCCCGGGGCCTCTGATGCCAGTGTCGGTTTCGCGGGGCTGAGCTAGCTGTCCTGTTCCAGGGCGGACCTGTCACCGCCAGCAGTCATTAGGGACTGAATAATAGCCACGGAGGCGATGGTTTCCAGCCTGGAGGGGAAGCACAGGGCGTCAAGAATCAGAAACCTGCCGGGGCCAGGCCAGATGTCAAAAGTTCACGCAGTTATAGCCTTTCCCTCACACATGGCCATGAGCGGAAGCCGGGAACAGGCCGAGGCGTGTAATTCCAGCTAGCTGGTCTGGTACATCTGATTCCCTCAAAGAACAGGATAGGTCTGATTCAGAAACAAATGTGCAGACGAACACCAGCAAACAAAACAGACAGGGAGGGAGTGCGACAGACACCCACACATACATTTCCTGTAACAACAATGCACTTAAGGTCACACTCAAGCCACAAATTATAGGGGTTTTTATGTGGGGGTGCTGTCTGGCTCACCAGGTTAGGACACTGTGCCCACGATCGAATGGTTGCCAGTTCAAAATGTATGTTGCTTTGGATAAAAATGTATGCTAAATAAAAAATGTTAGGTATGGGTGTAGCAGGAGAATCAGGAGATCGAATTCAGCCTCTTTTATAAAACATTAAGGGTGGAGGTTCATGGCAGGAATTGTTACAAACTTCAGGATTTAGTGGTTTTAGGTATCTCTGTCCCTTCACAGCATGTGGGGAAAAAACACAAAACCACTACTGCTGATTACAGAAAACCTGGCATCTTCTTAAAAGGGCCTCATTTTAAAGGTTGCTGATCAGAATTAACCTTGCGTGAATCCCCACCAGCCTCAGCTAAGTAGATAAATTCAGGTTGGAATTTATGTCCCTGGATGAATAGCAGAGAGTAACAAAAAGTATGCTTATCATAAACCAGTATAACCACTGACATATTTTTCCACCCCTCTCCTAATGCCCTAGGGGAGGACCAGCTGTACGGGAAGGATGATGGTCCAGGCTGTCAACCAGAGGGGGCGAAGCCATCGAGCCGCACCTGGACACATCCGCAGGTATGGCGAACAGCAGCCATGTGTGAGTTGATGGAGGGGACAGCAGGGACAGAAGACAGAAGAGAGAGACAGATGGAATGAAGCCTCAAGGTTCAAATTTCCACAGGAACTGGAGGTTGTGGCTTCGTGTACCTGGCTTGAGCTGCTCCTGTAGATTTTGGATCACACGGTCGGCGGCTTTGAAGGACGTCCATGGGGACTTTGGTGTGATTGGTTTTTACCTGAATGGTGATGTCTCATTTCCTGTTGCATGATGACCCCTGTGACTAGTAGACTTCCAGAAATAGTGTGATAGAGAAGGGTGTGGCCTAAGCCACAGACACACCCCTAGTCTGTAAATCAGGTTAGAACAGTGGGCTGGAGACATGGAAGGATTCTGTAGTGGTTAAGCAGCCGGATGGGCTAGCCAAGGGAAGAAATGCCTTTGTACCCTTGAGCCGAGGATCTTAACCTGAAATCCTTCTGTAAATCTCTAACTGTGCAAGTCAGAATACTGGGATTTTCATCTCCGATATCAGCGTGATCGGAACGTCTGGGGTCATAACCCTATGAGCAGTCACAGGCGTCATAGCAACAATGTCATGAATGGGTTCCACACACAAGGGTTTCTTTGTCTGAATTTTCTATCCTTGAAATAATTGGGGAAAATGTCTGTACAAGGTAAAGAAAATTGACACAGTTCTTTTGGTCTATGACCCAACCCCCTCTTAGGCCCCGCTCCAGGTCCCGCGACAGTGCCGAGGAGAACGACAACATCCAGGAGCGTCACTTCCGACCTCACTTTCTGCAGGCCCCCGGCGACCTCATTGTGCAGGAGGGAAAGCTGTGCCGGATGGATTGCAAGGTAATTTTCATATAAGCTGCTGATAATTTGTCATTCTGAGTAATGAGGCAGTTGAAGGGTCATCCAGTTCAAATCTTGGGATGAAAGTGCTAACGTGCTTTAGCCTCCTCCATGAATGCAGATGTATGGGCCATATCTGTTCTATCCAGTTGACAATTTTTGGTTGGAGAATCATTCCTGGAATGTTACAGGCCTTGATCTCTTAACTTGAGAATGTCACAGGTTTCAGGAATTGCTACAGTGGAGTGAGCCATTAGACCGGTCCTACATATGACCGTTAAGGCAAACAGTAGAACTGGTGTTCCTTGCTGTTTGTGTAAAAATCCTCTAGGGACCTGTTTCTATGCGACCGAAGCAAAACATTTATACTTTATAGGACACGTGAGCCACAAGGGAACAACTGAGGAAAAAGGGTTTAGACAGGCGTTTATACAATGTTTGCATGTCAGTATGAATTCTAAGGGCAGCAAAGCCTGCCCCAGTCACGTCCCAGCAGGGTGGAGAGGAGAATTTTGGAGGATGAATAGCTGTGTTCAAATCCCCCCAGAGCAAGACTCATGATTACCCACAATGCACCAAAGTTTATGTCGGCCCCTCCACCCTAAACGGACAGGCTAGGCAAGTCTAAGAGCATGACTCCACGTGTTCATGAGCCAGGCTTTTCGTGGGGTTGCATCTGATCTGCTTGCTGTGGGGTGTGGTCAAGGAGGGCGTGTCTGCCACAATGTGATTAATGAGGGCCGGAAGTGGGTTGGTTACCTTATTAATGGCTGAACACAATGAAAGCTGTGGCTTGGACTTGAGACAAAGAAAACAAAAGAATTGGAAGGTTTCTCACCACTGGTGCGGGTGACGAATGGTCCACTCCAGACGGGAAGCCTGGATCATGGAAGTCCTTTGAATTCCTTGGAAATGCCCCTTTTTCATCGCTTTTCTCACACTCTTCCCCTCCCCTGCCTCCAGCCCTCTTTGTGTTTAATGTCTTCCTTTGCTTTCTCGTTGAGACCCAAACTGTAGACCAGGACCTGGAGGTGTACAGTAGTACTCCCACTCATGTTGTCCTGCCAAGAATCCTGCCAAAAATCACAGTACATGTGTCGCTCTGGAAAAAAAGTCTTTATTTCAGTGACATTTCTCAGCTGTCTTTAGTCTGACAACCACTTCAATGCATCGTGAAACATTCTTGGCCAATTTTCTGAAGTTCCATGCCAGTTCTGAGGGAGCCTTTTGGGTCTCTCATTCTGACTATTCTGATTTTTTGCCAAGAATGTTCTGTTTAAGGCCAAGACTCCTATGTTTTCTGGTGTTAATGATCTGACCGGAAACTCAAGTGTTCCACGTCATCCCCTGCAGGTCAGCGGCCTTCCGACACCAGACCTCATCTGGCAGCTGAATGGGCAGACAGTCCGACCTGACAATGCCCACAAAATGCTGGTGCGGGAGAATGGTGTCCATTCGCTGGTCATTGAGCCAGTCACCTCCCGCGATGCTGGCATTTATACCTGCATTGCCAGCAACCGCGCTGGCCAGAACTCCTTCAACCTGGAGCTCATCGTTGCAGGTAAGCAAGTTCCCCTTGTATTCATTTCTTTCTTACCACATTGTTTCCTGTAACGGCTGAATAGGCTCAGTTATTGACCCCTAAAGCAGCCTCGACCCAGTCTTCTGGGGACCCTCAGACAGTCTGCATTTTTGCATCCTCCCAGCTCCCAACAAACCTGAGCCAAACAATCAAGAATGAATCAAACAATCAAAAACACAGAATACCTGGTGCAGGTGTGTTGAGAGGTGGATTGAACCAAAAATGTGGACTGTCCAGAAACACTGTTATAGTCTATAATCTATAATAGTAGATACCTACCAAGCCCCGCTCTTTGAACTCAACCTACCCTGTCTAACTGGCACCCAACCCGTCCTACAGCCAAAGAGATGCACCAGGCTCCATCCTTCGTGGAGAAGCTGCAGAACACAAGTGTAGCCGAGGGGCACCCCGTGCGCCTGGAATGCCGGGTTGCAGGCGTCCCTTTCCCCCAGATCTTCTGGAAGAAAGAGAACGAGTCACTCACTCACAACACTGAGAGACTCAGGTAGGATGTGCCATGAAACTTGAAGTACCCTCCAGAAAGCAGGCCGATCTCCTGTCCTGATCTTTGAACCTGTTGACTGTTCCTTGGTATCACGCTAGGGCAGAGTCGCTGAAGTGGTCTTCCTCTCTTATTCGTAATTAACTCAGTATCTGTTTGACTGCTATCCCAGCATGCACCAGGACAACTATGGGTACATCTGCATGATCATTCAGCCAGCAACTAAGGAGGATGCGGGTTGGTACACAGTCTCTGCCAAGAATGAGGCCGGCATCGTGTCCAACACGGCTCGCCTGGACGTCCACAGTGAGTATTGTGGAGTCATGTTGGGCTTGGGGAGTAGAGGGCTGTCTCAGTGGTCAACCCCATTCTTTACTGATATACCGGATGCATAGGGACCTCCCAGAGGCCTTCAAATGAGCTTTTAATATGATAATTCTAACCAAAACTCAAAATGAGTTCTAGTCCTGTCTGTTAAAGCCTCTCATGTTGGGTTTTAGTCCTTATGTGGCCTCTTCTGACGTCACTATCTGGTCAGTTAAGTATTCAGTTCGAACGTTATTTTCATGGTCTTCAAAGCTGCAGCAGATTCCTGCCCTAGCATTCCTTCCTCATGCTGCTCTAGGCCTGGCTCTCTCTCACTTTGTTACAATTTGGGTGTCATCCTAAGGAAGCCAATCAGCTCATTTCAGCTGAAATGTTTACGGGAAGATAGCATGAGTTGGGAGTCTTCAATCTAATGCGGGTCAGGCCCCCAAGTTTTCAGATCCCTATCGTCACCGTTTAACTGCGGTGACCTGAGTTCCAGCCCGTCACCGGAATGCAGTCAGAAAAAGAAGGTCACGAATGTACAATAAATTACTAGTAGCAACATTTCCATTAGACTAAGTTTTAAAACATCAGAAGTCATTCGTCAAATCAGCGTCAGACCGCCTTAATCCCTTTAGTGGCTGCCAGTGAAAGCACTCCTTCTTTGGCACCACCAGTGCCACTTTCAGTAACGGCTTGTGGAAAGGGCTTGTTATTTTAGTGCCAAGAGCACAGCTCCTTATCTTTATTGGGGGGTGGTTAGGAAACTGAGTTGAGGCCTTTAATAAAAAGAATAGCTGTACAAAGAAATGTTTTGGCTAGTTGCTTAGCAGAGACAGTCAGGCAAAGCAGCTTTGATGCTTCATGTAGTTTTTTTTCTGTATTTACTGAAGCTATTCAAGAAAATGAGCCTGTAAAGGGGTAAAGTCTTTAAGTGCCTAACCTGCAATGTCATTGGAGAAGAGTCTGTAAACAGCTATGATGTGATGCAACATGCTCTCTGATTTTGCAGAGCAAGGTTCATCCTCAGTTCACAGCAGTGATACCTTTGGAAAGTGAGACCTCGGTGATTGGTTAGCAGAGCCAGGTTGACGCCCACATCTGCTCTCCCTACAGCTCAGTGGCAGCAGACCCAAACCGCGAAGCCTAGGAAGGTGCGGCCATCAGCAAGCCGCTACGCCGTGCTGACGGAGAAGGGCCTGGATGTGAAGGCCGCCTTCTTCCCAGACTCTAGCCCGGTGCACCATCCCGGTGGCCTGGTGGAAAGCGACGATCTGTAGGTTCCAGATGCCCCTTTTGGGGGGGTGGAACATACCCCAGCACTCCTGGATGACACAGAACCCACCCCTCACCCTACCAACCCCAACCATTTTGGGAGGAAGAATCAGAAAACAGAAAAATGGCCAGTCTCCTAGACCTGGCCTGCATCATGTGACTTGATCACATGACACAAATCAGCAGGATGCCTACAGGCTAAGACTCAAAGTGCATTTTTTTCTCCCCTCTAGATTCCTCTGCTCAGGTTAAACACAACCTATGCACCCATATTTTAACTTGACGTTCCAAGATGCTATTGCATGGTCCCTGAAATAAAAGGGTGACTTTCATAGACATCTTATTTCATGAATCCTGAACCTTTCAAACCCTAAAGTGTCTTCAACAGAAGCAACAGGTCATGCCATCTTTTGGACAACAGGGACAAAAAAATTGAGCGGAATGACAAGATCATCTACACACGTCTAGTAGATTCTGAAAAGAGGAACGAGCAGGGGCAGATGATTCTCTTCAGTGTACTGCTACAAGAGCTAGGGCGCCTTCAGACTGTGGTGGGCCCCTCTTCCTATCTGCTAAAGTTGTATCTTGTTCAGCATGTTGCCAGAGCGCTTGTGTATGTATGAGTAGTGGTGTGTATATATATATATATATATATATATATATATTTATAGAAGCTATGAACTTGCCTCATACCTTCTCCACGACAAGGAGGTGGATTTTGGGAGGGTGTGGCTCTATACCCTTGTGCTAATTCCCGGCATCCAGGCAGTGGAAGATGCAGTGCCTTTTTGTTTCCTGAGACATGTCTTTGGTGGATTGGTTTTGCTGGGGGACTGCGGCTGGGCTGAACTGGGGAGGGGGGAGTGTCGCAAACATCATTGCCATGGTAACAACAGTGCGATCTGGGACATTTAGAAGTTTGGAGGGACTTTGAGTAGCTTTTGCATGTAGAAACCATTTATTTCAGCTCAGAGTCCTAGCTACGTCCTAGGATGCTGTTCTTTTTCAGAATGTGACGTACCTCTACCTGTTTAACCATGTGCTATGGTCATAGTGACCCAGAATTTCCACAAAGCAGAGTAAGGCAAATGATTGGATGTACGGTGATGAGTAAGGTAAACTGTGATTGGATGGATGGTGAAGAGTAAGACTGAAATTGGATTGATGGTACGCTGTATCTGGATGGCATATGAAAAGTGAACAGAGTTATGATTGGAGGATAAAAATGAGGCAAGCTGTGATTCGACTCTTACATGTTCAGCATATCAAGCATATAAGGAGAACACAAATATTGCACATTTATTAAAATCTATAAACTGGATGAACTCCATGTTGTTTATGAACATCATTAGGAAGACAAACCTAGCATGAGGTGACAGTCAACGGCTAAACCTTGCTCTGAGGGATGTGGTTCAGCCCAGTCACAATGTTCCCCATGTGTGAGCCAGTGTGGTCCAACTTACTCTGGCATGGTTGAAATTCACAGCTTGCTGGGGGCATGCTGTCCGAACTGGAAGGAATGGAGTCGGAATGATAACGATGATCTTTCCAAGATGACCGGTCTCCTGTATTGTCCTCACACCTGGTTTGACAGCAGAAGTGATGAGCTGCTTTTGTATAACAGAAAATGACTCTCCTTTCTTTGTAGTGATAAGTTGTGTCAGTGATCCTTTTTTCCCCTGTTGTCAATGTAACTTAAGCCTGGTCTGTATTTAAATTCTTTACACAAACTGCCTTTTGCCAGTCAACACTGGCACATTTTAATTATTTATATCCGTGCGCATATTGCATTTTAGAGTACCTTGTATTTGAGTTTTTTTCTAAGCAAAAACAAAACATAAAAAAGACTTGGGATACTTATAGGTTATATCAGAGGGTGACAGTCCTGTTCCTTATGAGCCACTTTTTTTTTTTTTTTTTAAAGCAACCAATCAGCACCAGGATCCTCCGGTCCAGAGACTGCTCACTTAAAACCTCCAGTAGCCAGGCTCTTAAGGACCAGGTTTGGGCCAGCCAGATTCTGCGTGCCTTTCAAAAGAAAAGGGGGGGGGGGTCTGTACTTATGTAACTGAACACACATACTGTATACATATACTACACGCATGCATTATGTACCGGGTGTGTGCTCACCTGCCAACAACTGCTTCTGGCACCTGTCAGTGAGACAACACAGCAAGCACACTGACTTATGTTGACACCCTTTTTTTTTTTTTTTTTTTTTTTTTTTAAATAAACGAAGGTGAGAATGTGTGGTTTTATAGGGTTTTTTGGAGGGATGTTAGTTTTGAGCGAAAATTAAAAAAAAAATCTGGGGAAGTAACAGACAGTTTGACAGTTTGAGTGAAGACCTTTAAAGAAAGCAGTCATGTTCTCCCCGTGTTCCTCAGAAGAAGGTGGAACCTTCACAGAGAGGCTTGTGCCTACAGAACCTTTCATGAACAGTAACTTGCTAAAAAAAAATTAATCTATAGTTAACTGTTCACGCAGGTTTATTTGGAACCATTCAAAAGCTTGGCTCTCACTAATTCAATGCACTGCTTGGGTGCTCAGACAATAATGCAGATGTGCAGGGAGGAAATTAGCTTAGCGCTGGCTGTGGTCCATTAAACGACACATACGTCAAAAATGCACGGCTGAGAGAAGGGGGCAGTACCTTGCTTGACCCCTAGTGACCCCACATTGCCAATGAGACTTACTTCAAAGGAACCAAGGCAACAAAAATGCAACACAATCAACTGTACTGTCCATCTTTACATTTAATGATTGAACCTGTCAGGTGGATGAAGTATGTCTACCAGGCTGCTGTAGGACACAATCTGCAATTGCAACAAAAAAAAAACAACAAAAAAAAAAAACCAAACGCTGGAAACCAATATATTTGTAGCGGTTCTCTTCTGATACCCCGGGCGTAAGAAGCAGACATGCAGGCCCTTGGTTTCTTTTCTATCTTTAATGACATAAAACGATCAATCTTCTGTCCGTTTCAGGCCCCGGTTTATATCATGGACGCAATACATACTCTACTTTTCCCGCGAAGGGGACGCGAGAAACACAAAATGAACACTTAAGAAAAATTACTTTGCAGAAAACCACATTTTTATATTAAATCGCACACGAAAAAGATTGGACTTGTAAACGACAGCAACACATAGGGTTACTCCGTTTTCCTCGCAGGAACGGAAGGAAACCCATTTATGGGTGACCAGGAATACATACGCATATGCACATTTAACAAAAGCAATTATCACCAAGTAAACAAGACATACATCTTGTTTTACAACTTTTTTTTTTTTTTTCTTAACCGCAGAGCATGCATACCTCTCTCTCGATCCAGACAGACTACAGACTAGAGAAAGGCAGCACACTACCGAAGAATTTGGGGAGGGAGAGTCCAAAATTACAAATCAACAGGAAGAGAATTTCACCTCAGTTTACGCTCCCCCCCCCCATGAAACCTATTTTAAATATGTTGAAACTAAAAATGTTCACTTAACGCAGCATGAAATAAAACTATAAAGAAAGCATTCCCCATTTTCTTAAGTGGTTCTTCCCAAACCTTACCGAGAAAATTATACAAAAGAAAACCGCCAAACTGAAGGGTCAGAGTTGATGGAATCCTCTGACAAGAAACGACACATTAATACTGCAGATCTGAAAACAGCAGCTGGATTCAATGACAAAACAATAAGCCTCAAACACCTGGGTTAAGTGAAGTCATAAGCCCCACAAACAAATTCCATCAGTTCGTCAGTCCTATTAATGTGAAACGCGACACACCCAGCAGGGGGCGTGCCCTACGAGGCCAGTCTCAGCCCACCATCTACCAGCAGCACCTGGCCAGTGACGTAGGGTGTCTCCAGCAGGAAGTGAACGGCGTGCGCCACCTCCCTGGGCTCCCCGAAGCGGCCCAGGGGGACTGCCCGTTTAAACTCATCCTCATTCAGAGCTGCTGTCATGTCTGTGCGGATCAAGCCTGTTGGGGATGAACAGGAATAAATACCCTCCAGCTAAAATCACCACTAAATGTTAGCTATGCATTCAGTAAACATGTGACGGGAGAAGGGAATTTTTTTGCGCTGGGGGGGGGGGGGGGCGGTGATGTACCCGGGGCCACGAGGTTGACACGGATGTTGCGCGGTGCCACCTCCTTGGCCAGAGACAGCGTGAAGCCCTGCAGACCAGCCTTGCTGGCACTGTAGACGGTCTGGCCCACGTTACCCTTCAAACCGACTACTGACCCTGCAGCACACATGGGAGTTGGAGAGTGATACGTAAAATGCTTACACTTTGTATATGTTCTTGTCAAATAAAAAAGGTAAGATTTGGTATTCCAAAAGTTGTAAAGAATAGTAGACAGACTTACAGGTTATCAAAGTTAAGAAACACTTTGAATTTTAATGTTTTTCTTTCCTTGATTTCATACAGTAGACAAACTAGGCATAATTAGTCATGCTGCCATTTTTCTGAATGGAGAGTTTTCATATGGAATAATGAGGCCATTATTCAATTAAAAGGTGATGTGTTTTTATTTTCTTAAAATATCAAAACCGTACGATTAGCATGGTCCAAAAACCGTGACACATACTGAACTATGAGAAAACTGAGCCATTACACCCCTAGTGTCCACAGCACAGTCGGCCCCATAAATGTGCCGTTTTGGCCAATTTGATATGTTGAATGAGCGTTGAAGGTAGCTGGTGAAATTGTTCTCTGATCATGCTGTATGTCAGCTGTTGCCTGTAGCCGTACTGGTGTGGTCCAGCACAAACTTTCACAACAGACAGAACGGGATGGGAACTGATTGTTTCGTCAGCCTTAGTTGGTGCTAGTTTTTTTGCTGTCAGTTTGGTGTGAAACAAGCTTGAGAGTAACCAGGAAACCATTTTTTTGCTTCTGGCACCACCTTGTGGTCAAATGCTTAAATAGGTTTCTGGGAGACAGCGCATAGAGACTGATGGAATACTTAACGTTTTGTGATAGTGAACGTGCACCTGATTTATGGTCAGGGCTGTACCCTCACCGATGTTGACAATAGCTCCACCCCGGTTCTGGAGCATGCTCCTTAGTGAAGCCCGGCAGGTGAGCATCATGCCCAACAGGTTGGTGTGGAGGATGGACACCATGTCTTCTGGTCTGGTCCGAGCAAGCAGAGCATCCCTGACAGAGACAGACAGTCCCTTACTCTACGTGATGATGCAGACTGCTGATAATTTAAGCAAATTATAGCAAAAATTACCATCACATGGCTTCAAGTTCCTGACCAACCACAGAGCAGACAAAGCCAAGCTGGCCCCGCCCACCTAAACAGACATACCTATTGATGCCAGCTGCATTGACCAGGTAATCCACATTCCCACACTCACGGAGGATGTGCTCAAAGGTCCTCTGCACATCCTGCTCACTAGAGACATCACAGTTCAGGCCAATGTGATCCGCTGTAAGCACAGGACAGTTTTTATTCACAGCGTATCAGAGTTAATTTTGACAACACATTTTGATTTAGTTGTAGTCTTTTGACAAAAATGCAATTTAGTTTTAGTAATTTTAGCCTTCTTATCTTATTAGTTTAAATCTTGTTTTAGTCAATGAAAATTACAGGATATTTAGCCAGCTAAATCTACATTACATGCAGTCAATGAAACTACCAGGTTAAGTCAGTCTAAAACATCATTTTCACAATTCTTCAGAAATTTCACTTCATTTTCTATGTACACATACACAACCACAGATTGGCCTACCTCTAACCACTCTAGATTGCTGAAGGAAACAACTGCAATTGCAAACTTGGGAAAAGAAAAAAAAAAAAAAAAACTGTTTCTGAGAGAGAACACTTGAATCAGACTATTTAAAAACCGACTGGGTTGTGCTTATTGCTGGTTCAGTTCATGACAGTGAACTTATCAAAACACACTAAACAAAAAAAAAAAATCAAGTATTTGATTCTATTAATTTCATTGTGCTTCAAGTTTGTGATGTTTTCTGGGGATGACTTGCACTGAATCTTGTTTTCTATTTCATCAAATGTAATATTTAGCCATATGTCAAAATTTACGCATATACCTAAAGACAACAATGGCACACACTAGACTTGGGGAGTATCAAAATTTTCATAGATCATCATACTGTCCAGAGATTACACAGCAGTAAATTACATTTTTCAAAAGCAATGCTAGTCCTGCACTTTTACATCCATTCCAAGGGGAGGAATCCCCAGGAGGCCTAGCACAGAAATAGAGTGTTTACAGACAGAACTGCATGGATTATGTGTTTGAAGCCGGTTAGATCAATAATACCCAATCATGAACAACTACAGGCAACAAACTGATCCAATCCAAAGTAGTATGTCTTCCTGACACTTCTCGTTTTTATACAATTAGTCATAGTTTTTGGCATCATACATTATTTTTAAAATTTATTACAGTCTTGTTTTCATGAATAATTTTCAAAGAAATTAACACTGGTGTATCCATGATAACAATGGCTTTGCAACCGTTACCTCAGTCACAATGTACAGTAGCCATGTGCTTTCAAATGATTAGTGCAGGCCCCTGAACAGCAGAATATGTTTGTGTGTTTGTGCAGTTAATGTAACCCTGAAATGTAACAATGAACTTCACAGTACAAAGACATGCTCTAAGAGATTATCACCTAACAGCATCCTAAGTATGAAAATCACAAACAAGGGGTACAAATACAAATACACCAGAATACTTTCAGTTTTCTTTGGAGGAAAAAAATATATACAAATAAAACATATGCCCAACATAAGGGAAAAAAAACCTAGAGAGTGATATTTAAACTTCTCATTTCCTGCTATTAATATTCCTACAAACTTTGGATGCTGTGAAAACGTGCTAATAAATTACACAGAAAGCTTGAAACCAATACAACAACTTTGATTTATTTATGGCAGGTCACTAAGCACAAGTTTTGGTGTTATTCTTAAGCAGACCATCGGAAAAAGATAAATACTAACGAGAAGATCTTTAAGTTCACAAAAAAAGGTGTTGTGTCCAATTATAGACGATGTGGACTGATTTAAATAAATCGCTACTTTTGAATGGGTGTTACGGCTGTATTAATATGACTATGCGATGCGTGTTACCGCCAGGAAGGGATGCGGCCGCCGCACTGGCGGCGTCCAGGTTCCGGGAAACGACAACGACTCTCCGATTCTTTTCGGCCTGGAGAGCAGCGACCGCCCGGCCGATGCCCCGAGAGCCTCCGACCACCACGCACAGCCGTGACATGGTCCCGTCCAAGTCCCGCAGGTCTAACAGCGTAGAAGGAGCATGCTTTTAATATTAAAGTTTTACACAAAAATTAGAAGGGTTCAAACACTAGCGGGAGTTTAAATTAGAATATTAGACCAAAATACAATTTAAAACAGAGCAGGGCGCGGGAATATGCAGGTATTACCGTCGTTTGGATGTGCACCACGGACTTAAAGTAAAAATAAAAATAAAAAAATATGCACGCAACTGATTTTGGTATTTTTCCTTTCTTGAAAACATTGAAATGGGTTTCATTTGTGATTAAATCTAACCGGACACAATCGTCCGGTCTAATTTGCATGATGACTCCTGTTGTCATAATATTATACCAATACAATAAATGATTAACAAAGGAGAGCAGCGGCAGCCAGCTGTGATTACACGTGTTCCTGCAGGCGGGATCAGACCGGGGTCATTAAGCTCCTTCAGGTCCAAGAAGCGGAAACGACCATCACACTGCTCCTGTCTTCTCTAAACACACATGGGATACACACGCAACCCGCGTTTGGCTTCTTAATGGGCAGTTATCGTTTAATCATCTACGTTTACCAAAATCCGCAACATGCAAATAATTTAACGCGCAGGAACAATGTTAAACTCGGACTATGTGCAGGTCAATAACTGCAGATGCAGCTCTTCTCCATTACATGCGCTGTGTAGTTTAACTGTCCAGAAACTTAATCCCACCTTCGACAGAAGCCGAAAGTCCTTTCAGATGTTTAGTCGGCTGCTCTTTAACAGTGACACGGGAGAAATGAGACGACGTTCGCGTTACATTTCCAAAGATCCTCCCTAGCTCACCAATGACGCGTTCCACATTCTTCTTCGGTGACTAGAGAATATTTCACAACAAACGAGATGCACAACAACGCCAACTACTGAATAGGAGTGCAAGCAGGAAAGCGGAGTAGTTAAATAAACATACAGCGTTACAAGGCTGACATCTCACGTCTTTCAGCCTCTGCTCAGTGCCGCTAGAGGGCGCCCGAACGACGCATGCTGAATAACCGTTGCACTATTAAGGGGATAAGTCCTCAAACACTTCACCATGTGCTTACCGTATCATAAACTGATACGGCCACCTGTGCTCTGTTTAATTAAAATAGCACACGACAAAACCCATAATGGGTCGTATATTCACGGGCATAGCATGATACCGGATCCGCTTTTATAATTTCCAGGCTGAGGGCTGCATGTGGTCAATAGAAAAATTCACTCAAAATTCATTAATTCAAGTGCTACCAGTGTTTTAAAAATGGTAAAATTGTACCAATATTTGTTTTTAAATTGATACAGCAGTAACATCAAAAATATCACCCTGGTATTTACGAAGGGGAAAAAAAAGAGAAAAAAAGTTTACTGGTTACTGATTTTGTCTATTTTTACGTGATGAGCGTTCATTAATCTGACTATTTACCACGAACAAGGCCTGCCATGTCAGGGACTCGGCGGTTTCTGACACAGGGGCGGGACATCCTGCAGGCAGGGAAAGGAGGACGATCCACTTGCGGCTCACAGGACGAACTGGGTTTATTAACAGAACTAAAAACACTGGGAACACTACAAAAACAGACCACGGGCGGTCAAAAGCAAAACAGGAAAAACAAAGACTAACTACAAAGGTCAAGGCAACATGGTTCAGGCAGGCATGGAGGGAACCAAAAATCAAACACAGTTAACAAGAACTTCAGCAACATCAATAATGACTCCAAGAGGAACAGAACAGGATCAGGAACTTAAATACAAAAAGCTAACAAGAGTAATGGAGGACAGTTGAAAACAATTAACAAGGGCTGGTAACAGGCAACAGGTGAAACTAATAAAACTAAAATCATGAAACTCAAACTAGGAAACAGAATCTAATACTAGGGGAATAACAGACAGGTAAAACACAAGGATGGGCACAAAGCCAAAAACCAAAACAGAATACAAATCACAAAACACAGGAAAACTGATACAAATGAAACACTAGGGAACACAATCTACAAAAATACAAAAACAGAGGAGACAGGATTTGAACATACAACAAAGGGGATTATAAGTAGCCACATGCTCAGCTCATTGAGCTACGTGGCCATCTAGGGAGCAAGAGAAACACTAAAGACTGACAACGGGGAGGACAGGATGGCCAGCGACACTTGCTGGCCAACCGGGGACAACACACAAATGACTCTGACAGACTGGTGCAGACCCTGACACGCAGTGTCTCTTGCTTGTACCCAGGAACAAGCATATCTGGGCTAGTTTCAGCTTCCGTTGGGCAGCTTTTAAGCAGATCTTGGGCTGGAGATTTTTGCTGTACCTGGGAACACTGGAGCAAAGAGATAACAGGCATAGCGGAGAAGCATGGCACGGCTTTGTGTGTAAACTTAACTAACCGAAGACCTTGTATCAGAACCAATAGTTTATTCGATAAAAGGCTATGTGAAATGGTGGAATTTAATCCTCTCATGTCGATTAATTTTCATAAAAATTGTCTTTTTTGATTGCACAAACTGCAACTAGCTTGGTTAGTTAATAGTGTAGGACAAATAGCAACGCTGAAGACACAGCGGTACATAGCGTTTGGGTCAGTCACGATTCTCGTCCCACTGTGATTGCTGTTAGGGTATAAGAATGAGTAAGAAGCCCATCAAAAATGGGGCCTGATCAGGCATTTATTTGGAAAACGCCATAAGTTACTCAGTTACCAGAAACTCAGAATCATGTTGTCGTTAAACAGTGCTGGAAATAAGTTCCATTTATTGCTAAGAAGAGATTCAATAAATCCCATGTATTAACTTTTATAGGTCTTCTAGTTGGTAATTTATGTATGTTGTGTTTGTCCTAGTGACCTTCTGGAAATTTAGGATGTTTGTGAGAGAAGGCAGGGTGCAAGAGAGTGACACGGCTCATTTTTCCATTTTTCTCGCAATTTGTGCCTAATGTTAATAATTCCCACAAATTCAGTGTACATGATGTGGGACAGTACCACGCTTAAACTGCCGTATCAGTGAAGATCAGGGCAGGTCTAATTGGGAGCATGAACTGGTATGGCGCGTTACTACGCCCACCACATGACGAAACATGAATATCAGTGGAAATGGAAAGATGAATATTACCATATATACATATGCTGTATATATACATATACACATACACATACATATGTATATATATATGTATGTTTATACACATATATATATATATATATATATATATAGTGATTGTAACAGCAACAGTTAACGAGTAAAAGAAAATAACAGCGCCACTACAGAATCGCCCTATGAAGTGACGTCACACCTGACCCTGATACACCCGTCCCCCGCCAATGTTAATATGAAAACTATCAGTAATCATCACGATGTAATTCAAGTCATTATTTCTTTACTTCAATGCTCCATTTTGACTTAAAAATTCCATTAAAATTGGCCTTGAACAGGTTCAAAAAATGAAAAAGAGGACAAAGTGAATTGATTACAAACTGAAATCTAATTTTAATAAATCATACAAAAACATGCATGAAACATAATATAAATAACACACAAATGCATTTATTGAGTGGGCCACCTATTCTCCGTCTGACTGCTGCAATCCACTTCTTCTTTCTGGGTCAGCTGGGAATCTATGAGGCGTTAAAGCAGGTTTATGGCTGCTCCGAGGTCTCAGGCATATTTAACAAAAATCTGCTGGAAAACTAAATACATGACTGCTGTTTTTTCTGCATTGTAAAGCTTTTATTTTGGAAAGACTGCAAGTACACTGCTCAAAAAATTAAAGGAACACTTTTTAATCAGAGTATAGCATCGAGTCAATTAAACTTCTGGGATATTGATCTGCTCAGT
>JAODLD010000001.1:21445875-21456178 GCA_026781065.1 Mormyrops boulengeri
CCCCCCCCCCCCCCCCCCCCCCCCCCCCCCCCCCCCCCCCCCCCCCCCGCAACAGGAAGCACTGGCTGCCAAGAGCTGAAAGGAGGGGGATTACAGTCATATGGGTAACTTACCAGACCTATCTACAGACTTCACTGTGCTCAGAGGTTCTCGGAGGTGCTGTTCGAGATGACGACCACTGCCAGTTGGGAGGAGAGGGGCCTGGTTTGGGTAGCTGTAGAGAGAACGGCCATTCCGGACATGGAGATGTACCCCAAATTCCCAGAAGGCCATGCGGTTGCACCTTTGTTCATAATGCGACTTTAGTTATTAAAAGATATGAATGTATAAGCCAGAAAAATACCAGACAGGGCACAGGAAATAGTGAGGACACCTTAATGAAATAAACAAACCCCAGGAAACCATTAACCTTTTATTACCATCATTTACAAAACATGCCGGGTCTTTGCGATGAACCAACATGTTCCTGCACAGATCAACACAGCTAGGGGGCTGCAGCGAGGCAGAGGCTGCCAAGCTAACGAATGGCCGACTATCAAAGCTACACAGAGTAATGATTAGAAGGGTCTGCCCGGCAGGGCCGAGTCAGAGCAGACACCAGAACAGCCTCGTCCTCCTGAGACATTTGTTACAGTGAAAGCCTAAGCCAAATGCTGTTTCTCCTCTAGGAACAACTCTAGATCTACATCAACAAACGTCCCACAATAAGAATGACATCATCTAGTCCTTCACGGGACAGACATGATAATGGAGAGCTTGGTACATGAAAAAAAAAGTGTCATTGAGGAGTCTGATTCTGGGGCTAGAGGGTTATGGGTGGCCTGTTGGGCAGGTAGAGTGGAACAGCAGCACAGTCAGGTATGTACATTTTTGGGGGGAGGGGGGTGTGACTCATGATGCCAGAGGGAGGGACAGTCCACCATGTGATCAGTGTGTCATACCTCGTATAAGTTTACGCCAACCCCCCCTTCCAGGTACAAACATATTGAAATATAAAATACAACAAACCCACAAAATCACACCAACTCACCAATATGCGCCCCCCACCCTCAAAACGAGCCAATGTATCCATGTGCTCTTCGTAGTGTCATCTGGTGGTCCCATTCCCGCTCTGACCCCCTGGGTGTAGAGCGTAACAATGCAAGTCCAGGAACGCAAGGTGCCGAATGCCCCCTGGCCATGGCTCTGAGGCAGGGATGTTTCATTGGCTCAACCCCTTGATGCCACTGGCCAAAGTAAACCAGGGTACGGCCCCTTGCGCCCCCATGCTGTCAGGAGGACGAATGACAAGAAACACACTATTTGCCACATATTGTGCTTTAAAACAAGAAATGGGTCAAACCAATACCCATCTTATTCAAGTCTACATCACGAGTTTAGCTTCACGGACGTTATTGCAGCATAATAGTAACCAGCAAGCCCAGACCTCAGGAAGGAACACATGTTCTCGGCTACTCAGTCCGGCCACTAGGGAGCCTCAAAGGGAATCATCCGGTTCTTGAGGAAATGTCAAAGCAACAATGGAAAAACTATTTCCCAGCTATGGGTGGCCTCAGCTGTGGCCACCGACATCAATGCCATCGGCAAATGTTCAAAATGTTCGAGAGAGCTGTGGAAAACCTCACAGCTCTCTGCGAAATGTAGTAGTGTTAAAGACCTATCCAGATTTCCAGAAAGTTCTATTCCGTAAAAATCAATGTGAGTATAAAAGTAAATATATTAATATTTCTTTCTCGGTGCTGGTTATGGTGGTGTGATTGTTCCTGTGGTTCCTGTGGGAACTGGAGCTTCGTCAGCAAGGAAAAACAATTAACAATAAGCAGCGAAGATTTGTGCTATAACTAACATTAACCATAAAAATGTACAAGAAACTATACCAGCTGGAATTGAGTGTAAAAATTTGTGGAGTGTGAACTGGTCTACATCTTAAGAGCAGCGAAGTAGTTTGAGAATCTTTGACTTCATTTACAGGACTGCCTTCAAGTCCAACTTGGCAACTCCTCAGATGACACCTCAGACCAAATGAGGATCCAGAAAAACAAGGCCGCGTCCATTCAGCATATCAGATGCCAGGGAGAGGTGATGTCATGCAGCCGCTGGCCTTGAAATGTCATTGGCTGCTCCATACGTTGACCTTTTTAAACTGCAGGGGAATGGGGCTCTAGCAGCATGACCTTTGACCCCCCAAATCGCCAGGGTCACCACAGCCAGATGGCACCAACTTGGCTGCTTCTATTGACAGATGACACTGTTGTGATTTCGTCCTTGATCACTTCTCTGGTGAGGTGGGGGACGTGGCACCAGCATCAGGTAATTGGGTGACATGGGGTGAATTTGCAGAAGAAAGATGAGAAAATAAGTTAAATTGACAGTATTGCTGGTTACCGGTCACTCATGCTGCTGGAGGCATCGCTCCTCTCCAAGTTGAAGCAGATGGAGATAAAGGCACGCTGTGACGGGGGGGAATTCACTACACGGACACTGAAGGGCATTATCTCTGTGGCCTGCTGTTCCTCGTCCCTTGTCTGCACAGTTCTCCCAGTCAGATTTCCGGTCGGCCATTAAAGACTGTCAACAAGCCGTCTGTGGCTCCGCCTCCCACCCAGGACCCGATGCCTCTCTCCAGCCGGGTCAAACGCTGTCCACGAAGCTGCCCGGGAAGAGCCCAGTTCTGCCATTCCTCTGCAGGGTGCCCTTGAACCAGCCATCCTCCCGCTTCTTGTGTACAAACACAATGTCACCCTCCTTCAGCTCCAGCTCCGCCTCGCTCTGGGGGGGGTAGGACACCACCACCCTGTACCTAAGAAGGTTTGTTGAGGGGGTGGGGGTGGTGGTTAAGTAACAGTATAATCCAGACAACACCAAGGTGAAAATCGGTGGGGGGGACACAACCTACCTCTCGCACACTATGGGCCGGGAGTCCTGGTGCACGGACACCAGGGAGGAGCATGGCTGGCGTGGCGGGGGGGCAATCGGCACCGTGGCCTCCAGGGCGGCACTCTTGCGCTGGCTGGACTCGGCCGAAGGGGCAAAGCTGGAGGTAGACGAGGATGTGGAGGGGACAGAAGTGGTGCTGGAATCCAGCTCGGCACCAGCGGGGGCCTCAGGACCCACAGCCCCCTGGAGCAGTGTGGATGCTGCCTGTTCCCCCTCCAGTGAGGGCGACCCAGGTGGAGATGGCCTGGGCTTCTTCTTGTTAGAGGAACCAGAGAGTAGCTTCAGCAAGCCCTTCTTCTCCTTCTGGAGAGAGAGAGAGAGAGAGAGAGAGAGAGAGAGAGAGAGAGAGAGAGATGCATTCACCCTGCGGTCAAGGATGCGGTCACGGTCATTGATGACCACGACAGATGCAGGAAACTCTGGTCCATCCAACAGGATGAGCCATTAACGGTTTAACTAAAAGTTCCCATTTGGGTTTAAGCGGCACTTGTGGATGACATTAGCCCCCCCAGCTCACCTTGCTGTCCCTCTCAAAGCGGCAGGCTAAGACGTGGTTAGCCGCGAGCGAGCCGTTGGCAGTCAAACTGTTGCCAGGGATGCCGTTGCCTGGGGCCACAGGTGCGGGCATTAGCCTTGGGGATGTGGTCTCTCCATCTAGGGAGGTGGCACTGACGTTGGGGGGAGTCAATGAGGCAGCTGCACAGCCTATGGCCACGCCCCCAGCTCCGCGGGAGGGGCCAGATGGGACGGTGGGGCCCGACTGGGGGGGCAGGTGGACCTGGACAGGCATTACGGCGGCGGTGGGCCGGTCCTGGCAGTGACTGGTGGCTGGGGAAAAAAAAAATGAGTCCAGCACATACACAACAGCAGGCCACAAGGTGGCGCAGTGACTAAAATCACTTATCAAGCAAATTCACTTTGGCACATAAACAAACAGGAACATCTACAGGAAGAGACCTTTACAAATAAACTTCCACACACCTGTCCTAACGGCATTGCGGGCCTGGTTGACCGTCATCTGCCCGCTCACGTGCATCAACGCCTTGGCCTGCTGCCCGGCCTGGATGTGAGCAGCAGGGACCACGGCCGTGGGCAGGGACCCGGGAGGGATGGGGCTAGAGGGGTCTGGTCCCAGGGAGGAGGTAGGGCTCAAAAGGGGTACACTTCTCCCACCCGGGGCACACATCGTCAGGGGTACCTTGTTCTGGGTGCCACCTGCCCCAGTCCTGAGGAATGGAAAGCATGCGTGCATCTGTGGCCTCAAACCATAACAATGGCCAATTTCAGGCTCCAACTGAAATGTGCCACAGCAGTCAGATTCAGATTCAGGGAGAATGAGTCCAGAAGGGTTTAAAAACAAAAACATATGCAGTCACAGGTACCATAAACTCTTCAAATTAGGAGAGAGAAACAGAGGTTTGTTTGCGTGAGAGAGAAACCAAATCCTCCTGGAGACTTGTCAGTAGATGTCACTGTGTGTGTGTGTGTGAGTGTGAGTGTATTTGTGTGTGTGTGAGATCCTCTTCAGAAGACTGGCTCCATTAGGATGATTCCAGATCGTTCCTTCATGCCCTGCCAAACACGTCACCATGAATCACCTCACGTAGGCGTGTGTGTGTGCAGTATAAACACCGACCTGGCGACAGGGGCCATGTAGTTGCCGGGGAAGACGCCGATCTTCCCTGTGAGCATGGAGGTGCCCTTGAACCAGCCGTCCTGACACCGTTCCAGCACCAGGAACATCTCCCCCTTGCGCAGCTCCAGCTCATCCTCCTTCCGGGGGCTGTAGGGGAACATGGCCGCATACCTGGGGGGGGGGGGGGATGTCACAGTCAGGACCTCTGGCAAATGCCACAATTAGCAGCCGACCAAAATGGTACTTCTGGTCTTGGCAGGAGCATTCTTGCTAACTTGCCTCCCAAGGACAAACTTGGGATGCAATGAATCATGGGATTGCAACCAATGCATCCGTGACATTTGGGTCAGTATCTGGGGATTTTTACAGTCCTCTTTACTGCTGTCCTTTGTATTGGAATTGTTCTTCGGCAATGGAAGGTGACAAACGAGTGTGCAAGAACACAAAAACGGTTAGGTACGCATATTGCAAACACTATTTAAATTTGTTCATAAATTGTACCCCACTCCCAGAGCCTGGCCCGCTGTGTCATTTCCGTGACCTTCAAGTCCCTGGCACTTTTCTCCATACACTCTGGGACTATCCTCCTGTTGCTGCTCTTTGGGATCACGTGGCCAAATCACGTTCATCAGTTCTTTCCTGTTCCATTCACCTGTCCTTTGAAATCCTTTTTCTCCTGGACTTTTCTTCTTTTCCCTTTCTTGCTCCCAGTAGAGGCCATTGATATTTGGCTCCTTGGTAGCTAAGTTGTTAGCGCCTCGCTGAAAAACTCCTGCAATTCCTTCTGTCTGGAAGCCTACCTTCTTTAATTTGACAGTACTTGAATTGTCTGCAGCCCAGATTAATAATTCTTCCAAAACTCAGCCATTGAGAGTTTGCTTCAAGCCATGCAGCTAGTCAAGGGCTGGTTGGGGGTCATTTCGTGAGTCCATGTGTCTTGAATTAAACTAGTTGACTTTGTTAATCTATTTTCACAATTTCCACTATTACTGTTATTTTTTGCTCAGCCTTTAGCTGCACTCTCCAGGGCAAAGTGTACCAGTACACATATTGATAAAACACCCAAACGCAAACGATCTAACAGTTAATTAGCTGCTTTGGGCTGCATACTGCCCAGGTTACAGATCTGTCATTGCGCTGAAGGTTTGTGACGTAGATGCTGGTCTTAATCAGATAAAGTGTAAAGTGACAGTAAGGTTATAAAATGGATTTCCTGAGCCCCTCCCCCCTGGGGAAGGGGGGGGCAGTTATCAGGCAAGGCTATAGGCAGATTTATACTTCTGTGTGTAACCCACGCCACGGTGTGTGTGTCGCTCAACAATTACACCCCTAAAACATTAGGTGACACAGATTTAGGCGTCGCATTTATTGTCTTCCCACCCTGCGATATATTCAGTTGGTGAATCACACAACTTGAAACAGAAAAAAACCAAACAAACATAACCACTTATCCAATCCTGGTTATACACTATACGACTAAAATTATTGGGCCACTCTTCTTAATCATTGAATTCAGACCCATTGCCACGGCTGTATAAGATCAAGCACCTAGCCTTGCAGTCAGGTTTACAAACATTTCTGAAAGAATGGGTCATTCTGAAGAGCGCAGTGATTTCAGATGTGGTACTGTGACAGGATGCTACCTTTGGAATAAGTCAGTTGGTGAAACTAAGTCAGCTGTAAGTGGTATTATTGCAAAGTGGAAGCATTTAGGGACAACAAACTCAGCCACAAAGTGGCAAACCATGTAATGGTGCGGGGTCGCCGAGTGCTGAGGCGCATAGTGCGTAAAAGTCGCCAATGCGCTGTTGACTCAATATCTGCAGAATTGTTCTGGCATTGACCCCAGTACAAAAAACTGTGTGGCGGGAGCTTCATGGAATGGGCTTCCATGCGCAGGCGGCTGCATGCAAGCCTCACATCACCAAGCGCAATGGCAAGCGTTGGATGGAGAGGTGTAAAGCACGACGGCACTGGACTCTGGGTGCAGTGGAAATGTGTTCTGTGGAGTGATGAATCAGGCTTCTCTGTCTAGCAGTCTGATGGATGAGTCTGGGTTTGGCAGATGCCAGGAGAACGTTACCTGCCTGACTGCATTGTGCCAACTGTAAAGTTTGGTGGAAGGAGGGAAAATGGTATGGGGATGTTTTTCAGAGGCTGGGCTATGTCCCTTAACTCCAATGAATGCAATTCTTAATGCTACAGACATTTTGGAAAAATTCTACGCTTCCAACTTTGCGGGAACAGTCTGGGGAAGGCCCTTTTCTGTTCCAGCATGACTGTCCCAGTGCACAAAGCAAGGTCCATAAAGACATGATTGACTGAGTTTGGTGTGAGAGACGTTGACTGGCCTGCTAAGAGCCCTGACCTCAACCCCATCAAACACCTTCAGGACGAACTAGAAGCCAGGCCTTCACATCCAACATCAGTGCCTGAGCTCACAAATGCTCTTCTGGTTGAATGGACAAAAATTCAATTCAAAATTCCCAGTCACATTCCATAAACTCGTAGAAAGCCTACCCTTCTACCATTAATGTCTATACTACTTTACTTTTTTTAGTCTTGTAAAGTACGAAGTGAAATTGGTGCCGTCATCCTAAGTGTTCTGTAGGCCTATTGCAATGATGCCTAGGGTGGGTTATTTGATGCTAGATATAAATAGCGCTTCCGTTTCAATCAGCAATATAAGTACACCTGTGATGTATGCTTTCTTTGCACAAAAAAGGAATGCTACCTATCACAGTTATCCCCTGTGGAGATGCACGTCAGTCTATAGCGTAGGGTCTGCGGCTACATAGTACTTACGGGGTCGATTCTATGCAGAAGTATTAATCAGCCTTAAGATGTCAGAGGGCTGACAATAACAGGCAATCGGAGCAAACATTCTGAGGCTATACTAGTTAACAGGGAGTGAGGTTGCCCTTGTAGTCTCCTAGCTCTACAGCAGCAAGCCCGGACACTTCCTCTATCTCTACTTGCTCCCAACCATTAACCACATGTCCGCTGGTCTTTCCTCCCTACCAGTGACCACCACTATGAGGCTGACCATAATACCGCACCCCCCCCCCCCCCCCCAAACACCTTCCTTTGGGTACACTCACACTGTGGGTCTCTGTCTCCCAACCTGTTCGCTGGCTATAGGGGCAGGTCTCTGACCAGTGACCAATGAGGCGGCAGCTCCGATGGCCAGGATCTGAGGAGGTGGGGGTGGTGGAGGGGGGAGGCCGTCCTGCACATGCAAATATGGGGGTGGGGGTGAGAGAGAGAGAGAGAGAAGTTCTCACACACAGTCAAACTTCCACAAACAGGCTCTGAAACACAGCCCCGCACCCTCTGGGCACAGAGAGACAGAATGACAGCTTGAACAAAAAGCCAAACTTGAAGCAGTTGCCACTGCACAGTGAGCCGTTTATTTTTATTGTAGTAATAATTGCGTAAGCAGACCCCTCAGGTTTGTTTCACGGGCCTCTAAAAATCACCCAGAGCATGATGCTCACGTGCAGATGTCAGCACCCAAAATGCATTGCAGCTGAAGACATGGATGACTGCTTTATTTACACGGTCAAATTCCTTTTAAAGCTAAAATAAAATATATCACAAGATGGCATTTTAGTAAGATACTCTGTAAGGTCTGAGTTCAAGGTTCCAAGGACAAGAGCAGACTTCCTAATGTGACTCGAACCTTCATTTTAATCAGTGCCTTGGGCTGCCAGCCACTCCCCCTAGGGTTCACCTTAGGTGCTGCTGCTTTATAAAAACACTTATTCAGATCAATGGAGAGATGGAAAAAGACAGCCAATAGCAGGGACTGACTGGATGGAAAGGCCGGCCCCTCCCACGCCAGAACCTCTGTGACATCATCACAGACTCCTAAGTGAATTATAGGGGTCAGGGAGAGAAACAGACCAAAATGAGGTATCTGAGGTCAGACATACTCCTCCTACCTTGTGTGTCATGGGAATTATAAAGTGAACAAAAACAAGCTCTCTTTATGATTAGTTTTAATCAGTTTGAATGAATTCTAATTATGTCCAACATTTAAAAATGCCTACATTTTGTTCATAAAACAGACAGAAATTTCCCTCCCTTCCTCCCGTAAAGCTTTTATCCGTCACAGACGGGCCTGACCTGCAGAGGAAGTGGCAGTGGCTATCTTAGGGCGTGCAGGGGAGTAAGGGTGCTGTTCTGCTAACAGGCTGGCTGCTCTCCTCCTGAAAGACCCTGTGCTCTGTTCAGTTACCCTCCTTGTGGTACTTTTCCACTCCTGCTCAGTGTTGGGGTTTGAATAGGCAGCCAAACCTCAATCTCTCAGCTGGGGAGGGGTCACAGACGCTGCTGAAGTCATATGCCCCACCCAAAGGTACAACAGAAATTCCAGTCCCTGGCTGCACAAACACCGTCTGCTTGGTGAAGCGGCATCGCCCATGCCGGGCTTTCGGAGGTCAGGACGCGACCAGCTGCTGGGTGCGGTCCTGTCCTCAAACGGCCCTCAGCCCTCAGCTGTGCCACCAGCTGTTTGCACGTTGCTTAGCGACAAGCCAGAGCACATTTTGCAAACCGCGGTCTGGCAAAGCTGCGCTGGCAAACAGCTGCCGCTTGTGCATTACGTGAGCGAGCGAAGACCCAGGGCAAGCCTGCCCCTCCCGCCAGTGAGTAACCCTGACATGGACTTCAACGAGGAAACGGGGGCTTTTCTGGAAAGTTCAGATGCGGTCAGTAATGACAGAAACTGAAGTGTCATCTTTCAAAGTAAAAAAATCACTAAGGAAAGGCATCCATGAAGCTGGAGTAACTTCCCAGAAATCTCTGGGATACCCCTAGTGGCCATAGTGGGTATAACCAAGCACCTATGGAGGTCAGAGGTCTTACCACTGGGAGGGAGGCATGGCTGGTTTCTGTCGGAAACGTGAACACCGTCGCTGTGGTGACAGGGCTGCTGGGAGGAGGAGTCACGATCAGTCCAGTGGTGCAGATGTGGACCTGCGAACAGGAAGACGGCGAGGGTCAGGGTTTCTCCATCCGACTCACTCACGTAACTGAGGTGCCGGAAATCACACCACAGAAAAACTCACCCAAAGCCATTTGGAAACCTTAAGGCCAACAGAGATTCAGCTGGGGCATCCTTCCACCGCACCAGGTACCGTACTTTTGGTACTTCCAGAAAGTACCAAAAGTACGGTATTTTGAGGTGTTGGTTTTCCACTGGTGTAAAAACTGCTACTGGCGCCGAATAACATCACAGTGCGAGGCAGGGTATTTTGTACTGAATTCGAAAAATGGCTGTAGTATATTATAGGACTGGATGACGTGCAATATTAATACCAACATGGCATGTTATGCACATCCAATTCTTACATCACTATTCAGCTAGATTAACATCAGGCTTTTTCTTACTCTCACTTCTGTATGGACGCTATAGCACAAGGGGTTAATGTTATGCTAAAATATTTTTTACTCTGTTACTCTGTCATGGGGGGGGGGACTTAGCAAGCTTTGCAATTTCAATCATTATTCCTTATCAAGATTATGTAGTATAATTCAGTTTTTAAAAAATCTGATTAAAGTATACCTCCGCTGCTTTTCCCTAATCAATTTCCATAATCATTTTCACCGCTGCTGTTTAAAATCACTGGAAGATGGGTTCGTGAGAAATTCATGAACTCCTTTTTTGTTTTATAAATACCCCAATTTATTTTTTATATATACACTGTATATATGTGTGTGTGTGTG
>JAODLD010000001.1:21463888-21474998 GCA_026781065.1 Mormyrops boulengeri
ATGACGGGCTGGACGAACGGACAGAGAGCCATCGCACCCAGATCATAGATGAAACTGTCCAGCAGGATGGATGACGGGCTGGACGAACGGACAGAGAGCCATCGCACCCAGATCATAGATGAAACTGTCCAGCAGGATGGATGACGGGCTGGACGAACGGACAGAGAGCCATCGCACCCAGATCATAGATGAAACTGTCCAGCAGGATGGATGACGGACTGGACGAACGGACAGAGAGCCATCCCACCCAGATCATAGATGAAACTGTCCAGCAGGATGGATGACGGGCTGGACGAACGGACGGACAGACAGACAAAGAATGTCACCACAGTCCCCATTAAGAATTATGTGCTTCGTAATGGACACACAGCTGCGAATTACCACACTTGGAGAGCCCCATCTGCGGTCGTTAAACTACACACTCTGTTAATTACCTAAAATCATCCATAATTAAAACTGCAGAAGTGTCCGACCAGTGCGACCTGGAGCCTAGAATCAGAGAGCTCTGTTTCAACCACAGAACCTTATAGAGCCAAAAGAACATGAGAGTACCGGGACCTGGAGGTGAACTCTGCGCGTGCGTGTGGCCAGGGGGTGTTTCTAAATGAGCCACACGGACGTTTATGCTCTGGTCTGCAGAACTCTCCGAGTTCTCTCTGTTCTCCCTCTGGGGGTTAATCAAACGGATATGTTACACCGTGTACTGTATGGTACTTAGAAGTGCCGGTTTTCCACTGGCGTAAAAACTGAATGACATCACAACGTGAGGAGGGGTATATTCGCATATCGTTACTTGCATCCAGCATATTGTGTTTCAGAGGCAGGGTATTTACATAACCAAATCAACAAAGAAAGTGTGTCAAGTTCCACCCCAAAGTACTGAAGAAGCACCCCAGCCGGTATAACACTTTTTGTACTGGAACTTTTGGTACTGGTTCTCGACTGGAGACAATGGAAAAGGCAATGTAGTGAAAGTACCATATCAAAAGTACGGTACCTGGAAAAGCACCCCAAATGAACTCAGGGTGGCAGGGTGGGGGGGTTAATCAAACAGAAATGTTACATTTGCAGACTGGTGTCAGGAGTCAGCTCTGGGGGGGGGGGTCTCAAGAACCTTCTCATGGAGGACACACGTTCATTTTGTACATTCAATAGGAAGGAAAACATACACGGATGAGCGGCATGACCTCCCCTCACCCCCATTCCACCATGACCTCCAACAAGCCCCTCCCAGCAACGTCGTCGATCACCACCCCAAATCCTCTACTTCTGAACCAGGTCACATGGGAACAGAGAAACAGACTGGACAGCCCAAGAGTGACTGACCACCGCAAAATCTCAGTCATGCCTTAAACGCATTAAAAAGGGAATTGAAATGGTTTTTGTGTAAAAATACAAATTTTAATTATACCCAAGGGACATGATACTTAAACACATAACTGCTTCATTGGCAGGGCCTGTGAATGAGCCGAATCTCACTAATAATCGTACAGGAGGCTCAGTGACTGGTAACAGAGACCGGACTGCAGTGCCCGTGCGGGGGGGCCTTCACAGGGACCCAGAAACAACAAGGGGGGGCGACCTTCTGGGCAAGTGCAAAGGGGCCATGTTTGCCTTGGCAGACGAGCTGACTGGGGGGGTCAGAGGTGTGAAACGCTAGTCTTCCAGCAGTGTGCCCACCCCTCGGCAAGAAAAACATGCCAGTGCTGCACGCCCAGCGCTTCCAGGCAGAAAAGAGCAGATCGAAAAGCAAAGCCAGCCCTTAACACAGGACTGGCACTTTAACACAGACATGCTCACGCTCCACCCTTTTCAGCCAGCAGGGGGCAGGCCAGCCTGGGACATGCTGTTGTACCATTGAATTATCTAAATCCGAACCCTTCCAGCAAAAACAGCTATTTAATAGTTTAATAAATTAAGGAATATATATTAAGTAAAATTTCGAACTCTATACACAAATTGTTTATAAATACAACCCCTGCACAGTCAGTGTATTCTCAGCCTCTTCCCAGCACTTCCGTAAACAGACTCCAGACTTGCCCTGACACACTGTCTGATAAGCATTACATTAATGATATCATACAAAGGCGGCATTCGTGACTGCAGCTATCGTCAGCACCATGACACACCAGTAGGTCGCATTTTTAAACTTAAATTTTTTCTTAAATTTCCAGGGTGTCTCAGGTCAATAGACGGTGACAGCGAGAGAGAGAGAGAGAAGGTCCCTTAGGCCATATGGGCCCCCCCCAGTCAATGCGTCCCAGCACATAAACCCCTTCCTCTCATACAGCTAAAGCCGCCATCCGCTGCATTTAGGGGAGGGCGGACCATGCGACGGCGAATTCGCTCAAAGTGCTCCCGCGCAATGCAGACGGAAACTTGGCAAACAAGTCCGCTGTTGCCGTGGTGATCACCAGCAGCCGCTGACTGATGGGCAAGAATGGGGGGGTGGGGTGTTAAATCCACTCCACCCCTGAAACTGGCAAGCCGGACTGGACAAAGATGATCTCAGGTCTGTGATCGAAACCCAACGCCACGGCGAAACTGCTCAGAAGACAGCGACTAAGACACACACACAAACACACACAGGCATAGACAGTATAAAGGCCCCACACCCGCCCAGAGGAAACATGCGCACACTCCGTCACACTCACACACACACACACACAAAAAAGCCGCCTTTCTGGAAGCCGATACTTGGTCTAACCTGAAGCTCTTGCACACACACGGCCTGGTGGACGGGGGCTGACAACAAAATGGCTGGTAAGCCACCGCCACTTTGATTGGGGAGGAATAGGGCTGCAATGCCGTCACAATCCCAACTTTGGCACCCCCTCAAAAAGAAAACCACACACACACACACACACACACACAGCTGTTCTGCTAGCTCAAGGAGGAATTACACTTTCAGTGTCGATTTGGGAATGACACCTTTTATTCCCAGAATTATGATGGTGGTGGTGGTGGTGGGCAGACACAAGGTCAAAGGTCAAAGCTCTAATCCGGGACACCCCCACAGCTGATCTAACAGAAGTGTGAGCCCCCAGGTGAAAGGAGCAGATTTCAATCCAAAAAGGTCTTGGTGGACACTAAGGAACCACAGTTTGGGAGGTCAGAGGTCACTCCTAGCCAACAGCGAATAAAAAAAAGGTGCCACAGAAAACCAAGCGTGGGGAGACATTGAAAACAAAACAATTACTAATAATTGGGGGGGGGGGCTGGAACCTGTTCCTCACCACCCCACCATCGTTCTCCTCCTGTCCATTTCTGAGTCCTGGTCCTGTACAACCAGTAATTCACTTCAAAATATTCACCCATTCTGCCCCCCCACCAATCACCAGCATTCCACACGCATTTCAGTTTCCCATAATGCCGCTGGCTCAGGCAGTGTTCCAACAAGCCCCACATACCCTCCGGTGCACCCCCTACTGCCAAGAGGCGCATCGCGCACACATGTGCACACATCCACGTTGACGGCGATTGCCTCTCTGACTGTCCCCTGCAAACATGCCTCCCAGGCTCTCAGGCTGACACCCATAATACACGAGGGACCCCCTTCTCCCTATGAGGTGTCGTCATGGTTATTGACGGGTCACGACCTTCGGATGACAAACTCTACGTGCTCGGCTTCTAGGGGCACTCATAAACGTGGGGGGAATCTAGCGGTGTGAGTGCAGATCTGACCCCCCCCCCCCCCAAACAGGAAGGGCTTTCACATTCTAGACAGGTGGTCTGAGGCTCCATGCTAATTAGGCCAGCAATGGCACTAAGGTCACACTCAAAATTGGCCCGGTTGTCCTGTACCGTGCCCAAGCACAACTGCCCCCCCTCCCCACTCCCCTGCTGGTCTGCGCTCACATCGCACTTAATGATTCTGGCCCAAGCACGCTTTCATTGTCACCATGCAACTTTTTTGTGTTGAAGAAAAGTGCTATCGTACAGCAAAATGGAATTCATGATTAATGTCCTTATTTCATGGCTTATTTGGAGTCGTTTTGGGCACAACGACACACATAGATTTATCAAGTATGCAACTCAGCGATTTTTTATTTATTCATGCCGCTTGTATAAGAACGTAGTCCCACATTTTACCAAATATTTACCAGTTTGTGCAGACTAGCACTGTTTGGTATTACATTTCTTTAGTACTGGTACTTATTACACTATTACAGACATGTGTGTGGTGTCAGTCACATCAGTCACATCAGTGACATCATGTATGTGTTCCGTACTCTGGCACGGTCAGCGATTACACTGCATCCGTACTGTGCCTGATTCCGACTAATCATGCACACAGGCCAGGGCACAGTTAAGCGTACCGCATCTGGGCACGGTACAGAGCGATCGTACTAGTCAAATGAACAGGACTCTGTGGGTCAAACGTGCATGGCATGGTGTGGATCGGCTGGTGTGGGTACACCCTAAGACACCTGGGGCTCAGAGTGTGTGAGAGCAGTTTCCTGGGGAGTGACTGGGGTATTGGGGCCTCCCCCCTGAGGCCGAACTCCTTCCATCTCGAACCCAGATGGTGTCAATCTCCCATAGAGATAGCAAGGTCTAGGACCCCCCCCCAAAAACCGTAGCAATCACACCACCACACGTCAGATTAATAGATTAGTCGTCGCTTAGACCCATCCCCCCAGAATGCTCACTAGTGCCCCCCACCCCCCTCCTGCGGATGCACACATACCTGTGCTGACGCCCACCTGCATGCTGATTGGCGGGCGGCACGCTGAGGACCGCAGGGAGCGTCTCAAGCAAGCCTGAGCGTGCCAGCTGGCTGGGGGACAGGGCCGACCCTATAATTACCTACCCCCCCCCCGCCAACCCACCCTCAGCTTCCATAGCCGCACGCAGAAAACGGGCGGATAACATGCACACGCACACCCGCGCAAGGTAAAGTTACAGTCCACCGAGAAGGTTCACAAGAAGAAAGAAAAAAGACACTGCCCAAACCCCACCCCCATATCTCGATGTGACCAATCAGAGAGCAGATGACGGTGGCCACATTCTACCCACCCCACTAAGACCCACCCCCTCTGAGGCAGACACAGCAGAAGTGTTCCAACAAGCCCCACCGGACCCCACCTGAAGCTCAAGAGGTGGCCTGGCACCTTTCAAAAGGCACCAGAAGAACAAAAACAAAAACCACCAAAGCTTGAAAGAAACACCCGGAACGCAGCTGAGTTGTGAGCATACACCCTCGCACACGGACCGAGCACGCAGCTCCCCCGCCTGCGGGTGCCAGAATATTCACCTGGCGCTTCCCTCCTTGAATCCATAGTTGAAAATGCTTCCGCTCTGCTAAAATAGAATGGCACCCTTAAGCAGGACATGCAACTGGCTGACAGCTAGTGAGAAAATGCCACTCGGAAGACATTGGCTGGCTTTTCTGGCATCCAAGCTCAGGGTCAGTGAGAAGGTCTGGGTACCATCCATTTGATCCAGACAGGTGGAAGTTCATTCTGAGAAACTCATCAGAGACCCCTCAATTCATGATTGGTTACACACACACACACACACACACACACACACACAACATGAGGGTGCAGAACAGAGAATGAGATGCAGGAACTTTCCATTTCAAGGAGCCAATCAAACCACCAGACCTATCTTCTGCACTTTGCAGGATTCATCCTCCGATGAACGGCAAGACTTTCACAGCGTCCACTCTGGAATTTTCATCAAATATTAATCTCTCAGGGAATGTTCTAGAACTGGACTGCCAGCTCAATGTCCACAACCTGATCCCATTCTCTCCCAGGGCAGAAAAGCACACCCACACACCCATGACTTAACCCAAATAGGCAGGTGTTTACTCAACCGGCTTTGGTAAACGTTACCTTCCTCTGAAGGACTTAAATCTGAGAGCTTTAGGTCAGCTGCAGGTTGGTAAGACTGTAAAATCCACTGTGAATGGAGAAAGACTCAGAACAGGACTAATAGACTCACTAGACCAAAAACATGTATCCAGTCAAAGGCCCAGTGCAAACTGGGACATGGGGGCAGGTCATGGTACACAGCACAGCACAGGGCCATTTAGGCATGGATGCCATCTCAGGGGGCAACTGGGGAAGTTGTGCATCATGGAGGCCTAGGAATTACGCGGGGGGTGCATTTAGGGGTAAAAGGAGGATCAGGGACCAGTCACACACAGGTATCCTTCCAGATTGAGCGCTGCCTGCACCACTCACTCACAAGGGGTGCCCATGGGCTCCAATTCTGGCCTGGAATGGAGGGAGCCGGACAAAAAGCTGTATGATACCAGAGGCCAGGTGCTCACTCCCTGTGGGTTTTAAGGCCACTTTCAGCTGGAGACTTTACTAACGAGCTGGAGTCAGCATCCATCCACAGCGACCCGCCAACCAGCCGCCAATCACACAGTGACCTGCTAACTAGAGTGACCTGCTAACCAGGTACCAGTTATACTGTAACTTGCTAACTAGACCTCTATCACACCGTGACCTGCTAACCAGATCCAATCATCATCCACACAGCTAACAGCCAATCAGAGGAGGCCATCCAGAAGCCCCAGCACCCGCCCCCCCCCGACTCACCCGGACTGGGGTGCTCTTGGCCTGCGTCCTCTGCAGCTGCCCGGGGCCGTGGCCCTGCTCCCGGGGCCGCCGGGGCCTCTGGCGGATTCCGTCCAGGAGGCGCACCAGCAGGATGTTGCTGGGCAGCTCATCAACAGCAGTGGGCGCCAGCGTGCGGCACTCAGGACAGCGGAGCTCACCACGCGACGCCACAATACCCGCCAGGCAACGCCGACAGAAGGTGTGCTGGCATGGCAGCACCTTGGCTGTGGCGTCCAGCCGCTCCAGGCACACGGGGCACTCCAGCAGGTCCAGCAGCGCCGACTCGTCCATAGCTCTCACTGGCTCTCTCTTCTGTCACTCAGGGCTTGGGGACAGGGCTCCTCGGGCACATGGCCAGGTCACGCCCATGCCTCTTCTGTCACCATGCTGCCTGCATTCTGCTGGGGGGGAGACAACAAGTTTATCCCGAAGTTAGTCCTCTATGAGCTGCGGCTCTGTGCACGATTACGTTAAGTCATTCTGTGCCTTAAACAGTGGTACAACTGCTTCCTCCAGTGAGATATGAACCTACGCCCACATTGGCCCCAGTACCAACAAAGGGACATTAGGGGTGGTTTGTTTAGCAGCCTCACTCCAGCCGGGTCTGTTCCCGGCCACATTTACCCCCCGCCAGTCCGAGCTGTGCTTATGCTCAGCCCACTTACAGCCTATCCGTACCGATGGCTCAAACCCCTTATTTCAATGAAAATTAAAAACTACTGATAGTGAATAACTGCATATGAAGCACCAGCAAACAAAACCAACAAAAATCAGCTGATTATCCAGCGGCCGTTATAGTCCGTTAAGGGCCGCCGGGGATGTGTGGACCAGCGTCTAGGACCCGACAGACCGACCCGGTCAAACCCTCCCGCACCTCCGACGAGGCTTCTCCCGCCCTCCTGCCCTCCAGCACCTCCGGCGGGGCGTAAGCCGGCTTTCCCCTGCCCCCCACCTCCATCATGTCTTGTGACACGCATTTGCCAGCAATCGCGCGTTTGTTTCGGCAGATGAAAAGTGCCGCCGAGTAGAAACGGGACAGATGTAACTGGATATCCCAGATGTAACTGAATAACTGGGAAAGCATGCCGGGAGAGTGCACACGGGGCCAGCCTCGGCAGATCAGCCGCCTGGAAACGACGATACAAAAAGAAGGCACGCAAAACAAACAGCAAACAAAAGGGCGAGATGGAAGCGCTCCGGTTCGTACGGAGTTGCGTTTCTGCCCCAAAAGATCACCAGTATTCACATGGCGTAGCGTAAACGGGCCCGGCGGCTGTCCGGCATCTCCGTGTTATGCAGTAAATCCAGTTAAGATCTGCTTACGGTGAGCAAAGCGAATAACACGCAGTGATCCCAAGTCACGTTTTTACAAGTAATAAAGCTTAAATGGCTCGTTAAGCAACACAACCGAGGCGCCAGGAAGGAATCGACACATAATGAAACACCAACATTCACATGTTCGGGGCAGAAACACCCGATCGGCTCCCAGCTCAAATGTCCTAAGTTTTATGCCCAAATGATAAACTAGTTGGCTGGATTTGCCACTGAGGCGAAAGCGCCGGATGAGTTTCGTACAAACTCGGCAACATTTAAAGGATAAATCGCACCGCGGCTACTAAGATCTAAATAAAACATTTGCATGCTGAATAACCACATTTCAATTAAATCTGGAAATCCTACCTCCAGAAAGCCCCCTCGGATTGCTCCCTACTCTCGCCGAACAATTTCTCCCACTTCGGTCGGCTTGCAACTACTTAAGAATCGCATCCGCCAAAAGGGAAAATCTCCGCAGGATCGTTTCCGTCTTCAGCAATGTCAGGACGGTGTATTAAAAATAAATAACAGAAACGCACGTCAAGTACTGGAAGCAGGGCGCTGAAATCACTGAGACGAGGAGAAAAGCGAAGGCAGAGCGGAGGCTGGATGCCCGTGTTCGAGCGCCATGATGCGCCGCCGCCGCGTTGACTCCCAGGGACACTCCCACGGTCACATACCGCCACGTTATCCGGTCGGTGGGAAATTGTAAAATAATCTAAACATGCGAATTTCAGCACACCGCTCACTCTGCTTCAGTGCTTAGTACAAGTTCGCAAAAGCCAATGATTTTGTGTTTTTTAAGGTTTCCTAAGTATTCCCTGACTTCGAAGTCTTTTTAGGCATCACTGGAATAATCCACCTTTGTACTTCAGTAAATATTTAAGTTTTTCGCCCGACGTCGATTCCAAGACCCAAGTCACTCGAAAGAATGTTTTTGGTATATCGGCGCCGCCCGCATCGATTATACTTGGGCCTCAGACGTGAACCGAGGTTGTGGCATTAAAAACGACTTAGACACATTTTAAGGCGGAGAGGAAGGCCGATCCGGGGAGGCGCTTCAAGAGAAAACCGGGGGAAGGGAGACTGTCGTGGGACAAACGTTTCCGTGATAGATCAAATACGGAAAGCAGTGTTAAAGCAGTGCCAAGCCGGACAAAGTACGCGATCAGACCGCGCAGAGAGCATTATGAAGTCTGGAGCACCACTTTCATGAGAAAGTCCAGCTTGTCTTGCACCTATTCAAACACACTCCGATCAACTCCCATGCCTCTGAGCTGTGGATTTGTGTTTGGGTTAGGGCTGAGGGCAGCTAATATTTATGTTTAAAACAACATCGTTCGCCATTCATAAATAAATCGCACCCTCGAAATAAATAAATAAATGAATGAATGAATAGTCATTTCCACGACCCCTCATTTCTTGGCAGGTGCTAATTTTATATTTGGTTCCGATGCAAAGGACATAATTAAGTATTTACAGTAAAATTATATAATAATTCGCTTTACTACTTATATCTAATACTCCTGATTAAACATAGCCTGAAAGAGTACTTTTTGTAAACAACGACCTTCTCATAAGACCGGGGAAAGAGTGCCCCAAGTGGAGAAGGATCACGCCGGCATTTTCTTTGACCCGCTGCTGAACCAGAAATGACAGACTGCTTATTTTCCATGCGGAGAGATATTGTCCCAGTTTATAGCCGTGGTATTTACATTTAAGGACACTCTGGATATTGATTTCACGCAAAGCACTCAGCTGAAGGTTCATCCCAGGCTTGCGCTTGTGGGATCTTTTCTCTAGACCTCATCTGGAGACGATGGACGGGTTCCTATCCATCTAACGGCAATGCACCACCTCCTGCACTCGTGACTCGGTGAGACACATACAGAAGCAGCCTGTGCCAAGCTCACGCAGACGCGACGGTGTCACACGTTTTGCGCCGAATCACTCAAAGGCCAAACTCACACGCACATACATAATGGATCAAAGGTCATAGACGCAAAATAGTAGGCATGTGGGTTTGCACGTAAGCAATGGATGTTTCGTAATCGCAGGCCAGGACAATCAGGGCAGATTAATGCGTAGGCTACGCTAGGCAGTAGCTTATGGCCCTGGCAAGCATACAGTACCTGAGTGTCCATACTGATGTCAGCCTAGAATAAGTTAATCCCAGAATAACTTAATCCACCCCTGAGGTCTCTGATCAGAGCTGATTAGCAAGACGTGATTTGATACATATGGTCTAGCTTTTAATTTCTCAATATTGTTCAGTACTCTCCTTAGTCGTGTGCTCTCTCTCTTTTTTCGTCTTTGACCCTAGTTTCTTATGGTGACGTTTAATGTTTAAAAAGCTGGGCAGGCATGTAGCCTGTGGATACAGCAGCCCTATTCTGTCAGTTTGGCTTCGATAAGTGGCTGTAGATCACATAAGGATTTTGGATGCACTTCAACCTGCTGAATATTCTGCCCCAGGGTTTGTGAAACTGCCGCCCTCCCAGCACCAGCTGCAAATCTTAATGGCTTCATCTAGATCACAGAGGCCATCTTCAGGTCTGTATCCGGGTGCTAAGCACACGGTGTCTGTCGGTCACATACATACATGTTAATGCTGAGTCTCTTCAGATGAACGGGATTCCCGAGGAAGCAGGATAAAGGCATGAATGACTGCAGAAGGAACAATCTGGTACCAGCAGCTGGTTGCTCTTCTCCTACAGTGTGTAGGGCAGTGATGTCTTCATGTTTGCCTCTGCATCACACAGCATGTGTGAATGGCATGTGCAGCATTATGTCATAAAAACAGCGTGTGTATGCGTAGGAGGGAGGGAGAGGGTTAATAAGACCATGCTGAGGGGAGAGAGGCAGTAAAAACTTTGATTTACAGGGCTGAGCTCCTCTGTGGCGGCTCTTGGATATAGAGGCAGGGAGAGAGACACACACTCGCACACACAACGCGTGATTTATGTCAATTTTTTTCCCCCTCCATTGCACCTGGGTCCAATTAGGGCATCGCTCATTTTTCTTTCACTGTTACGGGTGACCCCCACCACCTTCCCAGGACAGGTGTTGTGTGGAGGTCTGGCTGCCCCTGTTTTTTATTCCTCTGACCCTTTATTATTCCTCTCTCGGGGGGTGGGGTGGGGGCATTATTCTGACAAGGGATTCCAAATGCTCCCCTGTGGGACTGATTGTGCCGATGTAGAAGGTGGTGGGTGGTG
>JAODLD010000001.1:21475098-21496827 GCA_026781065.1 Mormyrops boulengeri
CCCCCCCCCCCCCCCCCCCCCCCCCCCCCCCCCCCCCCCCCCCCCCCCCCCCCCCCCCCCCCCCCCCCCCCGCGTTTTGTAGAAATCAAAAAGCAGTCAGGGTAATACATTCAGGATGATTATGGTAATGCATTTGTGGAAATCACTGAGACAAATACACTTGTAGAAAAAAACTATAAAAACACAATAAGCAAACACGATGGCATCCTCACTCCATTGTGCTGCAGGTTATTGCTCACCATTAAATTAGCGTCCATTATATTCTTGGCTCCTTTACGTTCTGTCCTGACTGCAGGCCGATGGCGTGCTGGCAAGAAGATGAAAGCGGAGTCCACGTCGCTTTGCTCATTCGCTCCTCAAAGCGACGGTGTCTGCGCTCGCTGGGCTGCCTCATTTTGGAGGGGACTTTGATGGGGACAGGACCAGCGCTCCTTGGCAGGCGTTTGAAGTCCACCGGTCATTTTGAGCTGAGCTAGCCAAGGGCCACCTTTTGTACTGTGTGGCTCTTGATGCAAGATTAATTTGAAATGTGTGCCACAGCTTCAAGCTGAGCCACAAGAAACGTTTACTGAGAGGAACCAAAACCAGGCAAGGAATTTATTGATCTACAGATGTAAAAGCCTGCAGGTATGGAATACATTAAGCTTAATGTATCCAGCAGTTAAATTCATTGTGCAAATAAAATGTTTGATGCTAGAAATACGATCAGATATCATATTGATTGGTCCAAAGTAATTCAGAATACAACATGGTTTGGAAGGTTGGCTGAATCGTGCTTATTCTTCCCAACACGTTTGTGTGGGTGTGAGATCCTCCAGGAGCAGAGCTGAGGAATTCTGCTGGATGATGTTCCCCTGTGACCAGGGGCTTTTCTGCAGTGTGGAGCACAATTTACAGTCCAAAGCTTCTAGGGAAGAGTTCCTGGGAATTTAAACAGGAATTATTATAACTGTGTGGTTTTTGGCTAAGTGGTGGATGACAGATGACGGTAGGGAAGTTCTGGATGGTTCCAAACCTTGCAGACCAGAATGTGTGCTGGTTTCCATTCTCACTGAGTTTGACTTAATTAGCCTTGCATGAGCAGCTGGTTGAATTAATTGTAAGATTCAAATTTGATAAAAGTTAAGGCCTTAGCTAGGAATCAAATAATAACGTTAAAATGAACCTATGATCTCCCCCCCCCATTTTCACTTGTGCGCATTCCTCATCTAAGATAATTTATATCGAGACTATAGAACATGATCATAATATATTTGCTTGAACTTAAATTCCACAAATGCGTTCAGCCAACAGCTAATCAAGACTAGTTAATTAAGGGCTCAGTAGGACTGCAAAATTGCCCAGCCTCCAGGCTGTAGGGTCTGGAGATGGTCACCGCTGATCTTGGGGTAAAGAGCTTCTGTGAATAATTTATTCATTGTACACTGATTGATTTTCTTGAACCTTCAAAAGCCTTGAGACATTCTCCTCATCCCCTTAAAAATTCACTTAATGCTAGAGGACAAGCAGAATATGCTAGTCCTTTTTGGTCCTCTTAAGGCTAAACACCAACGTCTAAAGGAGCATCTCCTTCGGTTTCATCAGATACCTGAAGATCTCTGAATAATTTCAGTTTAAAGGGATGGGCCTGCCGGCTGCCACCAATCTGACACTCAGTGATTTCAACTGAAATCTGGCATTTTCATTGGCTGAACATTAATTATGCAGGGTGGTAGAGGCAATTTTAACAAAACAACAAACATGCTTTATTTACCATTTTCACAAATACAGGTATAGTGGTTGCTTCACTGACCCCATCTTGCTCTCGATAGGTTGGGGGGTCACAGCACATGGTCAGTAAATGTGTGGTGCCCCTGGAGCTGGAGGTTAAGGCCCTTGCTTAAGGGCCCATGGACATGTGACTGTTCTATCACAGCTAGGGCTTGAACCAGTGATCTTCTGAATACATGCCAAGAGACTTAGCCCCCTGAACCACTCACCACCTCACTTTTCACATGCTTATGTTCCAAGCATTATTTCCAGTAGGTCTCTATCGCTGGTTAACACTGGACTGAAGCCTAACATGACCGAAATGAGGAATAACTGACACCAAAGCCAACTGGTAACCAATGAAATTGCCAGTTACTGAAAGGACCCCAAGGGATGTTCCTCCATGGCTTGCTCCTTCACATCAACCTCTGATGTTTTCTCCAGCGGCTTACAGGTTAGCAGGTACCATGTTAGTGTACTCCAGGAAGATACACAAAATCCAGCTAACTGCTTAAACGATAACGGTGATCAGAAAGACATGGAAGCTCATTAAAGGGTAACTCAATCGAGCAGTAATTTTATATTTACTAAAGCATGCCTTTTAAAGCTGCAAGGCATATTACAGTAGATTTTCCAAAGGACTTTGGAGGCTTAAATATGGGGAAAAAATTTCCCTCAGGGTAAGAGACAAAATGTAAAGCATTTGGTCTCAACCACCTGCAGACCTATGCTATTATTTCCATTTAAACGGGGAGATGGTGGAAGAGCTGGATTGTGGAAAATGCTGCGGTCTCCATTAGGAATGAACACCCAGTCTAAAGCAGAGCATTGCTCCCTTTCCGATCTTGTAAGATAAGACCAGTGGGAGGCTGAGGATGGGAAAAAATCTGAACATCGATCATGGTTAACGCAAGATACAGGGTGTGATTATGATAACAAATGGGGTCTATTATTTCTAACAAAGCTGACAGATTTGAGAACATTCTCAAGAGTGGATCTAAGATTATCCCTGAAAGTCTCCTCATAATCTTATCAGTGGTGACAACCAGTTATGGGAAGAAAGTCATATACAAAATCACAGGAAAGGCCAGGAGGCCAGAAAACACAAAGAAATAGAAAGGACTGTGAGATAGTAGGATGCTCATTAGTACCAGAGGCCTGGATCATGAACTTCAAGATGTTAAATAGTATAGTTATTGGATTTAAATGGAAACGAGATGCATAAGTTATTGCTGCACTGGCTCCACAATCAGTAAAAGTAGAGCCTTGATTGAAGGAAGAAATCAGTCCAAAAGCTGAAACGAGTGTTTTCCTCAGGCCTAAATCGATTTCACGATGACTTAACAGAGCACCAAATGCACTGACTGATTTGTCGGAGTCACAGATGATTTTGATAAGGACCTTATTGAAGGTAAAGGTACTGGAGACCAAGGGAAGGCCAATAACATTAAAAGTTTAAACTTGGAGTATAATCTGGAAATAATGTGTGTAAATAAAAATAAGGTAGTTATGTTAGTGAGACGATAATTCCTTTAGCAACCGAGGCACCATAGGTCTGGACAATGCAGTACAAAATAAATACTTTAAGTCAATGAAATGTCAGATGATTACAACATGGGGTCACCATTCAACAACTGACGATTGTTCCTTAAGATCCAGCAGACAACTCCCGAGCCCAACATGGCTGACCATGGAGGAACAGAATGAGTGCTGCAATCAGGCTCATGTCCCCAGAGGATCACCTTCAAAAGACACTTCCGACAGCCCAAGCATGGCTGCGTTAGTCTTTCATCCTTTCAGACACTGCATACATATGACTGAAGAACTTTCAAAGCTTTTCTTCACTGAAGCACCCACTACACTCCTTTGGGGAGATCTCGTTTTGATCTTTACAATTAAAAATTACAACTGCAGCTTTTAGTAGTTTAGAAAAATACTCTTAAGACTAAGAAAATGTAAAATTAAATACATATCTCGATGCTAATGATGCCCAATTAACAAGCAATTTGAAAACATTAAATAAAATCTGGGAGGCATCTACACACAACTAGGATATCGAGGACTGTGGCTGAGATGTGGTGGCATTTATCCAGAAAGCTGTGTGCGTATAATGCAGCCCTCAGATAAACTGCACAGAAACCTGGCAATGTCTCCCCGTTAGCTCATCATTCCACGATGTTCTCAAAAACACCACTTCAGCACAAAAACATAAAATCACTGTGCCCAGACACCAAGCGTAACAAAATGTCAGCCTTTATTTTTATCCCCATTAGAAACATACAGAATATCAGAGTCATTATCAAACAGAAAACAGGTTGAACACGCAGACTTCATTGCCGTTTTGAGATGCTTGGACATCTACATACTGGACAACTTTGTGGCGTTCTGAGCTTAGCTGGAGAGGAGTGCACACCTGCGGCACAAGGTTCTTAGCAAACAGCAGTTAAAAAAAACAACAGGTAAAAAGGTATGAACAGTACCTTAAATCACCTTACTTTTTGATTTAGTTGTAAATCCACTGTACAAGTGCATAACTGAGTGGAAGTGCCGGATGCCTGGAGGTTAAAGTCTCCGTTTGGAATGAACACCTGATGCTGGGGGGCCACCTGACCCCCCAGGATTGAAAACAAGACTACATACACATATTATTCAACTGGCCAAGCCAATGGGACTTCAATCAACTCAGAGTCCAAATGTTTTGCTACTGCGCTTCAACATACCATATCCTTCAATTAACATGAAGAATTTTTTCTTATATATGTATAAAACACTCAGAGTGACATTTTTTGGTTAAGTATTACTCTCTAATTACTCTACATATGGCATTAACTTAGTGCATCTCTCCCTACATAGATGGGGGGGGGGATTTTCCCAGCAGTGACTGTTCATTGGCTGTGTCGTACACCAGTCGGAATGCTGACCACCAATGTGATGCTGCCCTTGGTCTTGTCCCACCTCTCCCCCGCCAGAGAGGCCGCTCTGCTGCCCGTCACCCAGTACGTCCCAGTCAACGGCAGACCATCTTTGTGGTCAAAGTCCCCCAGCGTTCAGGAAGACGTTCTTCTATTCGTCGTTGTCTAATGGACACGGCAGGGGAAAAGAGAAAGTGTTAGTGTTTTTATTCTTCTCTCACGTATGCCGCACCGGTCATGTTGTAGGTAATTGTTAAGGCGCGATTCCAAGATTTTTTTTTTTAAGGTGGGGGGCATAGGAGGGGCCATAATTCATACAGAGGGACCAACCTTATCTATACCCAATGATATGTTTTTAACTGGTGAGTGATGAGGAAGAGGACAGACCAGGAGTTTTCAGCAGGGGCCAGTGTCCCTGTGGCCCCACCCCTGTGGTTAAGGTTTCAGCTATTAGGTCAGTCATCTAATGAGCTGGCTGGGACTCGGAGTTGTGTCACAACAGAACATAATATCTAGTTGAGGTAAGAAATTTTAAAAAGTTAGCAGGAAGTTGTTAGGTGGCAGCTACAGCAGCACACCCCTGGGGGCCAACCCGACAGCTGTGGCCTGTCAGCAATGAGGAACAGGCAGTCGGTGCTACCTGCTAATGCTGCCCCAGCTGCTACCTGTGGGGGGGGGGGGGTGGAATGTACTCTTCCAGCTGGCTAGCCCCTGATTAACCATAGCCCTGCGCATGGGGAAGCAGCGCATCATCGAGGGTGCACCTGCTCACATTATTCAAACCATGCGGCTTTGCGAAGGGTGGGGCGCCGGTCAGAGACACCTGAGGCTTCAATTTGGGGGGGGGGCTAGTATGAGCTCGCTGTTGCATCTAGCTAAATTGACATTCAAAACCTGAGCTGCAAATGCTAAACGATTTCTTAGCACAAAATGGCTTGGTGGCCTCCGATTCTGTGCAGCCAGTGAAACATACATCAGTCTCACAGTGAAGGCTTACCTCAAACGTCAACCCAAGTGGGGGAACAGCCACATCCTACCCCTGTTAGCAGCCGCCTCTGTAGCAAAGAGGCTCCATTTTCACAGACACGGACCCTTAAGGGACGCCTTCGTATTAAACCCGTCCCAAGACTAATTAAAAGAGCCATGAGCCATTACATGCGTACGGGATCGGGTAGATTAAATTAAAATCAGCTTTATCAGCTTATTACCCATTTGGCGCCTTGGGAACGGTCTTCCGTCTGAATGAGCTAGTTACCAAACAGGACGATTAAGCAGCTTGACACGAATTGATAGCAGGGTTGCGGGGAGGAGGAAATGAGGACACTGGGCTGGTGAGGCAAAGTAGGTGGGGAGTAGGGGTAGGGGGGGATGCTGGGATCGAACGGAGCTGTAGGTAGAGCTATGTTAGGATAACTTTGTATGTGGGGAGACAGCAGGGATGCTTCTGAGGTGCCGGGGTGGGGGGATGGGCTATCACTGACAGGATGCGGTACATTCTGCAGCATCTACTGCCCGTAGAGAGGGGGGGAGCAGGTGTTGATGTCAAGATGAGCAAAGAGGACTGCTACCCCGGAGAACAGAGCTGAGGGATGGGCCGCTATCTTAATAGCGTGGCGAGGACACGTCTGGCTGTTCCCAGCATCTCTAGGGGCTTTCAGCATGGGAACAACACTCTACTTATAACCCAAACCCACAGCATCACCGTCCTCGTGTCCTCCATGGTGCTCCCGTGTGGTCGCCGTAATGAAACAGGACGCCCATGCTGGGTTGTTTGCAAAAAGGACAACGGACCTGCTAGCTGATGGCTACAGGACAGTCCCGGAAGGAGTGCTACTTTTAATTCATTGTTCCACCGTTTGCAAACCAGAGCTGGAATTTTATGCCAGTTCCATTTAGTGTACTTTCAGGAGCTTCACCGTGAGAGGGAACCTTAAGGCTATTTTTTTGTTTTATATTAATAAAAAGAACCATGCTGTCACACACATACAGACACACACACACACACACACACACACACACCCCCTTCAGCGACACACCAAGCTTCGTGTTAAGGTGAGTAGCCAGTTGGAATTTCTGTAATTATATTGGCAGTGAGTTCAGAATTACTTCATTGGGTTGTGGGGTCACAATAACTCTGTAGAGTTTTGGTTTGCTTGTTATTATCATTGGAGATCTGGGGGTGGAAATGGAACTGTCAAAACTGGTGCAGGAGGGAGGAGGGCGGAGATGCAGTTGTGCTGAGCGGCAGTGACCGGCTCCATGCCCCCCTTGAAATCTTGGGGGAGAGACACAGGCTCATGGCCGCACCAGAACCAAGCGGAGGTCGGGTACTGCTGTTCTTCACAATTAGGTCAGGCTTTCAAGGCTTTTCCAGCCCCAGGTGACTGCTGGCTCGTCTTTGGAGGAGGACATTTGCGCTGAATCAGCACAGTGCGGCATTGCAGGGTTAGCACGGCAGTAGACAGTTATGTTCTGATGCGCTCTTCTGCACCCCCCACCCCACCCCCATGGTGACGTTTTGCCACTCTCAGCTGATAAATATTCTCTCTCACCTTGGTTTACCAGGAGGCATAAGAGGGGCCATAATTCAGATAGGAAGGCAACCTTATCGTTAACCAATGATGAGGTTTTGAATTTATGAGTGGCAGAAATAGCCATTCAGCTTTCAGCTAGGACCAGCGTCCCTGCAGCTCCACCCCTGACACCACTGTTCCAGCAGTATAGTGTTTAAGAACCACATACTTAGGGGACAGTGTAGCACTGATCAGGACGCATTCAGACCGTGTTAGAGACGCAGCCATGTGATTAAGAGGCCCTGTTGCTGTGTCGCTGATCAGGAGATACATTTGCTGGTAGCCCTGGAGAGGCCTTGAGCCCTCACCCTCTTGGTAGGCCCCGTCAGCCATGACCAGGTGCAGTATTTTGGGGTAGAGGTGCTGGTGCTCACTCCCCAGGATGCTCTGGAGCATGCTGGAGCCCAGGTCGATGTTCTCGTCTTCGTCCTCGTGGATGGCCTGCGTGCCAGATGCAGACAATCAGAATACAGTACTGTCACGAGATGAAGCTGGCAGGGCCCCTGGTGGGGACCTAGACACAATGACTGCTTACGTCAGTCTAAACTGACTGCACTACTCCTGCAGATATCCGAGATGTAAGACGAGCTGGACTGAGGCTATTGAGGTTGAGATTAGGGTGTGACGGTGGGCTGGATGGCAGAACCAGACCTTGATTTTGTTGTAGGCCTCTACGAAGCATTCAAAACCCATCTCCTGCTCCAGCTTGAACCTGAGCTCTTCTAGGCGGCTGAAGATACTGTCCTGGTGATCGGTGTCACTCTCCTGCTCTTCGTCACTGTTGTCTGTCCGAAGAGCATGCAGTAAAACACCACACAACAATAAAAAGGGCTGCAGTAATATGTTGTATATAGTATAGTTTATTATAGCATAGAGATTTGTAACTACTCTACTGTAGTATAATAGAGTATGTAGTATAGTTTATTACAGTATTGTAATATGTATGTACAGTACGGTAGTAGCTTAGTGCATATAGTTTTTTGCAGAAAGTGGTACCCGAGTGCTGATTAACAATCTGATTGTACTATGCTGTAGTATAATGACGTGTGCCTACCCCACTGCAGTAATATTACATATAGTATAGTTTACTACACAGAGAGCAGTACCTGAGTGCCACTCCTCGTTCAGCTCATTATCGCTGCTGGGAGGGTCCTCGTCTGGGCCAAGGCCATTGCTTAGCAGCCCCTGAGACTCCCCCACCTCTTCCTCAGGTGGACTACCCGGAAAGCCGGCCTCCTCTTCCTCACTGTAGTCCTCACTGGGCTCCCTCAATAAGCGCTCCATGGAAGCCCTGAGCTGCTGGAGGTCCTCATCCCCATCTTCATACACACTGGAGATGAAGCCACACACACACACACACACACACACACACACGATGAACAAATATGTCATTGCAATTTACGGTCTCATACATGCACAGCACTTACATGTCCTCGATCTCCGCATGTTCCTCCACTTTCATGGGCCTGATATCTTCGATATCCAGGTTGTCTTCGGCCGCTACCACACCGTTCAGCCCTTGGCAATCCTCGAAGGTCCTGAAGATCTTGCTGAGGTCTGGGAGTGAGCAGGTACGCAGCATCTGCCGGGGCAAGTGGTGGGGAGGGGGGAGGAGGTGGAATTGTAGGTCACATAAAACAGAGCAGATTCGACATGAAGAAACAGAAGACAGACACCGACTCATTTAGTATCTGGGCTGAGAAGAAAAGCTTAAGATAAGGAATCAGAACTGCTCAGATGGGCAGCAGATGTGCAAGATCTCCATGCACCAGGACTGAAATGTCTCTACTAAAAACATCTGACTAGATTATGCAATAACTGGTACACCCCAAAATAATCACAATGAAATGAAAATAGTAAGTTTAACTGGCAGTAGAGACAGCGGTCTAACCTTGGGGTTATTGGCGTCAAAGAGGCCGGTGGAGAGTCCAATGAGCAGCGCGTCCTTGCCCCTGGGCCCAGAGGGCGACACAGAGCGGGACCGTGAGGGTATTGAATCATCCTGGGAAGACTGATTTGATAAAGCAGCCAAGGCAGTGATGGACCGGCGTGCGGGAGATGACAGCTTGAGAAACAGGGGCTCCTCAGGTGTGCCCTCTGCACCTGCAGGTGGGAAGGCCATTACATTAAAGATATAAATTTACAGAAATGTGAACCCCTAGCTTGAATGGGCTCCCCAGTAATGCTAATAGGTATGCTAACACAACACAATATAATATAATATGCTAATAGGGTAACCCTTCATACCAGCAGATGTTACAACCCTACCGTGATGAATTCATGCATTTTAAATACTAAACGACACTTAGGAGAAAAACAAAACTGAACTGAAGAGGAAATACAAAAGAAAAGGGAGGCCACATGTGCATTGACCTTGATTCTATTGGTCTCAGATGTTTTCACCCCACAGGGTCGCTGATATAGGAAAACTGTCAGCAACAAGTATGTTAATTAAAGAGGCAGCAGCAGAAGTCCCTGAGACTCCATTCTTCATCTTCAAACAAGACATAATTACGAAGATATTGCATCTCAACATACCATCTTAAAGCGATACTACATCACCTTAAAGGCGATTGGACAAAATGCCAAAGACAGACACTGCTGGCTATAAGGCATAAACAAATATGATTTAATGACTGCATGCTGCAATTATAAATTTTGCAATAAATTCCTCAAAAGAGAAAACTTGCTAGGAGTCTGTCTGCTGACCTGCAGAGTCTGTCTGTAAACACTGCTTCTCCAGGCCGGTATCTGGAGGTGGAACACTGCCCTCTGCTGGGCTGGAATGGAATGGAACACAAAAATGAATAATAATAAAAAAAAACAATATTCAAATGCACACATGTTTTCTGAAAACAAATGAAGACTTGCCAAGTAATAAATCCTCCCTGATAAAAATTCACCTGATCACTTCTACTTAGTTTCTACAGTAAACTTCAGAAGCTAAAGCACCTTTGATATGCAGAGATTTTTAAAATGAAAAGGTTAAAATGTACAAACAAGTGAAATCTCTCTTTCCTCTGTAAGGAGACATGTCTGACTAATGTACTCTACACCCCACACTCACCTGGGCTGGGGGGGCTGTGGGGGGGGCTTCTGCTCCCAGGCCTGCACTACTTCAGCTGGGGGGCCCAAGGCCTGTTTTGGATACTCCTCCACCTCCAGCACCTCCACATCCTCATCCACATCCACATCCTGTGCTTCTGCTCTCCCCACACACAGACACACACAGGATCCAGGTGAACATACCACAGCGACGTGGGAGCTCCATGGGGTCACCACCTTCATCTGCACTACAGCAAGTTTCCTGTGTGTACCATTCATATCCTGCACCTTAGACCAGGTGAGTCTATCCACAGGATTTGTTAGCAAACCCTGAGAGAGGCACAACCCCACGAATGAAATGCTTTTTAAACTTCACCTACTTCTTCAAAAAACATTTAGCAGTTTGGGTTCTGTCAATCCGCAGTTGGGCTTGTCGATTACAGCAAAATGGGAGGAAATGGGATGAATAGTGCATGAGTCTGTGTGAGTGTGTGAGTGAGAGAGTGTGTGAGTGATAGAGGGTCTGTTACAAAAGACAGACACTTCACCTCCTCCTTCGCCTGCCATTACAGGTGTGACTAAGGTAGGTTCTTCAGCTCCTTCGTCATCTGGTTTGGTTTCCTGCTCCTCCTGACCTCCGGGTTCTGAACTCTGACCCGGAGACCTGGGACTCGCTAATGCCGAACTCGCCAGTGTGGCTTCGGTAACATCAGCTAGGCTGTCTGCTTTTTGGCTTTCTGCAACGAAATGTTCCATACTTCGCTCACGAATGCAGCAAAAACACAGCAATCGGGGGGTGTGGAGATATTGCAAATGAGGACAGGCATGTTGCAAGCTCAGGAAAAGCTTTAACTTGTTTGCAAACCATCACTGCAATACAAAACAGTCCTGACCTGTGGAAGACATGTTTGACTGGACGCTGGAATCCATCAGGGTGAGTGGCTGCAGCTCTGCCTCCTGCAGAACCTTGAGCACCTGGGTGTCTGGACTCCGCCCCCAAGCCCTCCTGGGGACCTCATCCAGCCCCACTGGCTGTATCACCTCTCCTGCTGTTATCTCTACAGAGACAGATGGGCAGAGCCTTCCTGTATGAGCCACTTACAAGGATCCAGGGGTTGTAGTTCAGGGCCTGGACCCTCCCAGGGACACTAACAAATCCACAGATTGGGCTATTCTGGCATCACTCACCATCAGAGCCAATGTAGGTCTCCTCCAGAGTCAGCTGGGCTACAGGGATCAGGGGAGGATCCCCAGGCTCCCACTTCCTCCTGTCCCCAGCAGATGTCACTCCATCCGAAGGGGAGGCAACCTCAGAACCTGTCAATCAGGTAGAAAAGTAAAAAGTACTCTATCCGAACATGTAATTAGTATTCAGGAGCACAGGAATCCCATAATATGTGTAGTAAATGGTCACCAGCAATTACAGTCATGGCCAAAAGTTTTGAAAATGACACAAGTATTGGTTTCCACAAAGTTTGCTGCTTCAGTGTTTGTAGATCTTTTTGTCAGATGCTTCTATGGTATACTGAAGTATAATTACAAGCATTTTATAAGTGTCAAAGGTTCTGGCATGCTGTCAATCACCTTCTGGGCCAAATCCTGACTGACGGCAGCCCATTCTTGCATTATAAATGGTTGGAGTTAGTCAGATTTTGTTGGTTTTTGCTTGCCCACCCGCCTCCTGAGGATTGACCAAATGTTCTCAATGGGATTAAGGTCTGGGGAGTTTCCTGGCCATGGACCCAAAATGTCAGTTTTGTTCCCCAAGCCGCTTAGATATCACTTTCGCCTTATGGCACGGTGCTCCATCATGCTTGGAAAAGGCATTGATCATCACCAGACTTATGCAAAGCAATGAGGACTGCATGCATTTCCTTGCAGGTAACCTTGGTTATCAGAGGAAGAACAATGATTTCAAGCACCACCCTCCTTTCAAAGCATCCAATCTGCTATTCTAACTCAATCAGCATGACAGAGTGATCTCCAGCCTTGTCCTCGTCAACACTGTCACCTGTGTTAACGGGAGAATCACTGAAAGGATGTTAGCAGGTCCTTTGTGGAAGGGCTGTAATGCAGTGGAAATGGGTTTTTTGGGATTAAGTTCATTTTTATGGCAAAGAGGGACTTTGCAATTAATTGCAATTAATCTGATCACTCTTTATAACATTCTGGAGTATATGCGAATTGCCATCATAAAAACTGAGGCAGCAGCCTTCGTGAAAATTAATATTTGTGTCATTCTCAAAACTTTTGGTCATGGCTGTATGGCATGTGATAAATGATTCTCCACTGATAAGCATAGAACAGATAATGAAATCCAGTGACCACAGCTTGCATCCATAAGGTACCTCTTCAGCCTATGGACCCACAAACCCACTGAGCAACATAGGGAAATCACCAGCAGATCCAATGCCGGTCTCCTCCAGGGTCTGCCGAGCCACAGAGATGATGGGTGGAGCTCCAGCCTCCCACTTCCGCCTGTCCCCAGCAGAGGGCACACCCTTCTCCTCAGCTGGATTACTTTGCACTGCGGACAAGTCGAGACCCTGTTGGGGAGGAACTGGCTTATCTTCCTCTTCTTCCTCCTTGGAGGCCAAGCAGTTGGTCTTCAGGTTCTGGTTCAGCCTGCGTAGGATCTCCCGCTTCTCGTTCTGACATGGCATAGAGAAGCTCGAGTCAGAAACATCAACTCCATCCATCAAGCGTCAAACCCATGGCATGTGCTAATGTCACATGGTATATGTGGTCATTAGATGGCAATATGAAAAACACACACATAGCAGTGTCAAGCTGCATTCTGAATAGACAATCTATTGGGCGGATTGAAAGGCAGATAGCTGGTCATCTTTAGGTTCAGATCAGTGTTTCTCAACCCAGTTATCGGGGACCCCCAGTCAGTCCATGTTTTTGCTCCCTCCCAGCTCTCATCATACCTGAACCTATCAATCAAGATCACTGAATACCTGGTACAGGTGTGTTGGAAGCTGTGAAGGGACTGTCTGGGGATCCCTGACAACTGGGTTGAGAAACACTACAGTATCAAAGATCATCAACATCCCTACCTGGAGATCCAACCCATCTGGCTTCGATGGCTCCATATCCTCTCTCTGCTGGGTCACAGGCTCCTAGAAGAAAGACTCAGTGACCAAAAACTCCCTCCAGGGCTGTCATTGATTATAAAGAACATGAAACTACATGAGACGACTACCACTAAAACAAACATGGCCAATATGACACATGGACTCACCACGCCCACATCTTTCAGGGCAGCAGTCATGGAGATGGCAGGGGCAGCTGGTCTGAACTGGGGGACCACTCTGACTGATGGGTCCTGCTGAGAAGGGCTACCCTGTGGCCCCACCCCTGGCCCTGGTTCCACATCCACCTTCACTCCCCGGGCTGCTAGCTAAAGATGAGCACAGCAGAATGACTGGGGCTTCTCAGGATGAATTTCCCCCCTCGGCCCCATCAAAACTTGACATTAGTCCTGGTAACAAGCTCAGCCAACCAACTATATGTGGATGTGACGATTCCCTGAAGATGGTGTCAGAGATCTTGAGAGTATCTATCCATGGGAGGTGGACCTCCGAGTCGGACAGTGCGACCCAAACTTTAAGGATGGAAGCTGTGCGACAGGCCACAGAGACACCTTAAACCTCATGTGAGGAAATAAGCGAGTGCAAATCATACTCACATGATCCTCCCAGGCCTTCTTCTCCCGTTCGTAGGCCTCTCTTCTCCTCTTCTCCAGCTGTTCCATCAGGACAGCAGCCCGAGCCTTGGCTTGGGCCTGCCAGTTACACACACACACACACAGTTATTAACCGGTAAGTTACGGTTCTCCACTCACTTACGGACGTTCCGACAAGCCCTCACCTTCAGCGTTTCCATCTTCTTTCTCCTCTGTTCAGCTTCCTCACTGGACTCCTGGCTGTCTGAACCATCACTGTCATACTTGAGACATTAAGAAAAAAAATATCCTGAAGGTGGCAGAGATCAGGGGGGCACAGTGGAATCACACTTCTGGGACCAGGATTCAAGTCGCTGCCCTGGTTCTATACGTGTTTGCATTGTGAAGTTCTCTCCCTCCAAGGTGAATTGGAGATACCAAATTGTCAGTAGATGTCACTGTGTGTGTGTGTGTGTGTGTGTGTTTGTGTGTGTATGATGCGATGGGTTGGTGCCCTATCATGATTTATTCCCTGCCTTGTGCCAGTAGGTTCCACGATAGACATGGTAAACAAGGTCATGGAGAAAACAGGGAAACCGAACCGTGTGAGCAGATGCCTTTGATGGAAGGGCTAAGTTTCCGCTAAGACGAACTGCCAAAGCAGATGATTAACCAGTGCAAACGACTTTGAAGTGACTTAGTGACCACTGGACAACCGCCTGAATCCAATTAATGAGAGACATTCAGTGGAGAACAGCTGGTACCAGCTGCAGGAAGGGCACAACCCACCGCAGAAGCCTGGCAGACGCCTACAGGGTGCCGATGTACCGACCAGCTGAGAAACTCCAGTTAGAGAAACTGGCTGCAGTTATTTTTCGCCAGAAAATTTTCAAAACGAACATAGCTGGCTAATGATGCAGCGCAAAACTCCAATCACAGCCTGCAGGGCCCATCATAATCTTGGAACGAACACCATTCTCTCCTGGAAGGAATCCACAGCCCTGTTGGACATGCTTATGTGCTCTAGGCATGCACACACCTTCTCTCCCCGGAGACGTGCCTTCAGCTGCTGACGCTCATTGAAGTTCTGCAGGCGGATCTGTCTCAGTCGTGCAAGATACTCCTGTAAGGAGGAATGAAGACAGGAATGAGCCTTTAGCACACACCGGCCAGAGAAGGCCAACCGAAGGAGGCGGGCTGGCACAATGTTTGGAACGGGTAACACGAAGACGTTAGAACAATGGTCACAGAGCACTTTAAAAAAAACAAAACAAAAAAAAACAGAAAAAGCAAAGCAATTTCGATGAAGCGTTACAGCTCCGTTATAACAAACGTAGCAGCGATTAACAGAAATCCCTCCTGTTTCTGAGAAACACCCGGCAACAAGCGGGTGATTTTATGGTCATGAGATGGACAAATCATAAACAGGACAAATCATTATATTACACACACACACACACACACATTTATATTTGAATGTTTAGTGGGGACTGGCCATCCATTTTTATGGGAAAAACCCTAATCCCAGCAATGACAACCTTAACCCCAACTCTTAACCATAAATAACCAAACAAAATTCAAGACTTTAGGCATTTCTACTTTTTTTGCTTGCAGTCACAGGATTTTCATAAGATTGGGTTTCCTTCTGCGGAGACCGAAAAAATAGTGGCCGCAACGTCAAAATAACAGGTTTTCATCACACTGTGGTAACATTTGGTCCCCACAATGTAATGTAATGTGATATATATATATATATATATATATATACACACACACACACACACACACACACACACACACACACATACACACACACACACACACATTTGTTTTTTACTTTTTCTGACCAAATGACTGAAGCTGACAGGACAGCCAAGGACAAGTGACGGGACCAGACGCGCACGAGGGCGTCACGCCTGCACACACCAGCGGTGGGACTCATGCAGCGTGGGCGTGCGTGCGTTGCGTATCAGTGAGTAAGAGCACTTTCCTCCACCTGTGTGCATTTTGACAGAGTTTCACTGTGTCAGGTTCTAGCGCATACATCTGCATGAACACGCATGATAGCCTGTGTGTTAGAAGGGCAAGGCGCGTGTTCGGCAGCAGGCAAGGCGCCATGCAAGACGCACACAGAGGGACGCGCAGACGCACTCCAGATCCTACCTCCTCCTCCTCGTTCCCTCTTGCCTTCCCGCCTGCCCCCGAGCCGGGCCTGCCCCTGCAGCCGGCCGTCTGCCTTTGCAAGGTACCCTGTTCACCGTTTAATTTAAGCAGAGTTCAGAAATGGGCCATGCGGTCGACTCAACCAAGAAGCTAATGACCACATTGTGACTGTGGTGCAACCACCTTGGTCTCAAGAGCGAATGAAGAAAACCTTCAAGCATGTTTCATTGGATTTTTATATAATGTACTTCACAGAACCAGCCCCAAGGGGGCGGCAATCCATTACTAGTCATTTATACAAAATGGTGAATGAAACAGGGAAAAGGGAAAGAAAGAATGTCAGAAGACAATGGAGTCCTGTGTACTGAGAAAATAGTTCACAACAAGTTGGTCCTGCTTCCCGGCACCAGGAATGGCGGGGGCCTGGGGAGTGTCAGAGTTCAGTGGAATAAACCAACATGGGCATAGGGAGGGAAGATAGGGAGGGAGATGAGGGCCAGTGCCATACCAGCTGTCCTTCTGCACGCGCCTTGTTCAGCATGGCCTCCTTCTTGCGCTGCCAGAATTCCTCCACCTGCTTGGCCCTCTCCGCAGTGACCTGACCCCGTTGCCTGGAGAAGGGGAGGGGAGGGACTTAACACAATACGCCTACATGTCATAGCAGTATGACCCGCCCACTAACCTGCTGGCACCGGTGTTCCTGGTCACCAGGTCCAGCCTCCACAGCTCCCTCTTTCCTATGTTGTGATGAAGACGGACAGGGCCGTTGGCCAATACCGGTCCAACAGCTGCTGCCACACCCCTTTCAGACATGAAGAAACAATGTCCGATTTCATTCATATTAGCTGTAGTTAGTGTGGCACAAAGGACTAAAACAACAGGACACAAATACACAAGATGAGGACAAGCAGCTCACCTGAGTGTACTGTCCCCGCTTGCCTTGGCAACCTCACTGGCTAGAGGTTTGGACACCAGGTCCAGCGCTGCGTAGTTTTGGTCAAGATGAGCTCTGTTTCCACGGGGGCCTGCTATCCTACCACCGGCAGCGGAAAACTGAGGAGAGGAAGCATGGCGGCGGAGACAGGTTTATTTTTAACACAGGTATTAGTTATTCAATTTTTAACATGAAAGCAGATGGGATGCGTGCCCCCCCCCACCCCCGTCAGAACATCATTAACATTTCAAACAACACCTTTGCTTTCAGTCGGAGCTGCTTGCATTTGCCAAAACTGTGTGTATGCACAATGCATCTCTCTGCAGGGTCACACCGTAACCATAACCATATGGCCGTTTCCATGGAGATTCCATGAAGGCATGCATTCAGCATGAGACCTTTTTGAAGTTTCATTTTTAAAACTGCGTATCCAAAGGTACAACACGTCATATCTCTTAAAAGGATGATTTCCCTCAGGAAAAAAAAAAAAATTCACCAGGTGATACAAATGTGTGAAATCAGGTATCATATAAAATTCTCTAAATGAGAGGCTAAAATACTGCATTTGTTTTTCTACACTAAATACCTCATAAGACAAACAACTGCAAAGTCTGTGCAGCACAGTATTCCTAAAATTAGTAATGGGTGAGTTGTTATACCAGCATGCATGAAGGCCAGGGTGGCAGCAGGAAACCTTCATAGTAAGAACGATATTTAGACTACAGGAGATTAATTACTTTGAGAAGGTCGAGTTGGAAACAGAAATAACATGATTAATTAACAAGAACCATTTTCAAAAGTGCTCTATGCAGAAGTAAGCAGTCTCAACACTTGGAGCTTTCTAACAAGCAGCTGATAGCAATGACCTCACACTATAAGGAGGACTGGAGCCTAAGCACAGAGACTCGGAACCTGAAGGTTGTGTGTTCCAATCATAAGAAGGGCAAGCATCCTTATTCTTTCAGTAAAATAACTATTTTGCTGGATATAACCGAGGATGATAAAGGCCGGCGATCATGGAAGAGATGAAAACTCCATCATGGGCGTCTGCAGGGAGGTAAGGAAAAACAGCGGCTCACCTTCCTCTCCGGGCTGGCACCACTGGAGCCGAGGACGTGACACCAGCCTTGTTCCCGGGCCCGGTTGATCCGGTTCAGCTTGGAGAGGAGATGTATGAGAAGGTCACACAGTGAAGGAGCACAAGTCAATGAGGCATAATGACCAATGACTGCGGGAGCAGCAAGATAAATAGCAACACAGAATTAAAGGCTAACACACAGCGGGGGTAGATCTCAACTCACCTTTTCTCTCTCGTATCTTTTCATTTGTCCTGCCTTCAGCATTAACATCTGGTGATGAAAAAAAAAAACTGGATTATCATATTATTCCAATATTATCACACAAGAAAATGGGCAGACAATTCAAAGAACAAAAAGTCAGGCGATATCACATTTTACTAGCTAGATGTTCACTGAATCTAATTCAATACAGCTCTGCAGCATACATCCTGAAATAATCCAAGACTAAATTCTGTCAATTACTTTGCTTATTGACAAATCCCACCTTTTTTTTGGAAAAACCACTAATTCTAAAATGGCGCTATTAGTCTGTAATTAAGTGAACCCAACTAGAAAATAATCCACTGTATTAGCAAACATTTGTAGAGATGTCCAGAGAGGACATGCATTATCATTATTATTTTTCTTCCCATTATCTTGAGATCTTACTTTTCTTGTGATTTTGAGATAGCAAAAATTTCGCGATCGTGACCCATTTCCCCCCTTGATCTCACAACGGGTTTAGTAACTTAGTTGGTTATACATCATCATGGACCAACACATTACATTTCACTTTGATCATGGACTGTCACAAGCAGAAAATTGTAGCATGTCCATCAGTGCTAGACAATTATCATATTAGTATTTGTCACTTGACAAAAAGAGGAGAACTAAAGGTTTAAATTTATTTTCCAATAAAGGGGAACATTACAATGAGATAATGCTAAGCTATTAAAGAATTGTAAGTTTGATCCATAATCGAGGGAGCAAAATTACAGACTGCTGGGAAACCATCACTACTCACTAGACAGTTCATAAAAGTAATGGAAGAAACAAAACATTTTCACTAAGACTGATTATTCACCTTTACGATAGGGTTCAAATGGCTAGTTTATTTGACAGCATCGTCCTGTATGCTGATGCTGTAGCACACACAGTGAAGCAGCCAATCCCAGCAGTCATCTAAGTCATCACATCACAAAAAACAAAAAATAAAATTTGTGATCGAAATAAAGGGAAGAACGTACATTTGGACGTCCATACATTTGATCTAATCTGTAAACCCATTCACAGTGAAGGGATATTAACCAGCTTCATCTACAAGACCTTTACCATTGAGGTGATATAAACCTGGTTAATATGTATAACCTTTTAGAGTAAGGGGCTCCTAAACAGCTCAATCTTAAACGCATCCGGGTGTTTCCCAACCAAAAGCCCTGGATGTCCAGCCGGGTCAGGACACTCATGAACCGAAACACTGCCTTCAGGTCAGGAAACAAAGAACTGTACAGCGCTGCTAGAGCTGACCTGAAGAGGGAAATCAGGAAAGCCAAGTCTGACTACAGGAGAACCATAGAAAACCGTCTGCCTGACAACACTTGGCAGATGTGGCAGGGTATCCAGCAGATCACCAATTTCAGGGGACAGACCAATGCAGTCATGGACTCAAGCACTGCACTAGCAGAAGAGCTGAACACCTTCTTTGCATGCTTCGAGATTCCAACCCCACAGTCGCCAGCGACCTGATCCCAGCCTCAACCAGTCCCCCTGCTCCCATTCATGGACTGTACAGGAACAGGATGTGAAGCAGGTGCTCAGCAGGGTGAAGCCCAGGAAAGCTACCGGACCTGATGGTGTTCCCAGAAAGATACTCAGCAGGATGAACCCCAGGAAAGCTACCAGAACGGACAGTGTTCCCGGGAAGGTACTCAGCAGGGTGAAGCCCAGGAAAGCTACCAGACCTGACAGTGTTCCCGGGAAGGTACTCAGCAGGGTGAAGCCCAGGAAAGCTACCGGACCGGACGGTGTTCCCGGGAAGGTAATCAGAGCCTGTGCTGACCAGCTCTCACAGGTCTTCACCATCATCTTCAATCTATCCCTGACACAGGCCACCATCCCAAGCCAGTCTGAAGTCTGCCACCATCATCCCGGTACCCGAAAAATTAGCCAGTAACAGTCTAAATGACTTCCGACCAGTTGCACTAACACCCATCATCACCAAGTGTTTAGAGTAGCTGGTCCTAAACCACATCAAAGCCTACCTCCCCCCCATCTTTTGACCCCTACTAGTTTGCCTACAGCACGAACAGGTCAACCGAGGATGCCATAGCGATCGCCCTTCACACCGCGGTGAGCCACCTAGAGCGTTGGGAGAGCTACGTCAGAATGCTCTTCATTCTGCTTATTGACAAAGCTGCTGGGGCAGTAATCAGGTCGCCGGTTCAAACCCAGCCGCAGCACGTCTGTGGGTCCTTGAGCAAGACCCTTAACCTCCATCTCCCTGGGCGCCACTACAGGTGGCTGCCCTTCGCGGACAGCTTACTCTACAAAGAGCAAGTTGAGGGAGGCGTAAAGATAATGTCCCCATGGGGATCAATAAAGTATCAATTATTATTATTGACTTCAGCCCTGCCTTTAATACCATCATCCCCGACCTCTTGATCACCAAACTCCATAACCTGGGGCTCCCCCACTCATCCGGTCTCCTGGTTCAAGGACTTCCTCACAAATCGGCCCCAGACAGTAAGACTCGGACCCCATCTCCCCTCCACCCGGACACTGAGCACAGGCTCCTCACAAGGCTGTGTGCTGACCCCACTATGCTACACAGACAGTTTTTTCCCCACAAGCCATCACTGCACTGAACACACACATACAACACATACCACCTCCACATAAGGACAATGTGCAATAACCGCAGAATACTTCACCTGCCACATGGGTAATGTGCAACAACTGCAATACCGCCACATGGGTAATGTGCAATAACTGGAAGAGGTAATGTGCAATAACTGAATACTTGAATATTCAATACTATAATACTGTACTATACTATACTATACTATACTATATACTAATATACTATAATACAATACTTAACACTGTGTGTTATTGCATTACTATTGGATCACTATTTACTACTTACTATGTTATACAACTGTCTATTGCAGAATGCTGTTTGTATGCAAACGTAATGTCCGTAAATGTCTGCACTTTAGAAGTAGCCACTGCAATTTCGTCGTACAAGTAGCATCCATGCTCCAGTATAACGACAATAAAGGCTTTCTATTCTATTCTATTTTTAAACCTATTCACAATTAGGAGATATTCACACACGTAATACCTAAACCCACCAGCAGGAGATAATAACCTGTAAACCTAATACCTAGGGAGCGATAATCAGCGGTGGATACCACTTTGACCCAGGTGAGCTCACCTGGTCTCTCTGCTTCCTGTCCTTCTCCATCAGCTCCATTGACCTCTTGCGCACCCCCTCCTGCAGGGGGAGCACACATCATGCACCTGTCATCACGTTGGCCAAGACAGGTGACCAGAATGGCGAGGCTGTTCCTTGGTGGGTTTGGACAGGAAGCAGAGGGAGGCATATCTCCCACACTACATGAGT
>JAODLD010000001.1:21516854-21536818 GCA_026781065.1 Mormyrops boulengeri
TTTTTTTTCCCCAATTATTTGTGCCCCATTTTTTTTTTTTTAATTGGGTTTTTTGGACGTTTAAAATTGGTTTACATAATTCTTTGTTCAATGGGGGGTTTTTGGTGTTCGTGCCCCCCCCCCCCCCCCATCCATACCGTGACCCCCAAGGGTCCCTCACTCAGTGGATGATGTGATTCCTTGACTCTTCCAGCAGCATTCGTCTGCCACGTTAATCCCTTCCTCCTCTTCTGGTCAGCCATAATGACTTTTGGGGCAACTTCCACCGAAGGGAGCACTCAGGCACACTACATGTAGACTGTGATCTACAGTACTTTTGAACTGGGTTTAATGCAGTAATATTAATACCCTACTTCAGGCCCTAAACCGTGTTAGGTTTTCACTTCGGGAGCTGCTTCATGGCAGACGATCAGAATGTTCTGGAAACAGCAATTAGGAAAATACAGGAAACAAACCCTTTCCAAGAACGATTGGGCTGTAAACCAGCTAATCGCTAAAATAAATATGTCTGCCGAGTATGAGTTCAGAACTCTGGCGGGGGGTGAGGGGGTGCCCAGGGGTGCGATGATTAATAGTGTTTTTCATTGCCGGTTATCCACGGGCTGAAAAGCTAAGAAAAAGGTTCGGCCTTTGGTTTTGGCAGCGAATGACGTAACCTTGGCTTGGAGAAAATGTCCATTTGACTTATATGCTCTGAAAGGAAGGGCTCAAAACTCATGCAAATGTTAAAATTTTTAATGCTCTGTTTGTCTGTCTAATTTGAACGAGTGATAACGTTGTGCGAAGAAAGGCACGCCATTTGGATTCATTTGGAGGTCAAAACGAAGAGTTCATGTTGTTGGGTTTCCACACTAAAGTGCAGTGTGTGTGTGTGTGTGTGTGTGTGTGTGTGTGTGCGTGTTTCCATGGTTATGGTTCTTTTTCCATGAATCTGCCGTTAATCACCACATCATTCAAATCCGTACACAAGCAATTGACCTACTTTGCAAACCTCTACATTTTTTCAGGACAATAATCTACTTCATTCCGAAAGTATAACCTAACAACTGAACCTCGTTACCTTGATAAACAGCACAGCCAAAAGAAAAAAAAAAAAAGCAATGACATCGGAGAGTGAGGAATGAGCAGCCATTGCGAGGGCACACCCAACTGGGCCGGTGAGGAGGATCGTCTACCGGGTGGGGAGGAGGGCCCGGTCCGGCTTGTGGCGCTGCTCTTAAAGCCATCTGTTCCTTTACCTCGGCGGGCGGCCACGTAGACCACTCCCCTCAGTTTGCGCAGGTGTGAGTTACGTTGCCTTATAGGCTCGTGGGGAGCTATCGGGCTCTCTGATTGGCTGTTTTTACGCAGTGCCGACTGAGTCTCTCCGAGGCACCGGGTCAAGGAGGGTCTCATTTGGAGTGGGGAGGAGGGCAGTCTGCATCTGGGAACTTGATTCCCGCCATTTCCCTCCCAGACGAGAGAGAGAGAGAGTATAATGGGGTCACAGAAGGGTGCAGGGTGTAGTCTAGTAGCCTGTATCGCTTTGGACAAAGCTGTGGTCTGGAGACTTGTGGTTTCTCTTCTCATGGTGACTCTGGGAGAGAGAAGAAATGACTGTTTACAGACACACAAATAAAATCTGTTCTTAAAATCTGTTCTCATACACACAAACATGACGCTTGTTGTTGTAGTTTTACTGTAATTGCCAGTGTGTGGGAGTTTAATGCAAAAGAAACATTACTCCATAGACTGGGGTGATAGTTACACTGTTTTACAGGAAAAGGCCGCCAGATGTCAGTATTGCACCACAAATTCATTTTCGAACTTCGAAGTATTTACAGCCAAATGTCTCTGGGAAAGCTGGTATAATTACAGCTTATCTAAAACTCATCTACAATGTTTACAACTTATGGCTTCTTTTGAAAAAACTGTTGTTTTCTCTGCTTTCTCTCCAGTCTCCTGCCTCAAACCATCTGGATCATCAAATGGACCCAAGGAGCAGACTCACAGTAGTGTACAGAGAATGGATCCACATGTCGGCAGACCCCTCAGTCTCCCACTTCCAACAGCTGGATAACTGTACTGTGATCCCTCTCCTCCAGCTGTCATCTTTAATCAAGATAACATCTTTATAAGCTGTATACATTTACATTTGTTATTTCTATATTATTTTTATATATCGTGCAGCTGCTTTTTTCTAGTGTTACTTGTTTGTGCAACTTGAGCGGTGCAAAAAAAAAAATTCAGTTTTTGAATACTAGTAATTTATCTGTTTGTTTGTTCATTCATTTATTTAAAAACTCCCTTTAGAAAAACAAGCATGAAACACTGCAAACCACTTTTTGGCTTATCAAGTGCACTCTAATAAAATCCGATTATCTATTAATATGGTATAATGCTGTTAGAATAATAATAGTGAATAATCACTGTAGATGGAAAACCACTATACAATAAACAAACATATACAAACAGAATATAATAAACATAATGCAGTATGACTATATGATAAAAGACCCCACCATTATTATGGAGAATGCACCTTCGCCAGCTTTCCGTTTTAAAATCCTGTCTTCAAAAAAGGAAGTGTCCCATCATCATCGCTATAATCATCATAAACAAATACATATAAATTAACATATAACAAACATATAAATAAAGCCCCCCAACCTTGACCAAGATAAACATTTAGACTCTAAATTTTAGAGGATGGATGGATGAATGAACTTTCTACAGCAGGGGGCAGTGTATTCCCACAGTCCGGAGAGCTTCTGTTTCTGCCAAACAGCATATGACAAAAACATAACAAAAAAAAATTAATCTGTGAAGCCCGCTGGGCTGCTTCGTATCCTGCAGGGGCTGTTCGAAGAGACGCTCTTTTGTTGAATGCAGATCGATGACATCAAACGTTTCACACATTCCGGTAATTTGATAACCAGGAACATTTGTGTTGAGGAGGCAAACGGCCCTCTGAGGATTGCTGAGCTGCGCGTTTCCTGCTCCAGAATCTACTGCAGTCCATTGGGTGTTTCTCTGTTGGCCTGTAGGACTCAGTATTAGATGCTGAAATGTGTAGCCTGCAAAATCCATCACAGCCCTAGGGCCTCTAATAAGGCATCTTCCTCTGTCTATCTTCCTGTCAGAGAAAACCCGCCATAAGGCACAATGTGAAGAAAACCTATTGCCACACCCATGCACATCACCCTGCAATTTGATCGACAGTCAGTAAGCCACACCCACTCACATCCATACTGCTAAGAAGCACTTGGCAGTGGGCGTGCACACTCAGGGCTTCACCTGACTGGTCCCTCCCCCTGACCTTTCTCTGCTCCATGCATGGGAAGACAGAGCCATCATAGTACAGATACCCAACTCTTCCAGACAAAAGACTCCAGAGGCCAGATCAGTCTTCCTAAGGCATCTGTGGTACATTTGTGCTTCTGCATGGTCAAATAAAGCAATGGGATGTCATCTACCCAGATTCCCTTCTGACTGACAAATCTTATAGTTTGATGGCTTCCCCTGTCTGTCTCTTGGGGCAGCTTAGCTATGAGCTGGTCGTGCTTCATTGATGCTTTATGAAGCTTAGGTAGAGATCGGTGCCCATTACAAACCACAGGGAAAGATCAGTGCAGCTGCATGTTAAAATCGTGGAGAGCAAAAGTCACCCTATATTAAATACGGATTGAATTCAAATCCACATGCACTGTACACCCAAATTTTCTGGTTTCAAACTTCACGACAGGTTCATATGGAAGGTTAGCCTATCAATGAAGGAGTCAATAAATGGTGCAAGAGACAAGATTCTGCTTCACACATAGTCTACTCTGTGTGTGGAGGATTTGCATGTCCTTTCAACTCCAACGTGTCTGTATCTCATGGGGAGCAAGACGGGATAGGTGAATAGAGAAATTCTCCACAGGGATGAATAAAGTACCAGTATGTCTATTCTATTCTATTCTATTCTATTCTCATTGGAAGACATATGGCGTAGGTCGGCAAATGGCAGCCCACGGCCCACCTAGAAAAATATCTGGCCCCCTGGAAGAGGTTTCCATTTTTAATTTTCATTAGCCCGGCCTGCCCCCTACTCGACCCACCTGTGGTATCGCCGCTAGTCTCCAAATTTCAAGAACTTCAATAAACACCATTGTAACATAAAAAAATACCAAAAGCAACTTAATTATATTAATACACACGTTTCTAACCATTCAAAAACATTATCCAGACATAAAGTCACTTAAATAAAAATAGTAATAACATATGTAAGTGTCAGAAACACGCCTGCACAGAGCGGGGAAGCAGGCACAGGAGTCGGGGCAGTCGGGTGAACACAGGCTTTATTCGGAAAAGCCACTCTCAGGAACACGCAACGACGTCAATGACCGGACTGGGGAAACATTCACAGACACTCAGTTAAATACACAGAGTTAATTAACACAACTAGAAACAGCTGATAACAAGAGGACTGCACACTAGGTAAATGAGGGGGCGTGGCACACAGGAGGCTCAAAACAGTCAGGCCATGACAGTATGACAGCATTTCAATATGCTCTGCACTTGTTTACATGTTTGTTTACATTTTACCTGTTTGTTTACTTGAATAACATAACACTATCTCGGCATTCATATCTCCGCAATGGTCAAAACTTGATATGCGTCATAGTCGTTCACTATAAATACAAGCTAAAATGTTCGATTTACAGCATTCGATACGTAGCTCTTGGCCTACTGAACAAAATCCATTCAGTCTACACGGAATGGCAAGGCTTTCCAGCCAACCACCTCCTAACATGGAAACTATGGACCTTATCTTTTAATGGTCCTCTCCGCCATCCTCCCTTTTGACCTCTTGGGGGATGGGGGGGGACCCGGGCACCAGGAATAACTTAAAACTTAGGATACAAAGCCAAGGATGGAATTAAGCATCTTTTATTTTCTGTTTTCAAGACTGGATAAAATGGAGGTGGTATTGGAGAAGGTGGCGACATGTCGCCGTTGCTGAACTGATCAAGAAAAGATTTATATAGATTTTTCCCAAGGGTTTCAAAATAATGTGTTTGATTGGGGACAGAAATCTCCAAAATGCTTATAATGCCAAGGGAAACCCAGGTTAGTCTGTCTGTGAGTGCAAGTTTGTTTGCAGTTCGAGTTCATGTGAGTGAAGTAAATCTTACTTACTTCATGCAAGTAAATCTTCTATAAATCGGTTTGTGCTTGGCTAGCATCTCATGACTGTCGGGATTTAAACTAGAACATGTTCGGGCATGATTGTACCTGTTGTTTGGGTGTTTTAAGCATTTTATTTTGGGAAGATCTGATTGATAGTACTGTTTTCAAGTAGGAGGCACAGGCTAAATGGCTGCAAAATGTAAAATGGTATCTCACAAAAGCTAGAATTAGACTGTAAAGCCACTTCGAGAATTATATATTTATTTTAATATTACTTATTTTAAAAATAAGCCATTCTTAAAATAATTAATATTCAAACAAAACCTACTTAAAATGTAACTGCAATTTTTTGCGTCTGTAAAATTGTACTGGCCCGTGGTTGAAACTAATTTCAGAACTTGGCCTGAACATCTAGCTGCAATACCAACAGGTGAGTGCAGAGGGCAGTAGAGTCCAAGGCAAGCTGCCAAGTGAAACATATTTTGTGAGGACGGAACCAACCAATGTTGCTGCAGTGATCTACCCATCCCATAAGAGACGGCGTACATTTATGCTATAAGCAGCACTGTCAATTTGCACAGCTGTGCAATCCACATGCTAAAGGATTTTACAGCTAAACCTCCTCTTGTTTTTACTCTTCATTCCATGGCCTGACGTGAGCTGTAACATATAGGCTGATTTCCCTTGAACTCAAAAGTAGGACAAAGAAGTCTAAATGAATTTTTCTTTTTTACATATGGGTATGTTCCACTATCTGAAAATCAATTTTGGGGGCAGATTCTTCTAACAAAACAAAGCCTTTTGACAACAGAAGCTATAAGGAGGAGAAGACAAAATCCATCTGAGCAATTTAAGGTCATTCTTATTCATTAAAATGTCACTTTTGCATCATGTCAACTTGTAGGTGTCAGGTTGAAGCAGCTCGTCCTTCGAGCTGAATATCCCAGGCTGACTGGGAAGACTGTGGTGGACACCAGCATAAACGCTGTAGACTGTGGATCATGGTTCACATCCAGCACTCACACTAGAGAAATCCATGGTTTTATGTACTGACTTACACGGTATACTAGCAGGGCGGCTTGGTGGCCAGCGATGTTACCGGATACTGCACAGCGCATTCTGAAGAGGATCCCACCTCTGTTTCCCAGGTTAAACTGAGAGGAGGCCATGGTCGGGGTGTTGAAGTGACCTAATAACTGTAACAATGTTCTGGCTGTCTGCCCAGATCGTACCCAGTCTAAGAAGGTCTAAGAAGCTCTGTTCAGTGTGTAACCTGGTTTATGCTCCATAATATGCCTTAACCGTCCCACGCTGGGGTGTGCACTGCCTGATGCCCAAAGATATAGGTTGTCAAGGTGGCTTACTGGATATCACTGCTGCCTCAGACCGATGGGGATAAGGGCTTCAATCTTGTCTCAGCTCTGTGTTTCTGTGTGTGTGTGTGCGAGCGGGTATACCTATCCTTATGGGGACACAATATCCCCATAACGTGATAAATATCCATTTTTTTCCCTTATGAGGAAAGGTTTCCTAGTCCCCATAAGGGAAAACTTTATTTTATAAAAATCGGTGACTACTATGAAAAAACTAAAAATGCAAAAAACTCTTGCATTTCCTCGGTTACTTATGGTTATGGTTAGGGCAGGGTGGGGGTTAAGGTTGTCATAGTTAGCATTAGCATTTTTCCCATAGATGTGAATGAGCGGTCCCCATAAGGCTAGGTATACCTGACGTGTGCGCGCTGGTGTGTGTGTGGGTGAATAAGAATCTTTGTCCTGTGGTGCACAGATTTATTCTGGGTACTTTCTATATACTTGCCACATCATCCTGGGTATACCCCAGCTGTGCTACCTGGAATAGACTCCAGGCTACGTGCCCCCCCCCCCCAAATCCTGAGCAATATGAATAGGTGGAAGATGGAGAGATGTACTGGTTTCTGTTCTGTGTGATCCCTACCTTGCACTGGTCTGGTTTCTGAGACAGGTCACGGATCACTTTGACCGAGACTGGATAAACATGCCTGAGATGGCTAGATCAAAAGTCTCAATGGTGACTTATGAGACAAAAACACAGCAGTAATTCTGTGTCATTATAATCAAAACCGCTTTAATTAGCTGAGCACATTTACGGTAATGATCGAGAAAATTTTCCTGGCAATGGCAGCACACGTTCTAGAAACTGAGCTAATGAAAAAATTATGAATGAAAGGGGGAGGAAGGAAATTTAAAGCGAGAGTGGGGTGTATTACATCAGTTGGTTATTTATGTGAGACATTTACAGACATAATTATGACAAACTTAAATAACCGTTTATTAGCATGGAGAGTCACTGTCTTATTGAAAACCAGAAATATAAATGTCCATCCATCCATCCACACTACTGTGCAAAAGTGTTAGGCAGTCAAAGAAAATGATGTTTCACTGACCTTCATGTTGGTGTAAAACTATGATCTTATGTCTGTCAAAGTGTTTTAGCTTAGTCATTTTAAAACTGCTATCATACCATAACTTGTTTAGCAAATCAGTACCTCGTTAAGTATTTTAACAGGTCAGGTCAGGTTCGGGGGCACGCACTGGTACAGCTCACATGACGAAACCACAGGATCCTGGTTGACGACGCCCCCAGGCCAACGTGTGGTCCAGTCCCAACCTCCGGAAATGGGTGTCATCTGCCGCAGCCAGGTGTTACGTGGGCCTCCCATTGGCCTGGTGCAGCTGCTCGGTTCCTCAGCAATGAAGATCCTGCAAGCTGGATCACCCTCAGGGAATTGCGCCACAAGGTCGTAGTGCCGTAACTGATGCTCCTTATTAATTAATTAATTAACTGGGCTGGTGGTAGTGAAATTTAATGAAATGATTGAGGTGCCCCAGTGGAGAGATTTGGGAACTGAAGCGGTGTTCATCTAACCATCCAACGAGATGTCAATAATTCTTTCGGGAACAGAAGAAATTCTTGTTTATTTTTTATTGTGTTGCTGTTAATTTGCATGTGTTCCAATGTTATTTTTTTTCTGAGAAAATATACACTTACTATCCAGATCAATAGCGTCCTGGTGTCTGCTCCGTTGCCGCTGTAGGATACTGAAGGTCAGGGCTGTCGACTCAACAGCCTTCTGCATTGTCTTTTGACTGCTGAAGACTTTTTCACAGTATGGCACCCTCCAGATCCTTTTCCACTACAGGGTCGCAGTGAGTCTGCAGCCTATCCCAGGATGCTCAGGGTACAAGGCAGGAGCTGCCTGGTCAAAATATGTAAATGCATTATGAGTTATAATCACCAAAAATCCCTGCACAGTGTCTGCCATTTGTAGCCTCTCTGCTTTTTTACATACCAGAAAGGTACCATCATTTACATCGAAAGCCTGGTTGGTTTCACATTACGTACACAAACAAATCTCCCTGAAGCAAATCCGGAGTAAGTACCTTGTCAAAATGTTTAAGATGCCGAACATGAGAGAGGAAACCTGCCCGTGTAACCTGAATCCTGAGGAACGTAGATAAGAAGATGCAGAAGATTATTTCAATTATAGTACCAGCTCAAGAACAAAGACAACATGTCTTTAGGTCAGTGAAAAAAGGGGATTGGATTAAGCTTCCCAGAAATTAATGGATGACTGGTACAATGATTCAAGTCAGCACTAGATAAAACTCTACCAACAAGTTTTTAAACTAGACTTACTTTCTTAAGTTCTTAATAGGTACCTTATTTTGGGATTTATTTGACAGGTCCAAGAAACAGGCTGAAATAAGGAAACATATTTAAAGCTTTTACTCAGTTTTGGACAAAAGCAAATGCTAAATAAATAAATGTCACATAAAGCTTTTCCTACAAACCGTTGCGTCACAAAAAAGAAATTCCTACTAAACTAAACTTCTGAAGAAAGCATGTTTCTTGCTCTAAACCAGATGTATTTTTTTTTTTTTAAACTGACAGTATGTTTACTAAAAAGCACTTTCTCTATGTAAGGAATGTTTCATTAGCACATGAGAAGACTCAGGACTGCCTCAGCTTGGTGTGTTTGGCCATGAAGGAAACACTATGTCACTGACTCTTAATCTGTCTGAAATTCCTGCTTCTCCAGCCTATACTGCTCAAATTTTCTGTCTGCCAAAAAAAATGGTAAAAAAACTGAGCGGAGCTTTCCGGTAACTTGGTGGCAAAAGCACATTACAGCCAATAAAAGTTTGTTTGATTAATTTCATAGCATTAGTCTGGAAATGACCGCATCTGGCTGGGCTTCCAGGGGGACTGCACTCCGACGCAGCCATGGCAGGACATCCATCACACTAACTGTGCAGCCCATAACCATCGCTGGGGAGTTTAAAGTAGAGGGTCCCATGTGCTGCTGCCCACCAAACCACAGCCAGAGGGCAGTGTTGAGTAACCTAGGCCAGGACACTCTAGGGTGTCTGGACTGCCTGACATTCTGCAGCAGATGGAAGGAGGTAGGTCAGCAGTCTGGTCATGGTGGTTCAGCAGGTAACACTGTAGCCTCACACCTCCATGTTGTTGTGTTTACTATCACTTAAACCACACATTTGTGTGGGACCACAGTCACAACACTGGGGGGGGGGGGGGGATGGGACAGGGGCCCCAAAGTCAATTTTTCAGTGGGGCCCTGACACAACAAACTTGCATTGGCACATTTGGGGGCTTGTTTGCCGCCCCCAGGTCTCTTTGCATCTTCCTTGATGTTTGAGTAGGTTTCCTATCTCAGTTCAAAACCATGGTGTTTTAGTGATTTGGGTATATTTCCCTAAATGTTTGAGCGTGTCCCTTGTGCATCCTGGGATGGACTCCAGACTCACCAGAACTCTGTACTGGATAAGCGATCATGGAAGATGGATGCTTATTTTTATTTGTCATTTAACTACACAGAAGTTCTTCAAGGCTACATTTTTGTACATACCAGGCAACCAACAGTCACAGACACACACGGCCTCTCTGAACTGCAGACACAAAGACATTTATTCTCTTTTATTTGTCTTAGCAGACAAACACACGTAATTCTCAATCGTCTAACTGAAAAGCTCCATTATCGCGAGCTGCCACAGTGGTCTAATCGTGTTCCAGACTCCACAGCGGTAAGATAGGTCTCTTTTGCCTGCAGCTAGCATGAGACCAGTTAAAGGCGGTTTGTCCCCATTGGACCTGGTGACACTTATCTCCATTGTGAGAACAGAATGACACAGTCTCTGCAGAGTCACATGCAAATCATTGTTTGAAATCACCTTAGGACAGGCAGTACCTGCATCTTGTGGCTTCTGTGACAGGAACCTATTTGATCCTGTGATTACCCCCCCTTGCCGAACACTGTCAGGTGACTCAGCAGACATTTCCACAGGGACAGGGGTGAGGAAATAACACTATAGTGGAAGCTGAGAGCTTAAGGTGCGGAAGCAAGCAGGATGTGGTCAGGAGTTCAAGCCTGGGGGGCAGTAGGAAGGGGAGAGATTTGAGTGTCTTCTTGAAGATTGGAGAAGGGTTCTGCGGTCCTAAGGATGAAGATCACTCGGCACGACAGCAATCAGAGATCAGGATTTTCTAGCTTCTTGGACCAGGAATGTGTAATGCAGGCTTCTTGGTGTCCAGAGACGGAATGACTGGCCTGTGGCCACATTCATGAGGTGGGGTGTATTAAAAAAATATAACATGATCTTTTGGTACAGAAAACTGATCCAGGGGACAGGGATCACAGGATGGACCAGGGAGAGTCACCCCTGTTCTCTGAGGGGTAAATGAACTGGACACATCTTGTTGTCTTACTTAAACAAAAAGACATTTAAAACCTGCAAAAGTCAGAGCACTGTTGAACTCACTCATTAACAGACCTGTAATTTATTATAGGTGAGGCTCCTTCACATCTCCATCTATCTATGCCCTCCTCTATTCCACATATGGATTTACAAAGGTCATCACCACTATGGTTGATATTACAAAGACATTTATTACCCACAGTACACTTCTCATACACAAAGCAAAACAAACAACAATGTGCATTCCTTCTGGGTAGGTCAAACACAAAAGCTTTCTGGGTATCATAAAGTTCACATGATGAGAAAGTCTCATTAGAAGGAGACTACAAAAGGACAAGGTTGAGATGACCACAGGCCGGATCAGCAGGTGGCTTGGCCGCATCATGAGGAATGTGTAAATCCTTTATAAATACATGTCTCTCTGCGACCGTATTTACTGGTCAGAGGAGACTGCAAATTTTCACTCCTTTTGGCTTCTGTTCTGGTACTGTTCTTTGTTTGCATTACTGATCCTGCCAAGACTCTCTGTGTGGCCCGCTGTTCTGGGAACAGTGATCTCTTTAAGTCAGTTAGTGGGGAACGGCCCTCGACGTGGGTTCGTACTCTGGGACAAGCTCTCCCCACAGGTTGATGATGTTGTGAGAGAGGAGTCTGTGAGTGGCTGATCTGGATGGAGCCCAGGCTCCTGGCACAGATTGTTGGCCTGAGAACTGGGTTTTGTTGAGGGCTGATCTGGCACCAGTTCCTTGTGGTTCCTGATCTGGGAACAGTTTCTGGCGTCTGCTCTGTTGCCTCTGTAGAATACTGAAGGTCAGGGCTGTTGACTCATTGCCTCCCAGAGGGTCAACAGCCTTCTGCATACAGAGCACAAGACAGAAGTGTTTATTACAGGCTGTTGCCAATATCTACACATCCCATCATAAACTACAACAAAAGAGTACACAAGACACATAAAAAACAAACAAGGAGTACACAAATATACAAAATGACATCGTAACAAAAACACATAAAGTTGGGATAAAGAAGTGATTGTTTTTTGTAACTATTACAATTTGCCACAGAGACAGAAAGGTGATTAGGCAGGGGTGTATACAGGGGCAGGGCTACAGGGACACTGGGCCCAGCTGAAAGCGACTGGCTGCCGAAGTGCCCCTCCCCTGTCACTCACCGACTCAAAACACATGATTGGCTAACGATGAGGTTGGCCCCTCTATAAGAGTTATAACCCCTCTTATTCCCCCCTCAGCTGGGCTGTTGGGACTCAAGACTTGAGGAAAAGCCCACTGAGCAACTACACCTTGTAACATTTACCATTTGAACACTTAGTGGTTGGGTTGCAGCTTGGCAGCCCTGTCATAGTGGCCAAATGAGACACCTTATGTGCACTGAGTTGGGGAGGGGGCTGAAGGACAGGACCCTACACTGTGCAGGTAATGCTCTCTGCACACTCCGGAATGGTCTGAGAAGCAGGAGTAATTAGCAACAGGTGGTGAGCCCACCACTGTGGGAACAGAGGCACTCAATGGACACGGACCGTGTGCACAAACACATGTTACATATATGCGTTACGTTAAGCAGATGCTTTTATCCGAAAGCACTTTTGAGAAAGCGCGGTCTCTGGAGCAGTTGGGGGCTAAGGGCCTTGCTCAGGGGCCCAAGGGTGAAACCACTCAGCCAACCTTTGGAATTGAACCCAGCGACATTTTGCTATCAGGGCCTCGCTTAAGGGCTCAATGGTGAAATCACCTTCCAATACACCTCCCACATACATGTGTCATTCATAAACCTAAATAGACTGCTAATGAACATGCATGCACACAAACATGGGTCTGTGCACGTGCGCGTGCGCGCGCACACAGACACACACACACACACACACACACACACACAGGTTTGCATTTATATCTTTGTGGGGACCATCCTTTCATTGCCTTGGGCAAAACCCTAATCCCAACAATGACGACCTTAACCCCCACCCAGCCATAACCTTAAGTGACCAAACAAAATACAGGACTTTTGGCATTTATAGTTTTTTGATTGCATTCAAAGATTTTTATAAAATTGAGTTTCCCCTTGTGTCAGTTTGGCCCCCACAAAGTAATATGTACATGGTCACACACACACACACTCGTTATCCATGCACAGCATCTTTTTTCCTCACACATATAACATACATTCTCCACACTGATCTTTACTCACCCCCAGGATGACTTGTTCCAGAATCAGCTGTAGGGCTCAATCTGCTGCCCCATTTCTAATTTGTCCACTAGGTGGTGCTGTTTCCTGGTCAATGCGCTGTCAGAGAAAATCACACTACCGCCGCTTTGCTAAAGTACATCAGTCTATTTTCACAGTTCAGCCGAGGTGATTTTCTCCAAAATATTTCATGGTTACCCAACATCTCACAAGTCGAGAGTATATTTTCCGCGAGTACCCTGGATACATCTGTGACCTGTCTTTCGGTAGTATCTTACTGCTGATAGGATGTACAGGCTACGCTGTGTCATAAACCCATTTCCAGGCTCCAGAGAGGGCCAGATGGAACAGCTAGACTCTTGGTATTGTGGATTTTGGGGGGAAAAAAGTCCTCACAAGCAGAATAAACTTGAAAAACAGCTAAACGGGACATTTGTTGGTGGGAACATCATGACACCATCTGTTTTGAGGCTTTTTTGGTCTTTCTAAGTATTTCTTAGGACATCTGTAGACAAACACATTGTGCACGGACACATGTGCCCCATCCACACATACACACCTCATTCTCTAACACACAGAAGTCTTACACACAGACACATAGACTGCAGATGCACAGTGTGGGCACCAACATGCGCTCACACACACTCCAGCATGTCCTGAGCAATATCCAGCTACAAAATGAAATGCTACATCATGTCCTCGGGAACATTACTGAGAAGAAAGCCACCTTAATTACAGCTGGTGTGATTTACCGAGGTAATAACACAATGAAGAGGGCCATTTCCCCGGCAGTACAGAAAGAGCCGCTCCGTCTCAGAGCCTTCTGCCATCAAAAACTCTTTGTTCACAGTCTGCTGTACAAGTTCAGGACAATCATTCTCCGGCAGCCACAAGCTGGCGATCTGCCAGGGGCTAAATGGATGAACCATTTACTGCTGTGACACTGTGCATTCATCGCCGGATGATGTCACACACACACACACACACATGCACACACACACACACGCACGCACGCACGCACACGCACACACGCACACACACACACATGTTGGTGTACCTATCTAAATGGGGAAAAACCCTAATCCCAATGGGAAAAACCCTAATCCCAATCATGACACCCTTAACCTCTACCCATCCCTAACCTTAACCATATAACCTTAACCATCCCTAACCAACCCAAATACAAGACTTGTGACATTTTTACTTTTTTGAATGCATTCACAAATTTTTAGAAAACTGAGGTTATCCAAATGGGGACCTCAAAAGATGTCCACAAAAGTAGGGAAATTTCAGGTTTTACTACACTTTGGGGGAAATTTGGTCCTCAAATGTGATCTATGCAAACCCACACACACACACACACACACACACACACACACACACACACACAAACACATGCCACTCGGGTATTCTGAGTAATGTAGTCCCTTGGATCATCCTCGAAAGCCTCTGCCACTGTCTGGTATACCTGGAGAGGTAAAGCAAAAATAAATCTGTGTCTATGGCTGTGTGTAGGTACAGTGCAAACCTGCATTGGGTAAAGACATGGATGCAAGTGTGGAAGGATAAATGGATGGATGGACGGATTGGTGGATAGGTGGGTGATAGCAGAATCAGGTTTATTGGCTTGGTAAGTTCACACACACATGGAATTTGTCAGTGGCTCCCATACACCAGTAGATACAAGCACAGTTTAATACAAGGTGATGAATGTTGCTAATGGCTTCATCCATACCTCCTGCTCCTTGAATGATCGCTTTGCCCAGAAGCGCAGTTTGGCTCACAATCAAATTGCACTCACCAAGTAAGGGAGGCTGGGGGGTTACCCCAGGGACCTGGAATGGGACAATCATCCTTAAAGAGTCTCCCTTCCAGAAACAGGCCTTAGTTAGCATTACAGCTAATGCTAGGAATCTTATGGCAAATCTATATTATTCCAGTATAAACCTAAAACTAGCTACATAAAAAGCACTGGGGTAGTTTGCAAACCATACAGACTATTTTCTAAGTAATAAAACTCTTACATGCATGTAAAGGAGTGTACAGACTTGTCTCAAATTGAAAATCTCACTCCAGCCAGCTGATCAAAGTTGGCAACTCTGAGACCAAGACAGCTACAAAGTACTAACCGCATGTAAAACACAATCCTGTAAAAACAAAAAATGGCAACCCCAATTAGACTCAGCACGTTTTTGGACTGTGGGGGGAAACACGAGTACCCAGAGAAAACCCCACAATGACACGGGGAGAACATACAAACTACACACACAGGAAACCCTGGCGGAGACTCGAACCCAAGTTCCAAAGGTGTGAGGTGACAGTGCTAACCGCTGTGTCACCGTGCCGCCCCTTAAAGGTGAACTTTTACACTGTAATCAAATCTCCCTCCTATTACAGCCATTATAAGACCTAGACAGTAACAGCAACAGATATACAGAAATATACACACAGACACACACACACAATCAGACATAAATACACAGCCTGGTTGACCTGGTTGTCTGCAGGTGTTGCCTGGAGTAGTAGACTGACTGTGATGTGTACAGGTGTGTTGAAGCAGATGAACTTCTCCTGGACCAGTAAAGAACATGTAATATCCTCCTGAGACCCAAGGAAAAAAAGTATCTTTCAACTTCAGGTTATTTGTGATTTTCTATGTCTTTGGAGGAAATAAAACATCTTACAATTTAGATTTTTTCAAATTTATTTTTATTTTTAATTTCACAGCATGTCCTCTTCAGTGTACAACAGGAATAAATAAGTTTTCTTATATCAGTGAAAAGATGCAAAAACAAAATGTCCACTACAGAGGACACAAATGAATGGCCCGGGTCTCAGGAGGATATAAAAGCGTGAAATACAGAGTTTAAGACACTAGACTATAAGGCTGCTCATAAACCAGAGAGGAGCAGCGGGATTAGATTGGTGAGATTCAGCTGAATCGGCACTTTGGCTGAAGTGATTATATAACAAACATCACAAATCTCAGCCGGATCATCAAGCTGTCACTAATGCAAACAAGACCAGTAAATATACCTGTCACATCTCCGCATCCCATGCTTTATATCTCCACATTACACATTTTAACGTTATTTACGTACCTTACATATGCTAGCCAATAAAAAAACAACATTAACAGAAAAGTATAGCTCTAAATTGAAAATGCTACCTTCTGTTTCTAGAACCTCATTTCTGGTACTTGGGATTCAAAAAAGATAAGAATTTTGTTGTTGCCATGACACCAAGGAACACCTGTCAACAATCAAGGGGCTGTAGCGCAGCCTGATCGCCAACTTGGACAGGAAGTGGTATCGCAAGTTGAGTCAGACTGTCTACTCATGGCTTCTAACCCTAGGCTAGTGATGTCTAATTGGACGCATCTCATTGTCAGCTTCGCTTCCTCACGTTGTCCTCTTGCTCTAGGGTCATACAAGAACATACAAACCATGTATTTAGTGATTATAATTTTGATTGCAAGAACTGGTCGCAGGCAAGAGCTTATGGGTAACTTAAGGATATGCAACGCAAATGGCATTGAGCAGGGATCAAACTTTTATCTCAAAATCACAGGCACGATCCAGCAGGGAGGCCAAGTAGCCCAATAAAACTCCCAGGACCCTATAGCCTGAGGAGCTTATTGATCTTATGCCATGACGCCATGGTCCTAACGTGATAACGTAGCTGCTGTGAGCCTACCTGCGCCTCACTAAGGCTATGGTGGCAGCAAATCTGGAAACATTCAGACATAGCTCACATTAGGTCCACTATTACGACAAGGTAGGAAACAGGCCTAAGGGGAACAGGGGTGACAAGCCATGCAACACAAAAAAGAGCCCCCCCCAATTTAATTTCTCGAGTTACCAAGGAGACACACAGTACCTGCAAATCCCATTACCGTGGCTGTGGAACTGTCATTGCTCCTAACCTCCTTGCAGTCTTGTTAAGAGTTTGATCACAAAAAAGAACATCCTGTTAACTGTGATGAGCGGCTTCAAAAGAAGAACACGGAGAAATAACACAGCACATGGACAAAGGAGTTTCACCAAGTTTTTATTGAAGACCGGAAAAAATAACATGATCCATTTGCAAAGAATATCTTATTCTCTTACAGTTAAAGCAAATTACTCATCTTTAGTAAAGTGCACTTTTTAATTCACACTGACCTCCGACCTTCAGGTGGCACTCTATCCTATCAGAGAAGGATGCTAAATTTATGCTTCCTATAGGTCTGGGAGGGTCATACAATTAATACTAATATAGAACACAGTCTGAATCAGCCTGTGCAGTGGGTCTAAAGTTGAAGGAACAGATCACCAGAAGGTTGTTAGGTGAATCCCACGGTCCATCCTATTGACACCAAACACATTACTAATGTGGTAGATTACTATCGATATGGATGGAGGCCATTAGACTGAAATTCAGGCTATGATAAAGTGACTTAGAGTAAAGGGGGTAACAAGGCATGGCCTTTACCCATGACGGTGTACCTGCATATTAATGGGGAGTAACAGTGTCTCTCTGAGCCTCTGAAATCCTCACCACTGAAGCTACAAAACTAAGGGTGGACAGAGAGGAGGTGAAGTACATTTAGTATTTACTATGACCGAAAATAGAAATATTTATATACTTACTTTACTTAGAGATTAGTTAACAGCTACAAGCAGTCAATAATAGTTCTGCTGGAGACCTTCAAAGGTGTAATCAACGAGAAAAACCACACCCTTGTAGTAGAACTAGCAGCCTTGCAGAGTTTAGTCCTTTTAAAAAATATAGTGCTATTTCTGTACACACACAGATTTTCTCTTTTGTCCCCCAAGGTAGTATTTTATACCTTAAAGTTAGCTCTTCGGTTTTGGCACTGAGGTGAACCACACAGCCTTTGTTCACACCATTTTGCTGGAAAGACGTAATTGGCTATGGGGTGTGGTCTGTGGGTTCAAGGGGGCGGGGCTGGAAACTGAGTGAGCCAATCAGATCTCCCGTTAACGAGAAGCGCCAAGAGAGATCATTAACACATGATCCCTCTGCCAAAGAATAAGTTAAAACTCTCTATAGCTTTGAGCATCTATATGGTTATTTAGAGACTTTCAAGAAAGACGATGCAAGTCTTACGGCTGGAATTAAAAACACTAGGGAGAAAGGTAAAGACAACAGCCTTGGGGCCAACTTCCCTACATCTGGGATGTTTTTCTACAAAAACAAACATAAGAAAACAGCACTAATCTCACCAACCAACAGCCCAGAGGCAGTGTGGCTCAGCAGGCTGGGACGCTGCTCCTATGATTGGAAGGTCTCCGGGTCAAATCCCAGTGTCAGCAGAGTTATTTCACCGTTGGGCCCTTGAGCGAGACCCTTAACCCTTGTACATCGCTTTGGATAAAAGTGTGTGTAAGGTAATGACAAAGGATCGGTAAAGATCCCTTTTAGCCCATGGTTTTTGCAGGTAAGGACAGTCCAATCAAATCCTGACAGTGGTTAATTCTCCATGGTGAAGTCGGAGAGCTAACTAGTGACCTAACTTCGGTCAGCAGCAATACTTCTAACAGCTATAACATGGTGTAGACACCTTCAGTATTAAGCAACAGAAAGACCTGAGCCTGGCATCCACCCTTCATCACCATCATCCAAGAAGCACTTATGCTTTGTTCCCAGAAACATGATCCAGTTACCCATCACAATTCCCACACCAGACAGCAAATCACCTTCATGTTCTATGACCAAGAAGGCACCTGCAGATTTCTCTTCCGGCCACCAGGGGGAGTAGTGACTTACAGGTAATCACATAAGACCTCACCTAGAGGGCAAGGCACAATCTGTGGCCTCGCAGGATTGCAAAACGGCCTTTTGATTCGTAGTCAGAATCAAAATGCCGTGACAATGCCCATCACAAGTACTATTACCCAAGTGTCCATCCACCACTTTTGCCAAAATAATATCCTGCTGGTCACTTCCTGTTCACGGAGGATGTATACCGCCCATTAAATTGATGGCCCATACCTGTCTCCACAGTGTTGGTGGGCTGAGTAATCAATGGCACCAAAGTTTTCAGGTCATCAAACCTCAAACTCTCTTTTCCACCTAAAGCCCATTAAAAGACCGAAGGCCAGAAATTTCATAGACACCTCAAACCTCACAAACTAAATATCTGCACTCAACACCTCCCAATGGTCTCTGCACTCAACACCTCCCATTGACTCGCTGTGCCCCCTACTGGTACACACTCCGTACCAAAACAGCCAGCACCTCTAAAAATGCTAAGTATTAAATAAGGTCTGACATCCAGGGTCAGGGAATGCTTGCAGTCGTGGTTGGCGTTCACACATATATACTTCACACAAATGTCTCTGAAATAAGTGAGTCTCATCTTCAGCTACATATTTTGGCAGGACCATGGTCATGTGGTCCACCTCATGGACCAATTAGAATAAAGAAAATTGAATATAATCCAAACCTGAACCAAATAAAAGAAGACACATAACTGCTTAGCAACCATAACCATGGGAACATGAGCCCTCTGGTCTTAGCCGGTCTGGTTCTCTGTGCTCAGGACAGCGACTGGGTGATGAAGAACCTGGCCACTGGTTCTGCTCTGGCTTATTGGTTCTGTGCAGTCCTGGACTGATGTTAAAGTGCCTTTGGGTGCAGGTGAGAACAGCGTGGTGTCAGTGTCGTGCTGAGCACAGAGAGGGGAAGGACAGGAGAACCGGCCTTTGCCTGACAGCGTCCCTCCGGACCGGCCATGGGGGGGTTAGCTAGATCATGGAGGGTCAAGGTTTTTGATTGGATGTCGTCTTCCTCGGACTGGGTAGAGGTGGCGACGAGCATAGCTTGTCCACACCCCCCCCCCCCTCCCCTCCCCTC
>JAODLD010000001.1:21536918-21555526 GCA_026781065.1 Mormyrops boulengeri
CTCCCCTCCCCCCCCCATTACTCCCGGGACTGGTAAAACAGGATGTACCCGGACTCTGAGTTTTTCGAGATGTCGGACGTCAAGCCGTAGAACTCCTCGATGGCCTGAGCATCGATTTTCTGCATGGGGGACAAAACAGCAAATCAGACACGGCCGAAGCCCTGTGCAAGTAGCAGCGTGTGCCAGGCACAGTGGGATTCTTACCTCCACGATGTCATCATCAAACAGTAGCCAGAAGCCGTGGCTCTTGACAATGGTGATGTAATGTCCTCTGTTGGGGCCACTGGCGAGATAAGAGAAGAGGACCCTGAGTAAACAGCGGCCTATTGGTAGGGGTGTGTGTTCGCAGGTTTGTAATGTCCCCACAATGAAGTAAAACCTCTTACTTTTTAGCTTGTGGGGACATTTCTCAGGTCCACACAATATAAACCTCAATGTTATAAAAATCCATGAATGCAATCAAAAAACTAAAAATGCCTAAAATCTTGTATTTTGTTTGTTTCCTTATGGTTAATGTTAGGGCTGGGTAAGGGTTAAGATCATCATGTTGGGATTAGAGTTTTCCCCATAGAAATGAAGAGTCCCCACAATGATATAATCACAAACCTGTGTGTGTCGGTGTGTGTGTGTATGAGTATGTGTGTGTATTCTGTACCTGCCGCAGTGCACCACCACGGCCACCAAGTCGTACATGCGATCCAGGTTGACTGCGTCGCCAGACGTGTTGAAAAGGCGCAGCTCCAGCGGGAAGACGACACGGTAGGAGAGCTTGGTGTAGCGGTGCAGCTGCTCCATGTACTTAAATCTCTTCAGGTGCAGGGCTAGTATCATGGGCAGCCTTTTCACCCGCATGCTGCACCAACACATAGCAGATTACACACAGAGGGTGTTACAGACAGTGTTACACACAGAATGTTACACACAGAGGATGTTACAGAAACACAGGGAGTTACAGACAGAGACACAGTGTTACACACACAGCACATTATGGACAGAGACAAAGCGTTATACACACACGTTACAAAACAGTGTATTACAGACAGAACGTTACATACCGAGACAAAGCATTAGACACCACATTACAAAGAGAGGGCTTTACAGACAGATAGACACACAGCCTTACACACACAGAGCGTCACAAACATAGCATTACACACAGAGATAAAGTGCTACAGACACACAAAGCGTTAGACACACAACATAATGCACAGTGTTACACACACAATTATACCCACACAAAAGGGATTTCACACAGACATATCACACACACACACACACACACACACACACACACACACACACACACAGCATCACACATAATGTCACCCACACACACACTCCCGTCTCTAAGCACACTGACCGCTTCTGCGCCTCCTGCTTGCTGCAGCATGTCTCACAGTAGTACTTGTACTCACTGCACAGCGTCTCTGTGTTACTGAAGTCCCTGCAAAACAGTTACCACTGCATACAGTTTTTACTGCCCTTACAGTGCAGCACTGAGATTACTGCATGCTCATACTGCAATGCACTTAAAAAAAAAAAAAAAACACTGCTGAAATGTCACTAAGGCTGTCACTGCAGTTCACATTAACAGTCTAGTGCCAAACACACTCAAACCTGAATTTGAAGCGTTCCCCTGCTTCAAACAGCTCACTTTTCATTCTCTTACCTCAGACAGTGCGTTATTGATGTGTTCTGCTCCACATCTACAGAAAGGTCCAGAAAGTCTTCATCCTTACTGCTGACCTGCAGGGTGTAATAAAAGAGAGGTAATTGACTACAGCTTTAAATCACATCACAGCTTTAAATCACACACTGCACCCAGGGGTAAAAACAATGAATCCTTGGGTATTCCCCTCAGGAGTTTAACTGCTTACCAGAGTGAACCTTGGATTTTCAGGAATGAAGGGAACAGCAGTTCTATTTTTCTACAGAATATAGTTCTATATAATGCACTTGGAGATTTGGTTCAAATGTAAAGTGTGTTACAAATAAAATGTATTAGTTTTTATTATTATGATCAAAAGGCATTCATAACCATTCATAACCATTCAGATGAGCCTTCCCAGAATTCTACTATCTCTTGGTCACAGGGGTGGGTTTGTCGTTTCTGGGGCCCTACACAAAAAGTCACTTCAGGGCCCCTTGCACCCCCTAGTGGAGTAACTGTTTGAGGCTAATAGGAAGCCCCACGCAAAAACATGGGTCCATTGGTAGTAACATGGAAACCCTCTGCCCACACAACATATCAGTTTTCCATGTCAAAATCTACTGGCATGTCAGAGTAAGGAGAACCCCCCCCCCCCTCCCCCGTGCTGTGAGCGAAACCTCAGCTCCCAGAATCCCAGGTTAATGAGCTCACTGTCTCGCAGTTGAGGCAGCGCGTCTCATTGGTCAGCGTGCCCTGGAAGATGTCGTGCACCCAGGTGGGCTCTGCCTTGCTCTCCTCCGCCTGTCCACATGGCACCGAGCCGTTCTTCAGCCTGCCGTTCTGTTTCTCCTGCTTTTCCTCCTGCAGGATGTCGGCCACCGTGTTCAGCAGGTAGTTGAGAAACTCGTGAGCGTCCTGCTGCATGTAGTTGTCAAACAGGTCTGCGGGGGAGAGGGGAGGTGATAGAGAGCGGGGCTGTTAAGACAGAGGTGCAAACACTTGTGACACGTACAGTCTTTGTACACGCCTAGATCACATGCATTACCATGATGACCAAGAGGAAGAAGCCATTTTTTCAGGTTTGTACATCCAAAAGGTCACAATTATGATCCTTAGGATGCATATCAATGCAAAATTATCAGAATTTAAGAAAAACAATATGTCACTTAAACGTCACTTGTAAACTGAAAGGTTTCAATAAGTGATGCAATCTTTTATCCAGTTTTATCCAGATTGATAACAATTTGTCACAGCACGATGAATTATTCATTGCTTCAAGGTACATTGGACACATCCTGTCCTTGTGATCGATATCCAGAACCACTTTTTACTTGCATGGGGGCTGTGGATTGGGGCATTGCAAAGCTATGCCGGAGCGGCTCAAGGGGGAGCTTTCAGGAGGTCGGTCTGGGTTCGTAAACTCTTCAGTACAGGGCAGTAAAGGGGGCTGGAGAAAGCCACTCAACAGAACCTTCCTGGCCAGACGTGGTGAGGATTTACACCCGCACAGCTGTTGTAAACATAATGCAATAAAAAAATAACCTACAGTGGTGGAGTATGGGAAGCATTAAGTATCTTAACTGAATGAGCCAGAATAGAAAAATCATGCAGTTGGACATTACTGCGTGCAGTGAATCACAGCCAGGCAACATTAGCTACTATGAGCATCAGAAATGAACTACTCTTTAACAGCTGAGCTATGAAGCACACGGATTCATCAGACATGACTAGGTGCTCATGAGCCTCATGCGCTGATCTGACAGAGCCCTTACAAATTAATAAATTAACATTTCCTCTGCACACACGAATGAATGAATGAATTTATACAGTGCTTTTCACGACACCCAAAGCGCTTTAGAGGACCAATGGGAGCCACTTCGACCACCATATGGCAGTTATTACCAGCTGCGACAAGGCCCCACGCGTCTATCAGGCATGGCGAATCGCTCACCGTTCTCCTTGCGAAGCCGTGAGATGAACTTCTTGGGCGGGATGACGCCCACCTTCTTCTTCTGCGTGGCGATGCTGTGGAAGAGGTCAGCCAGGCAGGTGAGCAGGTTCTCCTTCTTGCGCTGGCCGGCCTTGTAGGCGAGGACGTTCTCCCGGAACGGCCGGCAAAAGTACAATGCTTGCAGCACCGAGTTGCAGTAGCAGGTGTTGCCGAACTGGGCGGGGGGGGGGGGGGTCAGTGAGGCAGAACATATATACCCTTCAGCAAGGTAAAGTACCCAGCAGTTCGGCATAAAATAGACTAATCTGCTTATTTATCTTTTTTAGTTTATTTATAGTGAAGCCTCATTATAATGTCTGTAATATACCCACATATCAACAATCTACATAAGTGAGTTGAAGATGGACAGATGGATGGATGGCTTAACCATATCCCTATTATGATTCAGATCCTGGCAGACTGAAGAGATATGTTGAGCAACACTCACGTTGACCAATCCAAAGTAGTGTTCATTGATTGGGAATTGTTCTGGACCAATGTCTTTCTCCAGTGCAGAGGCATTGGTGCCCTGTGGGACAAACAGCATAAGAGCAGAGTGAGGATAGAATCTCAAAGACACGATTATATGGGCACCTTTTCATTTTTTATTTTGAATGCAGAAATAACAGATTTAAGCAGCTGTAGATGTTGCATATACAAAATAGCATTATTTGTATTTATATACAATTGACAGACAGTTGACACATGAAGTTTAATGATGCATATGAATCATAATGCCTCTGATGGAAATGAGAGCAGCAGGAGTTGTAGAGCGAGAACAAGGAATAATCGCTCGTCTGAATGCCGGTTCAGCTACATCATGCGGAAAACGGGCAATATCCTATGACGATTAAGACACGGCGCCGCAAATAGTCCTTGCGAGGGATCGAGCTTCCCAGCAAACACAACACACAGATCCGAATACACCAACACTCATTACTGTTGTAATACTGCCATCACAACGGTGCTGGCATACTGGGTCTGAGTAATGCCGCCATACCCGCCCCCCATCAATTAGGATGTCTCTACCTATACTGACGTGACCCTAACACTTACAGGAAAAGTAATGGATGTATTGCTGACATCACACTGTCTAAAGGAGTGTATGGCATGGTGGTCCTCCAGAGTTGGGGGGGGGGGACCCCACATGAACATGTAGAAAGAGATGCAAACTCCATGTAGGTATAGCTTGTGCCCTGTGCCCCCCAGCAAACCAAAAGGCAGATAAATACCAACGCAAGGAAACTTTAAATCTACTTCAGTTTTCCCGTTTTCTGTTTAGGGAAGAAACACCCACCGGATGCATGTAAGCGGTGTCTCAGACTCAAATCTCCACTCCGGTGCAGTAGAGGACCAGGTGACGATAGTATGACCACCATAACGAAACGCATCTGCACTTACTGAAAAAGCACGGAACCCCATCCCGGGAACATTAGCCAACTTGCCGTGGGTTTACCATCACTCGCACTTTCTTCACTAGCAGCACCCACTACCATTTATAAGCATAGCTTAAGCCATTTCGGGATCACACAAGCTCTGGGACTAGAAGACAGAAGAACGCACTTGGTCAGCGTCTTTAAAACGAGACGTCAGCTCATAGACAGCAATGGATTTTAAGAGAATCTAACTACTTAACGCTTGGAAACAATTAGGTTTGGTAGCTGAAAACAACGCACCTGATCTATCATTAGGCGAATGGGAGAGCGAGTTTTCTGAAATGCGCGATAAATGTTGCATGGCGACACGACCGGCAACTGTCCAGCGATCGCCCGTGCATTGATGATAGCATTCATCTCAGACATTACTCACCATATTACAAATGGAGGCGATGTTTCTGACAGTCATTTAGTTTACAGGGTCCTCCTCACCGCCATGCTTTATGAAATAAACATGATCGCGAGTGCAGAACGACGCCGGAGAGTACCCCGCTTTACAGCCGCAGCCGAGGGCCAACCTGCAATTCCAAAACCCCGAAAAGTGACTTTTGTCGGCCACCGAGATACAAACTGCGCCGTTCACAGTGGGATATCTGTACGTGCAGTGTGCAGGAAGGAATTTCTTTTTATGAATAATATCCGGTGCCTGGTTCAGTGCATTGGCAATCGCCTGTCTTTGATTAAAACGACGGATGAATGGACAGTAAACACCGATAATTGCGGCAGGTTGATGGCATTGGATTACAACCTATTCCCTGCGAATTGACGGTCCCGCCCACCGAGGCAGAAAGATGCAGACGGCTTAAGGCGGAACTCGAGAGGCTTGCGAATCGACCAATGAGAAGCTGGACAATGACTGCAAACTTGTGTTGAGACCAATCAAACAGAAGCTAAGGCGGGAAAGAAAATGTGGAGTCCAGGAGATGAACTCCAGCGGATGTGGTACAGTATAAGTACAGTAAATACTGTACAGCATTTGACAAGACTTTGCAAGTTGGTGTCGTCATCTTCGTCTTATTGGCTTTTGAGGTGAATTACACGTACATTTATTGAGATGAGCTAAATCATAGAAATCAGAAATAATTAACAGGAGGTGAGTAATCCAAGTCACATAAATACCAGTAAATGTTTACCGTTATGTAACCCACCGTTAGCAAACACATTCAGGAAATTATTTGTTGGCCATATTTATTTTTGTCTTAGATTCAGTTTACATACAGACTCATCAGTAAGTCTAATCCTGTTTAGTTTTTAGTAAGAACTTAATGTGCTTGTCATATGTACAAAGATCACCTGGAATAACACTTACACAATCAGTCTACTATAGATAATTAGTAACCACTGCAGATAAAATGATGTATATTGAAAAAGAAATTACTATAACAAAATGCACAAAAGAATGTTATTGGTTACTATTATACAGCTTCGAATGGGCTCTGAATATTGCGCATTCACGTTCTAAATAAACGACTCATTTTGGTGAAACGTAAATTTGTATGAAGATGAATTTGAAATCACTACGCGCAAACGTGCCGTAGCTTTTATATCCAATTTTAATTGGTGAAAATAATTTTAAATTGTCATCTATATGGTTTTCATATAATAACTACTGTAAATTATAGGTCGTTAACCGATAACCGGGTTTATTTCCCGGGGTTTTGTAGATTGTGCTTATTGTTTCAGGTATCCTAGTTTATAACATTTCATGTTACATAATTAAATTTGAAAGTACACAATTGATTATCTACAAACGGTACGATGATTACAGTAATTAATTCTATTTAACGACTTCACCCCTTATAGGTTCTTTACTATTAAAAAGTCCGCTTCCGTAGTTATTATTTCCCGGGGCATCTCGGGATATGTAGTACGTGTCATATAATGGTAACGCAGCGCTAAACAACTGCCGGTCTCTTTATCTCTGCCCACCAAGGAAGGCGGACGTGTTCTTCTCTGGCTGAGTGAAGGCTAAGTAAGTTTCACATCTGTATAATGCAAGAAAAATACGAGTCGGGGAAGCCGTTTCTGGATGCTTTATTTTAATTCTTTCTTAATGATACTCTGTCGTGGCTCATTTTTCAAACCTTAATTTAACTAAAGCTTTCTTTAGGCTAGGCTAGGCTAAGCTAAGTAGCCATGTTAGCTGGATGTTACCACGTGGTAGAGAAATTCGGGCCACGTGAACACTAAATGCCCTATAGTTCATAGAAAGGATTTTTGGAAATAACAGTATAAACATGGCCTGTGCAGAAACAACGCTTATTCCTGGATTATCTGATCATACATAAAATATTTACATTACATTTATAACGAACTGAAACGCGTGGCTTTATGCAACATCTGTAAGTTACTAATGAATAATTTACAGAAAACCTTCCTTTCTAGAGATTACTCCATAAAGTAATGAGTGGTCCGTGGATTTATTCTGAGCGTCATCCCCTTTTCTGCCCATTTAAGACGTGTATCGTGTCTTAAATGACTAACACAGGGGGGTAGAGCACATCTCTCATAAACCTAAAGCGGAGGCTTTAATCCACGCTTTGGATCCTGTCGGGAGATACACGTTTATTGGTTATGTAATGCAGCTATTTAAAGCAGCTGTTAATGCGGACGAACATTACGAGAGTAATTGAGATCAAATGTCTTTCTCATAGATATTACCGCTGGGCCACAAACCGACTACCTTGCAGCTGGGATGATCTTTCGAGAAATCCAGCCAATGCCACTGGCAAAAAATAATGTCGTCTTGCGTCAAATTAGTATTAGTATCGCTCTCCTGCATGGACCATGTTTCAACTTTTTTAATTTTATTTTTAGTCTGGCTTTTATCATCGACCGGAGAGATGTTTAAAATGTGGAATGGGGTCCCAGCACTGCTGGAGAAACTTCAAACACGAACGCCTTTGACATGTTTAAAGTGTACCTCTGCTGCTAGATTGTTTAGTACTTGGTTTTACTTACTTATCTGAAGTTTAATACTAAAATTAGTTTCTCAGCTGTATCTCTGCTTCATTACGTACTTGAATTAATCGGCAGACCTGGATGGGTAATTGACGTGTCTTCTCTGTCTTGCAGGATGAAGGAACCAATGATTGCTGCATCCTGGAAATAGGAGCCATGCGAAAGGTATGACTTTCCAGATTATCTCCAAAGCTGATAAACTATAATGGAAAGGTTAAGCCATCCGCAGAATCAGGTCCCCTTTTTTGCCCATTTAAGACGTGTATCGTGTCTTAAATGACTAACACAGGGGGGTAGAGCACATCTCTCATAAACCTAAAGCGGAGGGTCGAATCCACGCTTTGGATCCTGTCGGGAGATACAACCCATGGTTGCTTCCTGTGTTTCTGGATTTGTGCTCCTGAGTTTTCCTGGGTGCGTGTTGAAGCGTGCAGCTTTGGCATTTTGGGATTCCGGCCGAGTTAAATGTTCAACACTGATAACAGCATGGTGGTGCTTAAGAGCCCTGGTTTGGAGGCCAGTGTGCATGAGATGAATCCTGCTCTTCAAGGGCTGTGCACACTTTGTACCAGTATCCGAATGAAAAGTCAGCTAAATTTGTTTGGTGTTTGCCAGCTGTCAATAGAGAAGCAAGAACGTGACAGAACTCTGACGTATTCTCTTACAGGGATGGATTCAGACATTATGTCCCTAAAAAAAACAGGACGCAAAAGATGTTCCTCGTTGGCCCTAAATGGTGAGCTGATTTCAGGAGGCCTTCTCTTTTACCTTTGAATAGGTGGTTTGTCCCTCTGAAAATAGCCCGGCATGTAATGCATGATGTGATTTGTGAAGTTAAAAAGCTTGTTAGAGAAAGATTCAATGTCTGTGATACAATTAATAAAGCTTTTTTTTTAATAAGTGTTAAATGCTCGTAGGTCTGATTTGTTGAACTGTGACATCATCAATCAATGTACCAATGAATGGACGTCTCCTGGTCTCCATGGTTACCTTCCATGCTTGAGCACTTGAATGCTTTTGAGCTCACTGCTACCTTCACAGCTGCTTCCCAAACACAGGGTCATAAAAATACCTGGCCACGTCCCCTGTCACGTTTCCCTTCTGTAACAGTCAGCATGACATGTAAATTTTGTTGTGGATTCACGTTGGACAACAGGTGGGACCATGTCTGGCTGGTTTCCATTGAATAAGAATACATCCCTGCACAATTACGAAGCTGTGATCCTTTTCATACAACATCTCTGTTGTAACCCCCAACTGGAAATGATTACAATTAGAAATTAGTGCAACAGTGGACATGGTGATATATATGGACAAAATATGCTATACTCAATACTTTGGCAGCATCTTCCACTATTCCATTCATTTTAATAGATCCTTTTATCCAAAGCAACAGACATTTTTGAGAAGTCGGGGTCAGTCGGTCCCTGGGGCAGGTTAGGGGCCTGACTCAACCATCCAAGTGTGTGATCACTGACTATACAGGCACAGTCCCCTGAGCTACACATCTGCCCTGACAATACCAATCTGAAAAACGGGACATCCTAAGTCTTGGATTTCACAAGGAAGTTTAATCTGCATCCTTATGCTGGTTGGACTCAGTGGTAGGAAATGCAGGACAGGAATGGCGTGTGGGTGTGCCCAGTGATGGGTTGGCGCCCCATCCTGGCTCATTGCCTGCCTTGTGCCTGCAGCCTCCGGGAGAGGATCCAGATTCCCTGTGACCCCGAATAGGGTAAGTGGTTACAGAAGATGGATGTTTTTGGACAGGTGCTGCACAGACTGATTCAGCCAATTAGCATGTCATTGTTCACAATGATGGAATTCCGTTTAGTATTCACTAGAATGCCGATACCAGAGGGGTTTTCTACACTTTAGCTTTTTATGGGCAGCGACAACAGCAGGGTGGTGTGCCTGTAATTGAAAGGCTGCTGGTTTGAATCCTGTGCTTGGCAGGATTGCCACATCACTGGTGGACCCTCAAACAAGGCCATTAACTCCCTGAAAAATGCTGGAGGGGGTGACCAACCCTATGCTCAGACCCAGAGAGCAACATGGGACATGTGAGAACAAATGTGACAAAGTACCTGTACTTATAGAAAACTTTATTTGGCATTTGATTTAATTCAATCATGAGAGGTGATTGGCTGATTCCATTTTTAAGTATTTAAATTTGACAGTGGCCAATGGGCATTAGCACATTAGCATCAGCCATAACCAAGTGCCCTATTAGTAGGAAGACAGAATTAGCACAGAGACTTAGCATGTGCTTGCTAACGGCCCTGGCATTTAAAAAAAGATCCCTGCAGATGAAGGCCATAACCCCAAGTATAAACCTTGACACCTTCTATTACATTACGTGAAGGCTGTACTGAGGCTGCTGCACACTGTTCCCAGCTGGGCGACAGATCCCAGGCAAAGGGTGGGCAACTGGAGGGTTCACCCGCACAGGGATTGGTTTCCAGGTATTAACTGCCATGGCAACGGTAGAACAATGGCTGCAGTGTGCAGCTCAGACATGCATTCTGGTAAGTGGATTTTTTACATACATTTTGGTGTGTCAGTGAGTAGGATCCCCCTGAAACAAGTGTGATGATACAGAAGATGTTGATTGACCCTCATTAAAGTTCCTAATTGTCTCTATACTAATATAGTCTCTGTTTAGCTTACAAACAAACATACAGGAGAGTCCAAAGCTTGGTGTACTGTAAGTCCAAGCTGATCTGCTTCACTACTGACTGTGACAAGTTCCCCATGTCGCTTACATCGAGTGCCAGTAATGGTGTAACTGAAGAGCTTCTCTCTGCAGCTCATTTAAGAGCCAATCGGGTCACTGATACCTGAGCCAAAGCATTCACTGGCCCTGCTTTCTCAATCCTACATCATTTTCAATAAAAGCACCTGCAAAACAAATTAAATGTACACAGGAGTATAAAAATATTTTCCCAACAGAGCTCCATTCTCGCCGTTTCTTCCAGGCAGGTAACTCCAGACCCTCGATTACACATGAAAAAGTTGTGTCCATCTCCCATATAGTACAGCAGAATATTTTTTATCCTTTAAAAAAAGCTGGGTTTTGAACAATCCAGACCCTGTTTTGCAGCTTTCGTGCCACATGACATTTGTGAGGATATCTGCTGTCCACATGGGCACACAAAAGCTGCCCATGTGCTCCGTCTGTGAGGGTAACAGCAAGTCCCTACTCACAAGATGTCACAGCTGGGACTTGTGGCCCATCCATTGAGCACAATGCTGTTCAGGACCATTCAGGACTATTGAGTCCTGCTGGAGAACTCAAACATGGTAATAGGCCTCTTTCCCAAACTCCCGTTAACTGCCACATGAATGAAGAATCATTCTGCGGATCCGGATCAGAAGGGGTCCTACCTGTCCAGCCATCAAGGTGCCATTTTTGTATCTAGAATGCTAGCACATTACTCTGGACCCGACTCCCCATTAAGAAGCAGCTGCTGTAGTTTAGAAATGAAAGTGTAGTAAAACACTAACCTTTTCCCAAACAGTGGCCCTTTAGAGGTATTTTACCAAGGAAGTCCTGCATAAAAGATCTGACCACTCCAGAGAAAGTCATTGAACAGAAAAAGAAAAGGTCGAAGTGCTATGAATATGCCGAGGTACGGGAATCTGCGGCATAAACACAAGATGACACACTGCTGAGGTAATGAGTTCCAGTGAAAGCGGCGGGCGTGCGAGGTCTTTGTGGAAGCCACTCGCACGCCAGGCTCCTCGCACAAAAGCAGCCCTGCCTGGTAACGTAGACAGCCCTCGTCATGTCTGCCCTTGAGTGTGATGACGGGCCCATATTAATATATGAAGGAGGAGAAGCTATACAGGACTGGAGCAGGGAGCTACTACTTGCATTATTTTTCCAAAGTGATGTGGACTTTTTGAGAAAGCAGGGTCAGCCACTCCCTGGAGTGATTTAAGGGCCTTGCTAATGAGCCCAACAGTGAAATTACTCTGCCAAGTCTGGGCTTTCAATCAGGGACCTTCTGATCACAGGCACAGTGTGGTAAGCTGCTGAACCACACAACACCATACTCAGTAGCCTGCTTTGTGGAAAGCAGAAGCAGGGAGTTAGTTTACCTAGATGGCTGCCCTGTGGTTCTCTGGAGCAGTGAGCTTGATTACCCAGAAGGCCACCCTGTGGTTCTCTGGAGCAGGGAGCTGGATTACCCAGAAGGCCACCCTGTGGTTCTCTGGAGCAGGGAGCTGGATTACCCAGAAGGCCGCCCTGTGGTTCTCTGGAGCAGGGAGTTGGATTACCCAGAAGGCCGCCCTGTGGTTCTCTGAAGCAGGGGGCTAGATTATCCAGAAGGCCGCCCTGTGGTTTTCTGAAGCAGGGAGCTGGATTACCCAGAAGGCCACCCTGTGGTTCTCTGGAGCAGGGGGCTAGATTATCCAGAAGGCCGCCCTGTGGTTCTCTGAAGCAGGGGGCTGGATTACTCAGACAGCCGCCCTGTGGTTCTCTGAAGCAGGGAGCTGGATTATCCAAACATGCATATTCACTGTCACAAGTTGATGCTGATTAACTACTAAACTCAATTTCTTTTTCCCCCAGATTTTCACTCAATTTAAGTGTCACAAACGTGCATTAGCTATTGCGACCTGTGCTACCCCCAGGAATCCCCTGACACAGTGTGCCTTTCTTAGTAATTCTTTTTCGATAAAACAATCGCAGTCCAAATCAGATTTATAGTGACCTCATCTCATTACCTCTGCAAGAGTAGTGGCGTAGAACAGGACTGGCACCTGAGCCCATGTGGGCCAGGGTGGTGCTGTAACAGCAAGCAGAACCTCCACCCTGTGACTGAAACCCCAGCCGACGTGACCCGCTGTGCACACATTCCAGCAGTAGTAATGGCTTTATTGCTGTGCTTTGGGCTCTGTGTGTTGGGGTGTCTACATTCCACAGACTCCTGTAGGGGGAGGGAGGTTTGGTTCTTTTAAATCAGGTGGGGGGTGTTCTATTCTATTTTTGGAAGGGTAGAAAGAGGGTTAGGGGCTGTAGCTAATTGCTTTGTTGAAAGAACTGCACTGTATAACTTAACAAAGAGCAGACTTGTCCCTGGTATGATATGATGCATATTGGTGGCTGGGAGAGCTTGACAGTGCTCAATCACCTTTGAGAAAAGTTCAGCAAGTTCAGGGAACTAAGGAAGGCTCACAGTTACTGGTTTGGGTCTAGGGGTAAGATTGGGGCCTTAAGTTACTGAATTGTGGTCTGTGGATCACAGAGTCTGTCACAGATTTACAGTATCTCAGTCTGTTTCAAAAAGAGTCACAGTATTTCAAATACTGAGTCTGTCATGGAGTCACAGTATCACAGATAGTCATAAAGTCACAGTCACAGACACAGAAAGAGTCTGCATCACAAATTCACAATATCACAGACAGGGAGTCTGTCACAGATTTACAGTATCACAGTCTGTGTCACAGAGTCACAGTATTTCACAGTATTGCAGATACTGAGTCACAATATCACAAACATAGTCCGTGTTACAAAGTCACAGTATCACAGACACAGATAGTCTGTCAAGTGTCAGTATCACACACATAGCAAGAGTCTGTGTCACAAAGTCACAGTATCGCAGACAGAGGGTCTGTCAGAATCTCAGTATCACAGACGCAGAGTCTCAGTATTGTACACACCACACAGTGAGAGCACCACATAGTCACAGGCCATGTGCAGGAATGTAAATAAGGTGGAAAACATGGATCTGGGAGCTGTGCTGGATCGCGTGCCATTCAGCACTGGGACCAGGCCGGGATTGCATTCCTCCACGCATGCCAGAGACGCCCATACAAACTTAGACGACTGACATGTGTGAGTACGCAAAACTCGGTGCTGAGCCAAAACGTGTCCATTTCAGAGGAAAATCACGGGGGGGGGGGGGGAGGGCTATTGGGAGGGGGGGCTCTCCTGCTTTGCGTGTCATGCAGCTTTTAGAGGCCCACTTGATCATCTCCCCTGGAATGTGAAAACATAATTACGTCTGCGAGGCCTGAACATGTCAATAAATAAAATGGGAGAGCAGGAAGATTGCTGAGCATCGCGAAGAGGTCGATCAAAGAGCACAGCCTCTGCAATGAAGATCCACTACAGCCTCATTCAGCCTGTACAGGCTGATTACTTATAGGTAGATGCTCAGGGGTAACATCTGGTATTAATTACTTATTCATCTTACATTTTATTTATTTAGATGCTTTTATCCAAAGCAACATACATTTTTTTGAGAAGGCGGGGTCAGCATGGGTGCTAAGAGGCCTCACTCACAGCTCTGACTATGAAATCACTTTGTTGACTGTGGGATTTGAACCAAAAACCTTCTGATTATGGGCACAGCCTTATAACCCACTGGGCCACACATCTCCCCCCTATTAAGTTTTGGCTGGATGTACTTGTTGTTTTAGTGTACAAGTGTTGTTCGTTGAACACCACGCCACCTGGTGGCCATGAGTGCTTTTGCATGGGGGATAGCAGAAATCCCCCCTTCCCCAACCTCTGCACATCCTTCCCCTGGCTATGTTATAACCCCCCCCCCCTTCCTGTGTTTCTCCATCTCACTAGCATAATGATATGCCCACCCCAGTTACCCTCTTTTCAAATGGCAATCATTTGGTGTTTATTCCCACTTCATAGTAACGACTCTTCTTTCAGAGTTGGGATCATGCACCCCGCAGCAGGACTATGGTTTGCTCCCGTAGCCCAATACGCAACCATGTTGCCATGACAACAAAGGCGGGGCCAAGCATTAACCAATGCAACTTATATGTGCCACACCGAGACCCGCCCCCATGACAGGGATACGAGGTACGGCAGCCCTCAGTTATCTAGGAAATGGTCAGCCATGCTTCGGTGAGCCTGATCAGGATAAGCAGCTAGAAGCTGGATTGATGGCTAGTCAGCCACATCTACTGATAAGCAAATCCACAAAACACAGCCTGCTGATGGACCCAAGCTACATGTGAGGGCAAAGATGTCCGCTGCTAACTCATCCATCCATTTTCTGTGCCCGCCTGTCCTATGCAGGGTCGCAGGAGTCCAGAGCCTATCCTGGAAGCTACAGATACAAGGCAAGGAAAAAACCTAGGATGGGGCGCCAACGCGGAACATGCAAGCTCCACACATACATCCAGGGTGCAAACCTGACCCCTGGTTCCAGAGGCATGAGACAAAGGTGCTAACCACCATATTTATTATTGCTGCTCCTACAAGGCTACTAACTATAATAATTACAATATAACAGTAATAGCTGCATATAAAAGAATTTATCAGAACAATATAGGGGGCAGTAGCCCTTGGCTTTGTATTGTTCATAGAATTTCGCCCTCTGGGAAAAATAATTGGGGACCCCTGGTGTAGAGTATGAAGAATACCAGGCATGCTTTTTAAATCACACATCTGGTCATCTGGAATATTTCATATCTGTATTATATCAGACACCACAGAATAACTGTAGCACAGTTTATAAGATAAAAACAAACAAAAAAAAACAAACTGGTCACCTGTGCAGTGGTAAGATCCTGCCGTCAGCGGCTTGTGTAGATGACGCCCACTAAAATGGACACTAATGCCCCCCCCATCCCCATTGGAGGGGCGCGAAGGGGGCCTCAGATGTGGATGGCGGGCGACGCGTCAATTTCATATTTCAGGCACCGGGCAGCTCTGTCATCGCAGCTCGTATCAAACGTATCAAACGTGCATTCCAGAGGGTAATAACAGAAAGGAGCGAATGCCAAATACCCGACGACGAGGTGAAAGAGGAGAGGGAGGGAGGGAGAGGAGAGGAGCAGGGGGAAAGTAGGACAAAGGCACACAGAAGGTAAGAAAAATATCGTGGGCGTTACTCCAGGTCAACCTCTCTGCCAAAAAAAAAAAACTCTATAAAAGTTTGTGTGCCCAGGTGGAGCAGAAGTGTGAGTAGCTGATATGGGGTTCGGGGTGTGGTGTCACCGCCAGGGGTCTAGTTCCCCCAAATGAGTGCCTATGCCCCCCCCCCAAAAAAAGATCACCCAGTAGCGCTATAAGAAAATAATTAAGAAGACCTTTATTGTTGCCTCCCCCTCTCGGCATCGTAGTTACTCCACTGCTCCCTACTCATGCCACCCCCACCCCCATGAAAATCTTGGGCCCAGGCAACAGCTTTGTTCTGCCACCAACACTGGAGTAGTCATGAGGGATAAACAGACCAGCCCCGCGCCTCCAACATGCAGCACTGCAGTACAGACAGACATACAGACACCTGATGACAGGAGACAGACCAAACACTGTCTGCTAAGTCTCTCAGGTGATATGTGGTTTCATTATTGAAGACAGATGTTCGGCACCCCCGTGCATCAGTCGGCTGCGTACTGAGCATGTGCAGAGCCGTTCTTACCCTCTCCTGTGAGCAGCAAAGCTGTGTTCTTGGTCCAACATGTCCTGGGCGCGTCCGGACAGGCTGGAGGGGGTCCAGCTTGCTGGCCTGTCTTGCCCAGTCCAGCACCGATAAACACACTAGTACTGGGCCAAAAGTCCCTGCTTACATAACTCTGCAAAATACTGATTTTATGCACACATACCTGAGACAGAACTGTGTACACACACAGTCACACACTGCAGAGCACACTGTAGCATGGCTTATTAAGACAACTCAAAACAAGAGAAGTTGTAAGCTGTTCTATGTGTTCCTGTATGCCTAAGCATATCACTCTTGTGTCTGTTGCTGTGTTTCTGTTACCGGCAATGAAATTTCTTTAATACACGAATCAAGTGGTCATGTTACTATCAGCTCAAGAAAACCGCAAACATGTTCAACGTCTCAGATCATATTCAACACTATTCCAGCGGTTAGCATAATTAGACAAGGCTGACGCACCATATTCACGTCCTGCATATTTATGTTTAATTGTTTTATTATTTTATTGTCTGCACAAGAAAGTCGGGGAGAATTTTAAATGCAAACGGCAGAAAGGCTAAGTGCAGCCGCGAATCCCAGTGCTGAATCTCATTCCCGTTTCGCCCAGTCTCCGCTGCATTTTGCCCACCTGCCGATCGGCTCAGGCTCGCGGGTCCACGTGAAAGCAGCAGGCACGGAGCGGCAGCCAATCAGCGCAGAGCCGCTCTCCGCAGCTATAAAGACAGCAGACCTGGGCTCGCACTCGGTCTGACTCTTACGGTCTCAGGAGGGCAGGATCAGGTCGTTGTTCATGCATGAACTCATAAACAAGACTGCCGGGTTTGCTTTAAACGCGCTTCCATCTTTAAAGTCTGACGAATAATTGGTTCGCACGTTTTTTTTTTAAATACCCGAGCGTATTCCGGTGGTCGTCTGCATTTTCTTTTCGCTCTAAAGTTAAAAATCAGCTAATTTTGACAAGATGCGCCTGATCCAGAACATGTCTACTATCGCGGAATACCCATCGACCGAATGTCCCGGTGGCAGGATCCTCAAGATCGCTGTCCTTGGGGGCAGTGGAGTTGGAAAAACCGGTGAGTTTATCAAAAGTGCTTGCAGCGCATCGGGGATGCCATTTCTTTCGGTAAGCCATTGACAATGGTATCTATATAGATTCACCTAACAATCTGATTATTTTCCTTGCCAGCCCTCGTAGTGAGATTCCTCACTAGGCGTTTCATTGGTGATTACGAGCGAAACTCTGGTAAGTAGGAAAACCTTTCGTGACTGCCCTGCCGACAGATTTCTGCCGGACAACATCAGTCCTGCCAGACTGACCTTGCTGACCTGTCATGCAATGCCTGCTGTGATCCAACAGGTACTCTGTACTCAAGAGAAGTCCAGGTTGACGGAGAACAAGTGGCGATTCAGGTGCAAGACACTCCAGGACTCGATTGTGTAAGTTTATAGTGCCTTTCACGGGTTTCCACGTCCTCACGCCGACATTTATCTGAACTAACGCTTCTCGTATCGATGTCGCATGCGCTGGCGTCCCCCCCCCCCCCAGTGCATGCCTTTCCGTTTGTTCCGGCGGGGCAGTTGTACCCGAGTGCCGCGGGTTTGTTAAGGGGCTGGCAATTGCCTCTTCTAACTGCGCGGGGGAGCGGATCGTGCCTTTCTAAAGGCAGCTCAGTTAGTCGGGGGAGGAGGGGGACTTAAAGCAACAATGCATTCGTAGTACACCTCTCAGAGGGGTCCCCATTGTAGGACTGCGAAAATGACTATCCAGCCCTTGCGCAGTTGGCGTTCTAAACTAACTTCTGCGTACTCGGATGTACTTCGCACACTATAAACTCGTGTATAAACTAAACTCATCTTCCATGTAACCAATTCACTTACTGATTTAAGGCGCATGAATGCTGACGTTAAATGCGGACTTCAGTCTGTTTTAAAAAGTTTCCATTATTTTAGCGTCTTGTTAGAAGTTGTATAGCTGCTGACTAATACTGCTTACACTTGTATACACTTGTATTAGCCGCATTAATGCTTAGTCGACTCCTTGACACCACGTATGTTTGTAATATGGTATTTGCCTTGGATTAAAGGCTGCTAAATGTCAATTACAAATCTAGTAGTCTAATCGTAGGTGTGTGTGTGTGTGTGTGTGTGTA
>JAODLD010000001.1:21556708-21568898 GCA_026781065.1 Mormyrops boulengeri
GGGGGGGTCTGCAGGAAAGGATTAGGATATGGGGGGGGGGGGGTATTTGGTGGGATGTGCTGGTGAGCAGAAAGCTGATGCACTTTATGAAATGCTGAAGTAGTTATTGTGTGGTGATTTATTTATTTTGCTCCAACAGTCCTTGGTGGGGTTTGCACCTGGAATAAAGGTGACTGTCTGAATGCTGCTGGCTTCTCTCATTTGGTGTCTGGTCTCTGCCTGCTGCATCTCCTTCCTCCAGTTGGGAGGGATCTAACATCACCAGGGGCTGGGGTTTACCACATACACAGTAATACTATCTTCTAAACTTGCACTAACTCAATACGCAGCCACCACAAACAGCAAAAACTCTAACCTGGATAGTTAAAGCTGTACAGATTGCAGTACAATTTCAATGGTAGCCCCCACTATGCAGCTGGCTCCTGATGGCGACTTCAGATATAAGAACCTACGAACCAGGTGAGCTGAGTCACTTAGGGACTCTCTTGTGGTACCACCACCGCTGGTGAGAGATTGCCATAGAGTGAGTGGCCCACAAGGCACCTACTGCCACTAGTATGCGGTTAACTTTCAGTGTTTGGGGTCACTGTTAGACAGGCTTAATGTTCAAGCTCCTGAATGATCACTGTGAGGGGAAAAGCTGAACTAAAGACACACCTGACAAACCTTTACCTTCACTGTCACGCAACCTACAGCTACATACCTTGATTTCAGTTAGAAAATGTGTGTGAACCTCGTCATCACTAAGCCTGCAGTGTTCAGGATGCGAATCCAGGGGCTTGGACTGCTCAGCTATACCTGGCGAGAAGCTCCACCCATCTGCTGCTGGTTCCCGGTGTCCTCCCGCCTCAGCGCTGGAAGCAGGCGTGGATGGAGAGGAGCAGTGGGCTAGGAAGTTAGCGGTTCAGGAATTTATGACCAGATCAATTTAACAGCAGGACGTTGCAATGCGTCAGGGCCCAGAGGCTTTCGGACAAAGGGGCCTGTCGTTTCATTAGGCCTGTGTATTGAATTCCTGCCGAGGCATTCGGTGTCTTGGCATCTGTTAGGGGAGCTGCTGTTGTACCCCGAGTGAGACATTTCACCTGAATTACCTTATTAAACCGGTATGAATTACCATTAAAATCACACAGGTATTTGTGAAGCTTCCCTCCCGGGGTTCTCGACAAAGAGGCCTGGACCAGTAAGTGGGGGGTCCAGGGGGTGAGGTCATTTCTCACACCTCGGTCATAGAGCTAAGTAAAAAATCAAGCACTCAAATGAATCCAGCCTCAAGTAACGTAAATTTCACGCCAGTAGACAGTCTAGGAAAATTCTGAAAAACAACTGATGGAAAACAATCTAAATGTGGAAATTCTGAGCTGTGTGCACAAATGCCCGAGTTGGATATTTAAATAATCGCTGCTGGGCACATTAACATGGTCCCTAGATCATGTGTTTGCCTTGCTTTAAAGTGGGGGTGGGGGGCACTTTTACTCCATCTGCAGCACTTTAATCTAGGTAACGCCACCCAACAAATCATGGGGTCATCGAAGCTTATGAAATCCAGACCAACTCACACACATTTACCAAAGAGCCAGACTTGGACTGTGGGTTAACTGAGACTGAATGGTGGTACAGCTCTACTTTGGCCATAGCAACGATGCCAGCTATATATGAGGACTCATCTCTGCCTGCCAGACAGCATAGCCCCTCCCCCAGCCCACACAGGAAGGATGGCCAATCAGGGCAGGGGACTCAGGTGGGTATGAATGGTTTTGCAAATCCTGCCCCTTTCACACCACATGAGAGGAATGGCGTTGGCGGGTGTCAGTGGGGCTAATGACCCGTAATGAAGCGTAACGAGCAAGACACGTGGGCCGCAGTTATCAGGGATGCGTCGCAGCGACACTGGCTTCCTGTTGGACCGCGCGAGGGTCAGGGCCACTGCGACAAATTCATGAAACAGAGAGAAGAGAGACCAGAACAAGTTTATTGTCGACACATGTGATTGGTCAGCTGTAGCCAATAGGGAAAGGCAACCATGCTGCCTGGAGTGTGGCCGGTGTTGAGCTGGGCTCTGGCTTCTGGAACTTCCCAGTGGGATTTATAAACCTGGTCTGGAGACAGCCGGGATGCATTCCACGGACAGTAGCTCTGGCTTTCGATGTTGGATCTAGAGCCACATACAGATGTCAGGTATCAGGAATTCCCACAGAGGGAAGAGATTCCAGAAAGTTCAAGACCAGCCCAAGTCCAAGTTCTGTACAAACTGATGTTTTGGGCCCAAGGCTGACAGCAGGTCTGGACACCCCCTGTATGTGTGACTGTATGGTGGTATTTGTATATGCACATGTGTATGCATGTAAATCTATAAAACTGTGCCCATGTGACTGAACTTTCTGCAACGTGGTCTGTGTCCTGGCTGCCGTCACACTCCAATGTTGGGGTTTAGGTGGTCCACGGTGAAGAGCAACTCCAGGATATCCGAGGGTCTCAGCAGCCTTGTGGACAGAATCAGAACCTGCCAGAGAGGAGAGGAGACAGGACACTCAGACTCAATCACCCAATTAGTTAATTCATCAGCCAATCAAACATTAAGTCTCTGTCAAAGCAACTGCCTCGGACCGAAAATAAATCATGCAAATTCCTTTCATGTTTACATTTAAAATGACACTTAAACAGCCGTTAATAAGAATTTACAACTTACAACTTACAACTTAAATTTACAATTTAACTTTAATTCAAAGCAACATGCATTTTTTGGGGTCAGCCAGTCCCTGGTGCAGCTGGGGGTAAAAGTCCTTGCTCAGGGACCCAACCATGAAATCACTCTGCCAGCCCTGGCATTTGAAGTAGCGACTTTCTGATCACAGACACAGAGTCCTAACCCACTCAGCAGCAGCCTGCACCACCTGCAATTAATCAATACATCAAATAAAACATAACGTCGCAAAACGTTTCAAAGTGGTTCAGTCGGGTCTCTCCCCGTTGGGTGAGAATGGATGAAACCGTATTACCTGGCCGCCGGGCACCACTGAAAAGGGGACAGAGGGTCTGTCACTGAAAACCTCCCTCTGAAGTTCACCCGCTTCTTCCTCCAGAAGCCCCAGTCTTTAGAAACGGACACCAAAGACCTGGGCGTGCCCAGGGTGCCACTTCCAGTGTAGAGCACTGAGACCCCAAACCCCCACCAGCAATTCAGAGCCCATAAGTGAAAACAAAAAGAGAGCCTTGTTTGCAAAACAAATTGCTCAAGGGGGGTGGGGTGGGGGTGGGCATTTCTGCATAACTGGCCCACTGGGAGGGCAGAATGGTCTGCTAATGCTAACGGCGCTTTGATTCTGCAGCACTCAAAAAGCCTGTCATACGCGCCATTGTCATTCACGCCCCGGGTAGAATGCGCTTGTAATCTTCACAGGAGTGTGTGAGTGTGTATGTGTGTCTGGAATGTCCCCCACAATGTGTTTTTTCAGGTTCCCACAAAGATTCGTTGAAGGCGATCAAAAAACTAAAAATGCCAAATGTCTCGTATTCTGTTTGGTTACTTATGGTTAAGGTCGTCATGTTGGGATTAGTGTCTTCCCCATAGAGATGAATGGAGAGTCCCCACAAAGATATAATTGCAATCCTGTGTGTGTGTGTTGTATGTGTGTGTGTGTGAGTGAGTGTGAGTGTTTCCAGTCCGCATGTCCCTCCAGGGCAGGGCCTGGGAGAGAAAGGGGGAGGGGGGCTTCCCAGTAAATATCCCAGCCGTTCTCATCAAGGTGGGAGCTGGACTGCTGGGGGGTGGTGGGAAGCCTGGTGTTAAGTGCGAAATAATAAACGGCTATCAAAGTTTGCCATTTATACAGTTAGATATTACACTGGTACTAGAGTTTGCCATTTATACAGCTAGAATTATACTGCTATTATAGTTTGCCATTTATGCAGCTAGATATTACACTGCTACTAGAGTTTGCCATTTATACAGCTAGATATTACATTGCTCCTAGAGTTTGCCATTTATACAGCTAGATATTATACTGCTACTTGAGTTTGCCATTTATACAGCCAGAAATTATACTGCTCCTATAGTTTGCCATTTATACAGCTAGATATTACACTGCTACTAGAGTTTGCCATTTATACAGCTAGATATTACACTGCTACTAGAGTTTGCGTTTATATAGCCAGATATTACACTGCTACTAGAGTTTACTATTTATACTGCAAGGTATTACACTGCTCCCAGACTTTATTGTGTATACAGCTAGATATTATAGAGCTACTAGAGTTCACTACAGTTTACTCTTCTGAATTACAACTTTCCCCATCATGGTTTTGATGTATTGCAGGGTTGGCGTAAGAAATTAAATGGGATTTTTTTTGGTGTTTTTGGGAGTTTTGCAAAAAATGCTATAAAAAATATACGTACAGTGCTGGTTTGGGTGACACCAAGTGTGTTCATGGTAGCCCCTCTTGTGAGATCTTTGCATCTCACACTTCTTGTATCTTTTTCCTTTGCTCTGATTGAATGCTTGCTTTGCTCACCAAGGGGACCAAAAAGTTCTTCCAGATTGCAGAAGGCCTGCGCCACTAACCCCCCTGATGTGGAAGAGTCAACTGTATTTATACCATTAGATCTGATACTGCAACTAGAGTTTACAATTAAAGACCAAGATCTTATACTGCTACTAGAGATTACAATTTATACCTCTAGATCTTATACTTCTACTAGAGTTGATCATTTATTCAGTTAGGGTGCTTTTCCACTGCACCAAGTACTGTATTTTGGTACGGTACTTTTGGTACTTTTTCTTTTCCATTGAATTCCAGTCGAGTACCAGTACCAAAAGTTCCAGTACCAAAAGTGCCAAACCAGCTGGGGTACTTCTTTGGTACTTCGGCACTTTGGGGTGGGACTTGAAACACTTTCTTTGTCGACTGGTTATGCAATTAGTCTGCTGCTGAAACAGGACACAAATGCCCCCGTGAAAAGAGCTGCAAACTCAGAAAAAGATAAACAAAGTAAAAAAAATACATATATTGCAATCTGGTTGGAGGAACAGATGCAACAAGATATTGTTGCCCTTCTTGAGCTTACATTAATACAGTTACATATGATATCATAAGAATTTATTTATACAACTAGAAATTACACTAATTCTATGGTTTAACTGACAAAATCATAGAATATTTTTCCTTACCATACATTTGTTAGAGCAATACAATGTTTAAACATATTTCTAAATTAAATTACATAACTGAAGCACAACAGCAAAACTAGTTGGCTTTGCCAAAGAATGCAGAGGTCATGTGTTTCTAATCTTTCCTTGTATAAAATATCTAGGTGTGTATTTGGGATAAAACGGGGGCCCATCCCAGGACACTCTGGGGGGTGTTCCACGAAGCAGGATTAAGGGAAAGTCTGACATTTCGACAAGTCTGGCTCATTTAAGTGGGAGTTCCGTTCCATAAACGTGTCTTGAATGAATCCCCGCTGAGCTACCATGGTAACTTGGGTGAGTGAACAAGTCCGCTCCGGACCAGGTTAACTGTCTCGCTTAGTTAAGCGTCGTCTCAAAGAACTTCCGACGTGTGGGAACAGATTCCCAAAAGATCGTTCCCTCTGACAAAATTCCGCGCTCTCACTACTCATGTCATGTAATCTGTTGAATTATGTGTCCTCATCTGTTATAATATTTTACATTATCTGATTGAATTATTTTGTTAACCTGTAAGGTGTAATGTACCAAAATGACATGATTTCGTTTGAGTTAGAGTGACAGTGAGTTGTGTATATATGTATATAAAAAAATAGAACCCTGTAGTCGGTGCTGTGATTAAAAGCAAGACAAGAAAGCAGAGAATAAAAACCATCTTTTCTGAAGTAATCTTCTGTAAATAATCATAATATGGAGAACAGAGCTGAGATTGCAACATAATCAATATAATAACGGCTATAAAAATCACGTCTCAGCATTCCAATTAATTCCAAAATAATTAAAATAAAAGCGTACGCATATTACAAATGTCAAACATAAAATGCAATGATTGAAATTGAGAAAAAAAATCCGTTAAAATAATGAACAGGAAGATATTTTTATATTTTGTTTAGTCACTGTCTATTTTGAAAGTTTATTAGTAAAATAGCAAAGACAAGATATGGTTATTTGTGCAGAACATTTCACATGGATCAAACAATACAGAATAACATTATACAGTAAGAATGACACGTGAACTCAACCTGGAAGGTTCCCCGTTGGCTATGGGGATCGAACCAGGAACTTTTGCGGTGTAAGGCGATAGCATACACCACTGTACCACCATGCCACTGTACTAGACACAGGTAACATTTACATAACTTACAAATTTAGTCTGTCTGCAATTCTCTATCAAGCCAACTCCCTGGCTGTATTTATGGCCACAGTATTGCCTTTTTTAGCGATCACATCTTTGCATTTTTCATACAGCTCCATCAGCAGCGTTTGTTCTGTGGCGGAACAAAACCACCGCTCTCGTTTTACACGCTGTCTGACTCATTTGATCGATCGATCTATCGTTCATCCATTCATTTGGGCTTCTTAAATATCTCGGGTGTGCACACTAAGTGAGACTATGCCAGTCTGTCTTGTATGAGCCTTGATTAATTAAAGCTGAACTGCGTTAGTGGAACGACATGAGGCTAAGTTTAGAGATGGTGCTAGTTTAAGTCTGACTTTTTTTTGGGAAAGTCTGGCTTTCTTTAGCTACTTTCATGGAATACTCCCCTGGAGGCATTTTGTCTCCCAGCTGGTTTGGGAAATTCCCAAGAATGAGCCAGAGTCCATAGTCTTGGAAGAAGCGGCATGGTCAGCCCTGCTGAACGTGCGACCCTCACCAGGAGATCGGGGTGAAGATGAAGATCATGATGATAAATGGGTAAAACTGTCCAAGGTGACTTTGGAAGTTATGACTGCTCAGTGTTGGTTAATTAACCAAAGAGTACCATCGCTACTAGCAACAACAACAACAACATGAGTAATAATAATAATGATAATAATGATGATGATGATGATGATGGCTGGGAAGATGGGCTTACGCCTGCCTGTCTGAACTGAAAACACAGCTGCTTTTGAACTGCCTTTCACTCTAATCTGCATTTGCAATCCTTTTAATCTACCTCAGAATTAAAAGCAATGGTTTACCCACGTGGTATCCTTGTGTGTGTCTTTGTGTCTATGTGTAAGAGCCGATGGCATTGTGCTTGTGAGCTCTGGCCATATCTGAATGTGTCTGTGTAACTTTGTGAGCACTAGCTGCATGTGGGTATCTGACTCTATGTGCCAGTGACTCTGTGTATGACTCTGTATGCGTGTGGAGCGTGTGTGTGGCTGTGTGCCTGTGTACATGTGCGTGTGGCTGTGTGACTCAATGTGACTCTGTGAGCACTGGCCATGTATGAATCTGTGTGTGACTCTGTGTGTGTAGCTGTAACCTCCACTCTGGGCATTAAGGTTTTCCCTTCAGTCCCCCATGTGTGGGAAGCTGGAGCCCAGCTTTCACAGCATCCTCGGGTAGCCGGCTAGCTGACAAGTGGCCTTAATCCCCTGGTTTCAACCCCCCTGGGTTCTCATGGTAACCAAATGGGGGAGCAGTCTCACGTAACAGGCTGCGTGTCACTGCTCACCTGAGCACCCGGTTTGTGGGCGGAGATCGCTTCCCGGACAAGGCGGAGTTCAGAGGGAGTCACACCGCCCACCATGAAGAGGACAAGCAGGGCGTGGTCACCTGGGTGCGGCCGACTCACCTGCAGTGAGAGATGGACTTCTATACAATGCATACATACATACATACATACACACACAAGACCATCAGAAAGTCATCCAACTGTCAAACTGGCGGGTGGGCCGTGCATAAAAAGCTCTCCATGAGGAACCTGGGGGCATGCAGCTCACCATCGGGGAAAAAAACACTCAATAAGCATCTGGGACTGAGGGTCAAAGGTCAAAGAGCAAAGAAGGGGACTGATGATGGTGTACAGAGTCGTCAATTCCAATTACAGCCTATTGTCAGACACTGATGTGTATAATTACCTACTATATACCTATAATATATACCTATGTTTATTTTAATTTGTGTGATTACCTTCAGGAACATGCTGAACCCTGTCTTCAGCAGGTCAGTGAGGCCGGAGGACATGTGCTCGATGTCGACGCAGTCAGGCCGGTCGGGGTGGTAGATATCGTCCAGGACCTGCTTCAGGAAGGGTCTGTAGGTGGCCTGGAGGGGAAGCGGAGCCTCATAAGCACAGCAAACAAACAGCCCCACGCCCACCCACACACACACATACATACAAACGCAGACCACACGCACACGCAGACCACACGCACACGCAGACCTGTACTCCTATCTTTGTGGGGACTGTTCATTCATTTTTAGGGGAAAAACCAAAATCCAAAAATGACGACCTTAACCCCCACCCAAACAAAATACAAGACTTCTGACATTTTTAGTTTTTTTGATTGCAGTCACCAATTTTTATAAAATGGAGGATCCATATGGGGATCGGAAAAATGGGCCCCACATGTCAAGCATGTTTTTATCATGTTGTGGGGACATTTGGTTCCCACAACATAAGGCATACCTGCACCGCACGCGCGCGCACACACACACGCGCGCACACACACACACGTACACACAGAGACCTGTACGCATATCTTTGTGGGGACCTTCCATTTATTTCTCTGGGAACAACCCTAATCCCAGCAATGATAACCTTAACCCCCACCCTGCCCTACCCTCAACCAGAATGCAAGACTTTTCGCATTTTTAGTTTTTTGGTTGCAGTCACAGATTTAGTTTTTTACTAAAAATGGTCCCCACATCAAAATACAAGGTTTTTATCACACTGTGTGGACATTTGGTCCCCACAATGTAACATAACCCCTCCTCCCCCTCCCACACACACGCACACACACAGCACTCGCCAGCCAATAGCAAATGCCAAATTGGCAGCAGCTATCAGCCGAACTTTAAATGTTCCTATGATTAAACATGAATCATAACACATCTATTTGAGAGTTCCTGGGGTATTCGGGAGGGGGGGGGCTCAGGTGTTTGAGCAGGAGGGAGTTTAAAATAGCCTTCTTTTTGCCTGCTGGGTTGCGTGTGTCTGGAGGTTAAACACCGTGCATAGTTGTTAGTCACTGAGATAATCAGTAAGAATGACAAGAACCGTCACTCAGCAGACCGAAGTCCCGCCTTAATGTCCACACTGACGCACTGTGCTCACACGCACATGCACACAGAGACACAAGCATATACACTTACTATCGCCCTTGTTCATTGGCTGCTTTGTTACAAATCACAGGTGATTTATCTTGCTACTGATTGGGCAGGCTAAGGTGTGTCTGTGACAGCAGGGAAACCAACTTCATAGCAGTGCAGGAAAAAAGCCATGACCTAATTAAACCTTGGGCCAGGCATCAGCAGTGTGAAGAAGTGAGATCCCAACCCAAGTTGTCCTTCCAAGGCAACATTAACCGTAGCATTTCCTGTCTCCAAACGATGCTACAGACGGGCACTTCCTGTTTCCAGAGAGCAGCTTCCTGTCTGCAGAAGGTTCAAAGGGTGACCTGCACTGGCCTGGTGATCGGGAGATAGCACGGGCTGGCGCGATTCATTAACTAGGTATGCTTTGAAGAGCGGTGCACATGAATTCTGCTAGCACTTACTTGGCAGATAAAGGATAATGGAGTGGGGAAACTCTGTGCTTGTCTGTTTGCTTCTGTCAGGTGTGCTTAGTGGGACAGGATGTGTAACTGTGACTTATTTGTTCCAGGGGGTTTACGGGACAAAAGGCAGGCTGATATAGAGGCCACTTAGTGAAGAAGGTGGACTCTTATTTCTAACAAAAAGATCAATCCGTATTGTGCATACCTGTTTACTACATTCAATCAGTGAACAACTTCAAGTAGCAGACTTTGAATATCTTTTGGAGTTCTGAATGGTTGGATGGTTCCACAACCAATCTATACATATATTTACTGCTGTCATGATTGCTCAATTACCAAAAAGCATTGATTAAAATTTTTGTTCTCGATTACTCTGCAATACGGCAGAAGGGAGACGGCGCATAGCGGATGAAGGTGAAAATAAAGAGCGAAAACCATCAGTTGTGTGGAAAATGTAGTCGTCAGTATTGCAAAGCATAACTTTAATATCACTACGACTGCAATGCAAATACATTTTAAAGAACACATCCGGATTTGACGGATTCACCCAATAATACAAGGTTAGCCATAGATACGTGCCTCTTGGATTAGCCTAGCCTATCTTTGTCATCATGTTTACTTACTGCTTAATTAGCTTTCTACAATTCCTGTATGTCAAAATAATTGCTTCTAAAACATAGGTTAGTCCCGTCACTTAGCCGCATCATCTTACATAATATATGGTTAAAATGTACCCTATAATTATTTGTAATTAATATATTGTGTGTTTTGAGTTTGCCTGAAAGATATTTGATATTTTTGAATGATTTTAAGAATTCAAAATTAACTATATAGCCAAATAGAACTTATTATCTACGAAAAGTTTGTCATATAAGCTGGTTGTTCAATACTATCTCTGTGAAATACAAAATATTTCCATGCCATGGGAGACTTGTCTTTTCATGAGCAGTTTTGTTCGCTTCTCTCCTCTTCACTCATTTTGTTTCATTTTTCACGAACACGGCGCACAATCTATGACTGTGTGAAACAACAAGGACAGGAATGATTATGATGGTCTCTGGGAGCGCATGCAGAGCTCATGCAAAAGTGGTAAACTCTAGACTGATTTTACTCAACGAATCATCAGATTAATTGATTATGGATATAATATTTACTAATACTTAGTGTAGCAAAAATGGCTATTTCAATAATTTTATTTAAAAAGGTTAAATTTGTGTAAGGTTTAAACAATAACTATTCTGCATCAGAGCAGTACTTGCAGTGCACTGTCTGCACTTCAAATCCTGTTCACATCCAGGTTACAAGTTTGCACTGTCACATCTTATCTTTGTGTCCCTTTTCTGAACATGCTGTACATTCATTTTGTGTCCCTTTTCTGAACATGCTGTGCATTCATTTTGTGTCCCTTTTCTGAACTTTTCTGAACATGTTGTATAGTATGTGAAGTTCAGTGTCCAATCACTATGTACATGTTAGTAAATGTATGTATTCAAAATGTTGGTTAGTGAATGTAGTACCGTAGGACTCAGGGGAATGATATTTCATCCCAGATGTTCAGATGTATGATGGGGCTGACAAAGATCTCTTAAATCTTGAGTCGATAAGTTCATATTTTCCCCATTTATCTTGGATTATTTTTGCATGGCAAGTCATATTTCGTATTTTGTTTGAAGACGCCACAGCTGCAGAGGATGTGCAGAACCTTGAATGAGAGGAGATGAATACCGCCAAAGCAAACAAGTGGGCAAAAAGGACATTACAGATTGAGAGCAGTGATACCGCCGTGTAACCAGCCCACATGACTGCTTCACACTCACTCACCTTCACCACCATATGTAAACATGGCTGCGTTACTGCAGGCCTGGCTAAGGGACTGGCAGGATTAATAGTTGCAGTGACGTGCAGGAACGATGTCACTACACACCCGGCAGGCATGATGTGTGGCTGAGGGAAGCTGAATGTGATCGGTGGTCCTGATCAAAAACACTCAAGCTGCTTCCCAATCATGCTCAGAACCAGGTGGGTCTTCCTATTTTATGTAGCTACAACTTCCAGCAGGCCTAGTCCCAGGAAACCTTTTCTTCATATTAGCAACAAGACCTGCCCTCTCATCACCCACCATTAAAGCTCCACCCAGATTAACCTCTAAACCAATCCCAGGCTGCCAACAGACCAGAGTTTATAGAGGCTCCTCCCTGCAGCTTCCAGCAGGCCTAGTCCCAAGAAACCTTTCTCCATATTAACAAGAAGGCCTGCCTTCTCATCACCCACTATTAAAGCTCCACCCAGATTAACCTCTAAACCAGGGATCACCAACTTTTTTGAAACTGAGAGCAACTTCACGGGTACTGAGCCATACGAAGGGCTACCAGTTTGAAATGCCCTCCCAAGCTTATCTAAACTTCATGTATAATAATCATGTTTTAAATGCTTTTGTTAAGATATTGTCATTTTCAAATCTATATAAATGCAAATGTGATTAAAGAAGAATAGCAGCAGGATAAAATTAAATT
>JAODLD010000001.1:21603386-21615623 GCA_026781065.1 Mormyrops boulengeri
CCGCGTGGGGGGGGGGGTGTGGCCCGGGGGGCGCTCCCCTGGCCCAAACACCCCCCTCAAACCTGTCAACCCCCCACCCCCCCCCCTGGGGGGGGGGGGGGGGGGGGGGGGGGGTTAGCCCGGCTCCAGCAGCCTGCAGCTCGTGTGCCGTGTTTACCTCCGTGCACGTCTCCCGCCTGGAGGCCCAAACGTATACTTCACAGTGGGGTGGGGGCCACAGCCCCCGGGCCCTATTGAGGGCCCACACCGGACGCAGCTGCGAGATGATTCAGGGAAACAGCGAGGGAGATCCTGCCCCAAATCAGACACCACCCCCCATCACTTCTCCATGATCTTGAAATTCCCGCGGACGAAACAAGGGCAAATTTGAAAAGGCCAGTGATGGAAAAGAAAATGCCGCACAAGTATAATTAAATGTCAAGGAATAAGGAGCCTGGGTAAGATCTTTATTTTCTTTATTAGAAAATCAGCTCTGTTCTGCAAATAAGGAGTATTAAACAAAATATCAACAAATAACAAAGGGGGAGGGTCTTGACCACAGAATAGAAGCTGCAGTGTGTATGTGGGGGGGGTTTCGGTGTTTTATTTCCTCATATGGCAGTCATTCTCACTTGTGGCCTCTTGCCCCAGGGTAAAGCATCACGATAACACGCATCCCAGCTGCCCTTAATAACACACTTACAAAACACGCCTGTGCCATATGGCCGCTGCATGCTGCCTGAAGAGACACGCTCACCACGTTGTGCACAGGTACGAGCAGGTGGGCTCCCTGGCGTGAGAGTAACCACGAATCGCCCGTCATATCACCAGTGACGGCACGCATGTCATGGGGGAACAGGCTTACCCATCCACAAAATCCTGAAAAAAAGACTGACGGAAACGGACGCAGGGGATCGAGACACCGAAACGATCCCAAAGAAAGACTCCAAATATACTACCAAACCAGCTATTTTACTGACAAAGCGGAAATAAGAAAGACAGTGAAAACACTGCACCATTTCGGAGCAGTTTGGTAGTATTTTTCACCAAACAACATACAGTAGTTCCACTGATGGTCAAACACAATGAAACGCCAGCATTAACCTGCATAGGGACCCGTTCATCATTCACCCAGTGAGTATGAAACTGAATTAGTTTATCAAATCTTCTGAATTCAAATGAACTAGCAAAGTCCAACCAGCAAGCTAGTAAAAGCCCCACCAAATTACCAAAAGTACCACCAAACAGGTACCAAGCGCTAACAAAAGCGATACCAACAAAACTACTGAATCGCTAGCAAGCAGCTAAAAGAACGTTACCGACAAGCTGCTAACAAGCTACCAAAACAGCCGCTAACAGCTACCAACAAGCATCTGAGGAGTTAGCCAAACTCAGCCTGGTTTCTTGGCATACAAACCAGGTGTAGGAAGACCTGTTCCTCATGCGGCCCATTCACCGCTAGCCAGAGTCTGACACTCAGAAACACACAAACACACACACACACACACACACACACACACACACACACACACACACACACACACAGTTGCCATGTTCCAGCTATAGACAAATGTTTTGCAGATGTTGGGGTGAAAAACGAGAAAGAAAATAAGACACCACCCCCCCTCCCCCCCGGCGAGTGGACTCAGAGTCAATTATAAAAGAGGCATAAGAGCCAGCCAATGCTAGGAGGCCAATTTTGATGAGGCATACAGCCAGCTATGCTGTAGCCTGGACCCTATTGGTACCAGCAAAAGTATGCATGCACGTCTCTCATGGCAATGTCACAGGTCCGCTCTTCCTCAGCTGTGCCTGTAGCCGGAAAGAATCTGCAATCTCTGTACCTGGCAGTGTATCAATTTCTTGGTAGGACTTTGGCATATCCGGTTTCTTTATTGTTTTTTTGTAGCCAAGTGTGTGCCAGCACAACCATCAGAGCAAGGTGTGCGTGGGCATGTTTGCGTTAACGGGGTGCCAGACAGTGCTGACTCTTCAAAACTGCTCAGCATACTGGGTAATGGGGCAGAAGCCAGAGTGGAGGGGAGGGACAACAAAAACACCATACGAGGCAGAGGGGAAGGCCCCGGGATACCTGAGGGAGAGTTTGTTCAAGCTCTGGAGCCATTGTGTGAGAAAATCACAGATTAAAACAAACCAGGCAGGAACTAAGCAACAAAGGACAAAAACAACTCATCACCAAAAGTACATAGACACTGCCCTGGAACAACAGCTTTATTTTGTCAGACGAAACAAAACGTAGCAAGCTTTCCAATTTTAATGATTATTCCTTATCAACATTATCTAGTATAAATCAGTTTACAGTTTTCCTCCGCTGCTTTTGCATAAACGCTGCATGCAAGCCATTCTTGATCATTATCATCCTTGCTGTTTAAATCACTCCTTAACAGGTTTGTGAGAAATTTATCTTGAACATCTGTTTGCTTTATAAATATCCCAATATTTATTGCAACAAAATCATATCACAATATTTGATTTTTTTCCAATATCGTGTTTCTCTAGTATATTATACCAGATACCGTACCGATGTACCAAAAAACCACTGGAACTTTCGTTACTGGTATTTAACCGAAAGTCAGTGGAAAAGGGAAAGTATTAGAGATGCACTCATTGCAATTTTCTTGGCCGATTCCGATTTCAGATTTGTTGGCAAGTGTGACCTGTCGATATCGATTTTTGCCAATTCCAATTTTCTTTCTTAGGACTATAATTGACAGCATATATAAACAAAAATCTACTTTTTTCAGTGCAAAATTTTATTTTCATAATAAAAGAAACTGTTGAAATTTACAATTATCCCCCAAACTGCATTAAGTTACAGGACCTTCTCTCACTTAAACAAGTCTCAAAATAAAGTGCTCTGCGACCGACATATTTTACCTTGCCAAGCAGGAGCAGGTGCAACAGATTTAAATGTCAGTTACTTATATCATTTTTCGTATGTTTAAATTCACCACATAACACAACATTGACCTTTTTCCTTTTTTCCATTTTTTTACTCATCTTAAAATGAAAAAGTCCATACATTACAAACCTCCAAATAAAACTTAAATGTACTATTCACTTCCAAATAATAATAGGTGCAGGGTAATATTATTAATACCAACATCGCATGTTATGCACATACAATTCTTACATCGCTAGTAAGCATGATTAAAATCAGGCTTTTTCATACCTTCATACTGTACGGACATTATAGTTTCCCTAAAACATTTTTACTCTGTCATAGGAAAAAAGCTTTAGCTAACTTTGCAATTATAAGAATTATTTCTTTTCAAGATTATGTAGTATATGCTTAATAATCAGTGTAAAGTTTCCCTCAGACGTTTCACCACGGTTTACTTTGGCTTTGCCTGTATTAGAAATTGCTGACTTTGTGCTATATTCACTCACAGTGCAGAACTTCCACGCTAATGTCATGTTAACATGCGGCTGTCAGTGTGCATGCCACTGTGAAGATATTGTCTACCCCACCGTGCATACAACATGTGGCGCATGCGTAAAACAGACTGGTCTGGGCTGAGAATGCTGAAAATTGCCCGATTCCAGTCCCTAGCTGCTCGACTGATGCATCTCTATAAAGTGTCGTACCAAAAGTACGGTACATGGTGCAGTGGAAAAGCACACTTATGCTTTCTGGAGTAGTAAACACAGCGTGGCATAGTGCCCTGTAAGGATATGAGAGACTAAACATATCTACGAATTCCCTGACCAATCCATGAGCAAGAACCAAGACCAGACAATGACCAAGTCTTGCAAAATGTCCACCTGAACAGCCATGTTGCCTTAGGGACCAACATCCATTTGATAGCTATCGCAGAGCACTCTCTTGTACATGAGTGAAAGTTCAGTGGGGATGGCTAATCAAATTCATGCAAACGTTAAGAGGATAAGAGATACAAAATGGGGTTAACTCAGTCGAGAGATTGTAAACAGACCATGGACTCAACAGAGAACAGACAGGTCAACCATAATGCATTGCACACTATCAGAAATAGTACAGGTTCTATTCTCTGATTACCCATGATGCACGGAACAGCAAAGGTCAATAAAGGTGGGAATTCTAGAGGTGGGTAAAAATGTCAACACTCTCCTATCATATTTACAGGGCTGAACAGGGATTAAAAATCTTGGGGGTCCACCATGGTAAATTTTTCTGAGCGCCATGAGAAATTTTGCGGGGGGGCGGGGGGTTTGGGGGCTCATCCCTCATTTTGAATTCTACCAGGCTGCATGCCTAAAAAATGCCCAGTATGCCAGATGGCCAGTTCAGCCCTACCTACTGCCTGTACCCTGAAGACACCAAAGACACAAGAAAACTCTAGAGAGAACCAAGCCCACTATCCCTCTGAAGTGAGGGCAGCAGTCCCTGGGTTACTTCGGGAGTAACCTTTGGCTAAGCGTTGGGCAACCAGTGCTGAGATGTGATGGGAGCAGAGCGGGTCAGTGCAAATCCCAGAAGGACGGCAGCACGCAATTCAGCGACAGTGAAAGGCTTTGGACTAACAAAAGGCAAATGCAGACCACGAATAGATGGACAGGCAACATCCGTATTTTCCGCTGCCCTATGCAGGGTACCGCGCTACACCGCACTGAGTTGCACCCAAGTAGTACCTTGGTACCACACAGCATGTCTCGGGCCGGCCTGGCATGGCTTCACTACCGACTGTCACCATGAGGACCCCCAGTAGGTTCCGTGCACTCCTGTTCCTGTTTTCCAGCACCATCATTAAGAGGTTAAGCCCAAAACTCAGTGGGTGGATGCAAACTAGTGGGAAAACAAAACAGTACCGATGGAGGGCAGGGTGTGGCTTTGCAGGCCTACCTGTCGCCGGCGGCTCTGCCCTGTCGTCACTCCATTGGATGGTATTGGAAATGCAAATACACAATAATTAATGAGCCACATAGGGCTGCGCTGTGGGCCCGTTGGGCTTTTCCGAGCCATTGTTTAGGTCGTGGCTTGAGGGCGAATGGGGAAATGATACACATTTAAACGTTAGAGGGCTGGTTCGTGTGTTTCGGTTAGTGTCTCCCAGTGCAGACTCGTTGACAAGCCACCCCCCCACGCCCCCCAGCTTTGTTACACAGCTCCCTGCCTGGTGGGGGGGGGGGGGGTTGCTGCTCTAAACTTGCATTAAAATGGGACAATGAATCGTGAATTATTCAGTCTCACATTTTACCGGAGCGAATAAACTGAAAACAAAAGGACGGCTTAGAGGCGTATAGAACCAGGCTTCACTAGGGCCTCAGAAATCTGTTTGGAAAGAAACACTGGCCTGGCCAACAGTAGTTCTCAGTCCAGGGGGGCCTCATCTACCGCTGACCCCGGCTGACCCCGCTGCCAGACTCCAGGCTGTCCGTTGCTGTGGAGAACGATGACCGGTCAAGTCCTTCCATATGTCTGCGGTTGTGGACCATCCTTCACAAGATAAGCTTTGGGTGATCATTCAGCCCAGGGGAGGGCGAACCCCTTTAGGCCATGTTCCCCTACATTCCTCCACATTACCTCACATTCCAGTGGCCCGATAGAGCCATTTTCTGCCTCCTCCAGCAGGGGGAGCTCTACAATTTGCAGTCTATATGATCCAAATGTAAGTTTTTCTATTAAACCTCTAAGAGATTGAGTCCACTGATGTTACTTTCAGCCTAATTTAGTTAGCCTCTCTTGGCACACAGGTAAAATGATGTGATCTGATCAACACTCTCATCACCAGGTCATCTGTCAGGCAGCTGCATGTGCATGCGAGTATAATTCACCGGTAAGTATCATAACACCAGACTGGTCACCTACGGGAGGACAGAGCGACACAGTTACCAGCGAGCACCAATCACACTGGACCCCCTGGCTGGGCAGGGCTCATTAATAAACGTGCACCAATCAGATGTGTTTCCAAGATGGACAGTGCTCCACAGCGACAGGCATGTGCCAATCAGATGGGGCCCCCCAGGTGTACAGTGTTACCACAGTAATCAACACACCAGAAGGCACCTTAACAAAAGTTGTGCATTCTCACAGTACAGCCATCCATCTTCCATAACTGTGTGGTGCATGGTGTGGGGAGGCTAGAGGTTATCCCAGGAAAGACAGGAAGACGGGGACACCCTGCAGGGATGCTACTTAGTACAGGTAACTAGTCTTACATCCCCTTGCTGCCTCTGATGTTATTTGTAGTTCAGGGCATAAAAGTGACCATAATGTGTTTTGGTTGTTAATCCCAGCATTATACCTGGGGGGCACTTGTCCCCTCTGGCCCCCTCAACACTGTCACGGTTCTGAGAATTTCCCCTTAATCCCTCCCCCTTCCATGACATTTGACCCCCACCCAGTGGGGTGTGACAAATGAGCTGCTAACGAATCCCTGCTGGCCTACAGTGTCTCCAACCTGTCTGCTATGATCTCGCTCTCAGGGATGGGGGGGCGAGGACGAGGAGCAGCGATAGCCTGCTGACCTTAGATGCAACCAAGCCACCAATTCCTATGCGAGTCCCAGTATTAGTGGTTTGTATTGCGACTTCTGATTGGATAACCATTCACGTGACGAACTTGTGTATCAAGTCCCGATTGGTTGACTTTTTGTAATGATTCAGTCTTCAAAATATTTTGCAGATACCTTAGGTTCCCCCCTTTGTCCCTCAGTTTCTGCTGCAGCTTCTGATTGGATAGACCTCAGTGTTCCTGAACCTGACTGGACAGCATTCCATGTTTTTATTGAGCAGTATCCAGTCATAAAGGATTCACAGCATGTGATTGGCCAGCAGGCACTAGAAAGTATAAACTGAATGCCAGGCTTTGATTGGGCACTGGTCACATGCCAGTATTTTCAAAATACTGGGCTCTCTTTGACTGGAACAGAAGCGATGTGTTTGTGTGTATTAGGGGTGAGGTGACAGTTACACCTTTTAAAGTCTTGGTGCAGTAAAGGACAGACCCAACAAGGCAGTGTTAAGTCGTTACTGTGACACACTACAGTGAAACAATAGTGTTTGTCAGCAGTTAGACCACTCGGGGAGTCCCGCAGTCCCGTGCTCCTGCCCATTCGCAACACCCCCATAGATGGGCTAACCAATCGTGTGATGTTTGTGCCACGTTTACTCTTTGCCCCTAAACAGCCCAAACTAAACTGTGACAAGAGGTTTGAGAGCCCTCAACTGTTCTCATCATCACATTTGGTGAAAGCGGGGGTGTCTGTCTGCATTCATTTAGCATCGGTGTGTCTTTCATTGACCATAGTCATATAGTTTGTATTTTTTCATCCTTTCAGAGACAAAAATCAACCAAAAATATGGTGCTTTTTCCCAGTCTCTGTGGGTTATTTGCTCTAGCTTGATTTATCTGTCAGAAGTGTGTCTTTCATTCACAGATAGATGGCTCCTCCAGATGTGAAATACAGGCTTGTGTGTTTTGCATCTTTGTTTTGTGTATGTTTCTTCAGACATTTGTGCCTGTTTGTGTGTTTGCAGGAGCATGAATGTAGGGACACTGATGTATTATAGTATGCGAAAGTTAATATGTGAAGGAGACAAAAAGTAAACTTTTTTTCAGCAGTGGCACTGGCTGATTCATGATCAGTGTAGTGCTCAGATATGTCTAACATGGCACAGTGTTTCCATGGTAATTAGCGAAAGCTTTTGTTATAGCAATTGGCTGACCATGTTCAGGAGCTTTTCCAGAAACTGGTGAGACAGGCAAACAGAAAGGCCGGCAGACAGGCAGACAGACAGACAGACAGGCAGGCAGGTACCCAGGCAGGCCAGCAGGCAAACAGACAGACAGGAAGGCCGGCAGACAGACAGGTAGGCAGGCAGGCAAACAGACAAGCAACCAGGCAGACAAACAGGCAGGTAGACAGACAGGCAACCAGACAGGCAGGCACTCATATAGGGACATGCATCTAGAAAGTAGGTAGTTAGATGGGAAAATTTAGGCCCCCTAAGCTGAACCTTTGACACACTACCCTCTTCCTTAAACATGAAGTACATTAAGGCTCTTAATTCTTCCATTTTCAGCCGGGGGTGGCGGTCTACAGTCATGTACTTCTTGCCAAGAATAAACCTGTCCTGCTCTTTGCAAAAAAACAGTCAAATGAGCCCCAAACACAGGAAGGAAGCACAAAACAAACAGGACACGCTAAATCAAACTCCGGGCAGACGGATGGGTCCCACAGCTGCTTGGGCGCTAGGGGGCGCTAATTACTTCGGCGCCAAGACAGTTCAGCAAAGCAGGGCTGATTTATGAGACTCCCCCCACTGTGTGACACATGCCAAGTATGAGTACTGGTGACATGACAAAGAATAAAATGAGCAGCACCCTAAAGCATGTTTGTGTAATTGTGATGAGTAGAGTGAGTAGAACTGCAAGGTATGTACGAAGTCTCCGAGGTCAGGTTGGGTCAGTGTTTCTAGTACATTCCTGATGACTTCCAGGAAAACCTGGTGAAAGGGCCCGTTTACTCACAGCCACCCCCCCCCACCCCAATCCAGACATGTGCTACTAAGCTGGGCTTGACCCAAGACCAGTCCATCAAGGGCCAGTTTTCCTCAAAACACAGTCTGAGCATCACTGTTGTGTGCATGTACTGTGCCTGTGTTTACGGCAAACTTGCTTATATTCCGATAAATACACCCATTTACATACACATGCTCATCTGTGTGTCACAGATGCCCATACCCTATGTGCAATTATGTTACTAGAAACACACAGACTCTTGAGAGTCACACTGGACTGAGTTTTGGAGTCTCTGCCTGTTTGGAAGAAGGGAGAAGGAGACAGATAGACACAGAGACAAAGAAAGAGAAAGAGAAAGAGAGAGAGAGAGAGAGAGAGAGAGAGAGAGACTGTTCACGGTTACTCACGACTGTTATTACGTTGTAATTACGCTCATTCAAGCCAAGAAATACCTACACGGAAAGAAGAACTTAAATAAACTTAAACAAACATAGAATAAGATTCCAGATTAGAGCTCCCCAGTTTCTGAATAATACTAAAAGTCCTGTCAGTTTAGTTAATATCACAGATAGTCTCCGAAATGTTGGTCCTCCTCTATGGGAAACAGTCTACTGACTGACTGCTTATGACACAAACACACACAAAGGTTTTGCAGAGAAAGTCGACAGAGACACACGGGTCAGTGCTGAAACCCGGCCAACGGTCAGGCGGAGCCTCTCATTCGATGTGTACCCCTCCCCGGCCCCATTTTCCACCATCCCTGCTAATTCGTTCCCAAATTATGCAGGAACTTGTTGATAACTTTGCAGGGAGGAGAATATTCAGTGGAAATAGGGGGTAAATGTGGAAACTGCGTTAGAATGATTCCGAACCGAACTGGAATATTTTATTTATATACAGTATATATAGCATGTCATTTGGAGTCATATTTAGTACAGGTATTTCTGAGACTGGTTCTGAATGTGTGTGGGTGCTTGTGTGTGTGAGAATGAAAGGAAGAGAACAAGTGTGTGTGTGTCACCAATTGTTACAGTATGATGCACATGTGTGATGCAGTTACAATCTGCATGCTTTCTCACATTCAGAATATAACTTCCACACGGACTCCTTTTAACAAGGTGGAAACGCCAGCCAGGCAAAAATAGCTAAAGCCTGGCGCTGATAAACATAAGCTAAGCAATGAGAGAATATGGAAACCCTGATAACAAAAAAATAATAATCGCATATCACTGGAGACGCACGCAAGGTGCCGGATGTGGGAGGTACGGAGGGGGTTGCCATGATAACTGTGACATCACACCTGCACCCCACGCGGGGAGGGCTGAAACGCACTCTGGGACATGTGCAGGCCAGCAACAGCTGTAGAAGATGGAATTCATATGGGCCAGCGGTTTGATATTATTAATTTTTTTTGGCACCCATATCCCATAGAAGTTGTATATCTTTCTGGAAACATTGAGCAACAATCGACCTCTACTCTAATTCCTCCTCTCTGGTTTAAAACACAGTCCGCTCTTAGGACCAATGAACCATTGCGGAACCATTCGGCAATCACCAAAATTACAGCAGCAAAATCAACAGGCAGAGACTCCTGGCAGGGTGGGACACCGTAGTGACTGACATTAATGGCACCTACCTGCAGCAGCAGTCTTTCGAAAGCCAGGCAGGCGTCCCACCTGGCCAGGGTGGGATGGCGGAGGGTCTGAGTGGTAGCAAGGGCCAACTGCAAGAGGCCCCAGTGGCGATCGAGGGCCTCTTGGCTGCTTTTGAAGAGCTGAACGTAGGAGGACAGCTGCTCTGCTGTCACACGACCTGTCAAGGGGAAACGTCATTGGTCAACATGCCTGTCTGTTAAGGACACGTGAGCCAATGCCCTCGTGGAAGGATTCTCTGTCCCAAAAATGAGACGGTGACAGTATATGCTCCTCTGCCACGCGTTAGACTAAACCGAAGCCCTTTTCTTTCCCAGTGTATGAGGGGCCCAGCCATATTTGTTGAGGGAAATCCCACTCTCAGCATAAGCAAATTAAGCCATCCTGTTCTAGCTAAAGGCCTGTCTTCAAACTGCGATCGGTTTTATATTCAGTTTTTATGCTTTTATCCAAAACGACATACATTTTAAAGAAAGCTGGGTCAGCCAGTCCCTGGAGCGACTGGGGTTAAGGGCCTTGGTCTTGGGCCCGATGGTGAAATCAGTTGGCTGGCCCTGGGATATGAACTGATGACTTTCCAATTACAGGCACGGTGTCCAACCTGCTGAAGCACAGAAAAGCTGGGTGTGGCAGCCCAGACAGCACCCCAGTGAGGTAACATCCAGGAGATAAATGTACTCGAACATGAAATCTTTATTTGCACTGCATCACACTTACACAAAAGCAACAGCGAAAAGCTGCTATTTACACACCGTGAAGAGAACCTGATGGGGAGCTGCTGAGATCTGAAGGAGCATGGGCCAGTCTCTGTGATGCATACCTCTGTGTGAGTGCAAGGGGGGCCAGCAGTGGTGGGGCATGTGGAGACCCCAATAAAGCCTGCTCCGTATGTTGATCCTCAGAACCAAGAACAGATGTGGGAGTATTTCCTGCTTGGGTACATGGCCAATGTTTTCTTTAACTGGACCCAGAAAAAAAGACAGCTGAGGAAAAACATAATGAGCTTGGAGCAGAGAATGAAGAAAAAGTACAGGGAGTATGAGAGGGCAGAAAGAGGAGGAGAAGAGAGCCGAGAGTCATCGCTAGAAAGAGGATGAAGGAGAAGCAAGCAAGGAGTCAGAGGGCAGGGGGATGCAGGAGAAGAGAGCAGAGAGTCTGAGGGCAGGAGGACAGAGGAGAAATGAGGAGAGAGTCTGAGGGCAGGAGGACAGAGGAGAAATGAGGAGAGAGTCTGAGGACAGAGGAGAAACGAGGAGAGTCTCAGCGAAGGAGGACAGAGGAGAAATGAGGAGAATCCGAGGGCAGGAGCTTGGAGGAGAAAAGAGCAGGGAGTGAGAGGGCAGGAGGTTGGGGTGAAATGAGCAGAGTGTCAGACAGCAGGAGGACAGAGGAGAAATGAGCAGAGTCTCAGCAAAGGAGGACAGAGAACAAATGAGTAGACAGTCAGAGGGCAGGAGGATGGAGAAAAAGAAGCAGAGAGTCCAAAGGCAGAAGCAAGCAGACAGAAAGAAGCAGGAGCACAATTAAGTGTGTCTGCAGAGGGATGAGCCACGCCCCCTTGTGGTCGGGACACCTACCTTTCCAGCTGCACCAAAACACCCCCCTGTTGACCCCCCAGACGTGAAAAAAAAGTGCATCAGTGCCAAAATCACAGGCTCTAAAAAGGCCTATTGCCCATGGACGTGCAAGCAGAAAACTCACTGCTGGGAGCCCACCAAAATTCAAACCACCACGACCTCCCCTTTCAAAACAGGGCCGCATCCCCATGCTTGCAGACTTGGGGGGGTGAGAGGGGGCTTCAGAGTGGGAAACAGCAAACAGCCAGACCTCCCAGACTAGACAGCGAATGGCACCACAGGCCATGGAAGGCTCCAGACTGGCCGCAAATCAATAATTAATAATAATTAATCCCTACATGAAAGAGCAAGAAAATCCAGAAATACAGCCATGGTACATCCTCCACATTAACACATATGGCATGCTTGTTATGGTGTGTGTATAAGAAAGGCACCCAATGTAAACACACCCAGAATTAACACACCTTGACAAGCCCACCCTAAACCGCACCCACTTCACTCCCCACAGTGTTTATCCATCCATCTTCTAACTGCTTATCCTGGATGGGGGGGGGGGGGGGGGGGC
>JAODLD010000001.1:21620420-21633616 GCA_026781065.1 Mormyrops boulengeri
CCCCCCCCCCCCCCCCCCCCCCCCCCCCCCCCCCCCCCCCCCCGTGTAAAATAGAACTATCCACCATGGAGCTTTCACAGGGCTGCAGAATCTGTTCCTCCCCCCCAAAAAAACCCTGCCACGATCTTCCTCTTGTCTTTGAAAAGACACAGAGAATCTTTATTCGATTTTCACCAAATCTGATCTGGGACTATTCCCAGAACACCCTTCATACTATCCCACTTCCGATTTTGGTTTTTAGGTTTAGAAATAGTCTCCCTATTAGCATGACATTAAACATGGGGGGATGCCGTTTATTTGGATTTCTGACATATACTGCTGCCACGAGTTAAGACTGGGGACTTCCTTACTCACTCAGCACTCACAGATGTACTCTAGGCTTATATACTCAACTGGCACTCATGTATACAGTATACTCAAGGCTGACATATTTATCCACCAGCTAAGGTGGTCAAGCACCTCCCCCTAGCACTGAGGAGAACAAGGTCCTCACCAGACTTCCCCCACCGTAGCCGTAGTCTGAGCCTGTCCCGTAAGCTCTCCCACCCCGACGGTGCTAACTGTATCCCACTTGCTGCAGTATATTACATAATACATGCATGCTGTTTATGCCATATACCTTATATGCCTTAATATATGCAAAAAATTTATACTGCATATATCTCTATTATTTTTTGTACCTAGAGTTTATGTGAATATATGTATGACATGTACATATGCATGTATATTTTTATTATTTTGAAATATCGCCTGTTTATAGAGCTGCATTTCAATGTAAACTCCATGTACATGTGTCAAATAAAACTCTTGACTGGGAGTCAGCAGTTATACCCAGGAGAAGCGGTACTGATGATATGATTCATACATCATATGGCAAACACGCTTCGGCTCAGCCTTTCTGGGAGGTTTGACCTCTACGTGAAGGGCTGAAGCGGGGCGGCAGCGGAGCACGTGTCACATGACATGTGGCGACAAGGGGGGCACATACTAGGGCCCCTGATGAGCTGGAATCTCTCACTCTTGTTTGTTTATGTTGCGACTAGGCATTTCCTACACGGCCACTAGTCACAGGGCCAAGCCTAAGCTGAAGAGACCAAATACTACAGAGACACAACAATGAGGGCTGAAATCGCTGAGGCATCAAAGGTCACTGTCAAAGATCAAATCAGTGGCTTCGACCCATTTGTCCCACCAAGTACACTCTTCCACACTACCACATTTGGCGGATGCATTCATGCACTTAGCACAAATTTCTAAGGGTATCCCATCCTAAAATAAGCCAAGTGCAGCGCATTTAATGTGCACTTTATCCACACTTTGGCAAATACTGCATGTAAGTGTTTTTTGTATTTTGTGTTTTTTTCAAAAGTATAAAGACCACAATGCATCACATCAGTGAATGACTAATGTTAACATCTAATGAGGAAATCTGTACAAAATTCTGTGCAAAGTTGTATAATGAATGTTTACACAGCCTAGGCTACAGCGGAGGACAACCCCAAACACAATTAACACAAATGATAACACAGTTGTAGTGCGTTTCTTGTTCACCTGTTGAGATATAAAGTATGTCCCATTGTGTTCAAGAAATGCCTGGGCACTTGAGCTCTTTACATACACCTGAACAATAAACCAGACTGGACTAAGAACTCACTCACCTATAAGACGGATCAGCTTATGTTGCCCTTGCTACACAGACTCCCATCACTTAGAATCTGCAACACCATGTTGGGTCTGTTCTATGAGTCTAAGGTGGCCAGTGTGCTGGGGAGACAGCATGAAGATAGCTGACACCAAGAGACTAAACACACTGATTAAGAACTTAACCCGCGAACTTGACGCCTTGAAGATTGTGGCAGAGAGGAGAATGCTCTTTAGATTGCAGTACATTATGGACAACGTCAACCATCCCCTGTACAACGTTGTGACTGAACAGAGAAGTACTTTTAGCTGATTAACCAGTAGAAAGGTCTTCCTCCCCTCTGCCATCAGACTCCATGACCGCTCCACTAGTAAATCGTCACCCAAAACAATAAGCTAGGTGTACTCTAACAGATCCAGTACTACGTTTAATGCCCTTTTAACAGAGAGCTTGACTGTGCTCAAGACTTCAGTGATGAGGCTGCCTGATAGCACCCCTTCCACACCCCAGTATGTACCAGATTCCCCCTCTATTGGCCAACTGGCTTCCAAAACGCATCATTCATCTTCGTCCAATTAAATGAAATAATCAAAACACTACCAGTGAAAAAGGGAGCACTGAATTTCTACCATGGGGAAGACAGGATGTGCTAGCCCTTCATGCCATCCACACAAGAAACACATCCTTCCATCCAGGAAACAGTATTCCGCAGTAGCATTCAAGTCCACAATCAGAGGGCACTGGGAAACAGCATCAGAGATCATATGACCCCCCTCCCAAAATCAGAAAGCCATTTCACTCAGTCTGCCCCTCTTATGCACACAGACAGACACTCTTGGTTATAACCCAAGAGGGACTTGTTAAACCCTGCAAAGAACAACTTGCACACATTGTAAGTTCACTCCTTTCAAAGGGACTTGTTTGAAATATGATTCCTGCCTCTGTGGCCTTTCAGTGACATCCATGGCTTTTATTCCACCGACAGCAGCTGTCAAATTAGGCACTGATTCGCATGATGCTATTTTTCTTGTTTCTGAGACGTAAAAACTATTGACAGTACATTTCTGCTACTTCTATCAAAGAAAGTCAAAGAGCTGTTAAAAGTATGATGTATAGGAAATACATGTTATAATAAAATAACAGAAGTAAAACAAAATAAAAGTGAGTCATTAACACTGGTGAAATCCTATGAAAATCTATCCAATTCCATAATTTTGGCAGTTTGTTCAGCAAATTCTGAACTTCTTAGGTACCTCCAGAGAAAAAGAGAGCCTAAAGCTCAGCTTGGGCTTTCTTACGGTCACAAGAAGTGACATAGGCTTGCAGCAAGTGACATCAGCAAAAGGCAGCTTTGGAGAAATGGCAGAGATAGTGAAACTGTGTGCAAGGGTAGGAGATATCCCTGCTGTAGCTGGGCTGGGGAGACACCCTTACTGTGGCTGTGCTAGGCAGCCCGGCGCCACCATGCTCCGATTCTCTGGCGTGGCAGGAAGGCCCGTGAGCTCCACCATGTCCAGCTGGATGTCATTTCTGTGTCCTGTTAGTGGCTGCAGCGCAGACAAGATCTTCTCCACTAGACTGTCACCGTGGTGACCAACAGCTCCTGTTGACCAGTGGAAATAAAAGAGAGATGCCTTGGCGTCACGTCAGGGGATACAAGGGATGCAGTACGATTTAATTAAACTGCTTCACCACAAAAATGAGAAGAAACCAGGGGCAGGACCACAGGGGTACTAGTCCCAGCTGAATGCTGACTGGACCCTGGAGTGCCCCCTCCTCTGTCACATCATTAGCTAACAATAAGATTAGCCTCTGAGTATGAATTATGGCCCTCTTATGCCCTTCACCATAAAAAAAATCCTAGACTTGAGCCAAAGCTAGCCCAACACCAGGCAAATGTGCATAGGAGAGGCAGATAAACTTCTTTGTGATTCTAATGCTGTAGGCTGTATAGAAGGTTATAATGCCATCTCACCTGCCAAATCCAGGTTCCTATCAATGAAAACAATGGATGCTTTGTTTGGGGCAATCTTTCGTCTGTTTTTGGCTTGGGGGTAGTTCGCCAGCTCCCCAGCAATAATACGGCTCAAGGGTCCCACAGCAAAGCACTCCTCCCGTGTGTTGGTGAACTCAAACATGGAGTTGAGCGCAGACACCAAGGATTTTATCTCAATCTGCAGGTCTGGGCTTAGAGAATGAACGTCAACCTCGGAGAGGTGGCCAAACTTCTTCTTGTCAGGCCGCTTTCTGTTAATGGATTCCAAGTCCCCAGAATGCAGTGGGAAGAGGTCACCGAAAGCAGGAGCAAGAAGTAACTGAGGGGACACGGGTGCGAAAGACAGGGGAACGTGCATAACCTCTGCAGTAAAGTTCATGTCTCCCATCCACTCGCACAGTTTCTCTTCAAACTGCTCGAATACGGGACTGCCCTCCAATTCAGTGGTGACATTATTGGCCAAGAGGTGTATGGAGTGAGCTACAGCAGTGAAGACGATACAGTACTGAAAATGACTGAGCGAGATGATATCTTTAATGATGTCAGCCGTTCGTCCTTTCAGCAAGGTGCTCACAACAAACACTGCTTTCGGCTCGTTTTCACCGCCGGCTTCGAAGCTGGAGAATTGTTTCAAATTTCGAGCGCCGGCATCGAGAAAAACAGTCGCACCTCCGACCCAGTGAAGGCTCTCGGCGCAGCTGTCATCAATGAAAACGACCGCATTCTTCACCTTCGACAGCACCGTATCCCACATCTGGCGAGGAAAACATGATAGACACTCCGCTGTCAGCATTGTCCGCGATGAGTCAGTTTCAGAAATGATAAGAATACGACCACCTTAAGGAGTTATTCAAGCGTCAGACGCCCCTAACTCAACAACATGAACACATGTAGCGGCGTCTCCGGACAGTGACGTGGCATTTAGCGTCGCGCGATACGCGTCATGCGCACAATCCTCGCGCCATGTTCTACGCCTCGATGCCGCTAACATATACTTAAATGTAGTCACGTTTAGAATTGGATTATAATCTATTGAAAACGTTTTACTTTAAGTAAGAAACTGGTTCTGTAAAAGGTATGTGAATTTGATGCGTCGTTTGCCGACTTGTAGCTTGGTATTTTTTTTCCTTCATTTATTTTACCGTCAAAGTGTGTATCACTGTGCGCTAACCCTGTAAACAAAAGTATTAGCGTCTCTTAGTAACCTTTAGTAACAGTAAAAGAGATTGGATTTTCATGGGAATGCGGTGGAGGTTTATCCATGTTTTCCGTTAAGAAAAGTATTCTCCTAAGTCTTTAATTTCGTAACTCTGTTAAGCGTCTTAACATAACCGTTAGCCGTACATTATAATATAGAATTTTACAGTGCTATGCTTTTGTAAAAAAGTTTTTGGTGTAAAATAATATCTTTAAATGAATTAAAATATATGGTTTTGATGCAAAGTTTATCTAGGAAAGGAACTGGGAAATACTAGTTTAGCTGAGTGAAGCACAGCAACAGCTTCCATGACCAATGACGGAACACTTCCGGTGCGCGGAACAGCAGGGCTTTCACTGCCGGGTCGAAGGTCATCTAATGGTATCCCTACAGGAACGTGTTTAGTATCTTTACGGATACGCTGTACTTTAAACACCATCGAGCCGAATTTATTTATTTCGTGGGCTCTGTCTTACGTTAAAATTTCTTCACCTATCATTTTATGCGGTGGGGTTGCCTGGGGGTAGTATAGTCTTTTTCATTACTACTCCACACGTCTCCTGAATCTGGGTTTTTTTTGTGGAAAGGGCGCCTGTTTGGGGCAGTATGTCAGCCGAAGAAGCAGATAAAACGACTACAGACGCCAGCGCAGGAGACGAAGAGGAGGAATGGCTCTATGGAGGTAAGTTGTGTAGTCCGACCTACTAACTAACTCCCGAGACACAACATGACTGCAGATACTTTCAAATCCATCTTTCGTTGCCGAATTTAGTTCCATGTTGCTGCTTGCTGTCAGTTGTTTGACATTTGTTTCCTGTATCGTGTCGAATGAAAGGATTTTTCAATTGCGAATTTATGCAATTATGTGGCAGTGTTTATCATATTGGCTACAACTTGGATTATACGTTGTACCAGACGATGACTTTCATTTAGCAATTTGGTTTCTTGCAGTTTAAAAATATTCTGATCTCTACGGTGATCGAGAATAATCGTTTCTTCTCTTTGGTCAGACGAGAATGAGAACAAGCAGGAGGGAGAAGAGTCAGAGTCCTCTGTCACTGTCAGGTAACTGTAAACTGAACTTTCCCCATTCCTGTCTTGCTGTCCTCTTAGAGCTGGTTAAATTCTGCAGGTTATTTTCTTCATTGTGGCTGATGGTGAAAGTGGGAGTTTTGCATTCATGCAGCGATTGCAGATGTTGACCTATGACCACAGGTGGTGGGTTCCTGTTTCATGACAGTGATCTCACTCTGGTCAGTGAATCATTCTGTTATCCATATCCACCATCCATACTCGTATTTATGTGCCTGTTTGTTTTTTGTTATATCTATTGTTCCTTTTTTGCACACTATTTACATTAAATATTTACCCTTCAGTACAATGCCATATATTCCCTGTATACTTTTTTTTTGCACCATTGTAGTGTCTTGTCTTGTTTTAATTGCACTACTTCATCGTTGCTGCCGTGGGAATTTGCACACAAGTTTTTCACTCACTTGCTCTTACCAAGTGTCAAGTAATGTGACAAAGTGATTTGATCAGATCTTTTCCTTCAGTCTCCCCCTGTGTAATACATATGGGTAAAAGTATAATGTTCTAACAAGTGTTTGCAGAGCTTCTAAATGATGTGACAGAATTAGATCTTTGGGAATCCTGTCAATAAGAATATTAGTCTTTTTTTGAAGGTTTGAGTCTGGTTTTAGTTGGCTCCCTATCTGAAATACTCAGGCAGCTCTTGGCTGAGGGCCAAGCCCCCTGCCTGATGTCTGTGGTTTGCCCACTAATTCGGTGCCCGCGCCCACTCACTCAGCAGTGTTGCTCCTCTCTGAAAGGCTCAGTATGGGCAGAGCAGCTCAGTGATGCCAGGTGCTCTGCGCCATTTACCAGTATCAGCAAACTGCTGCAGCAATGCGACACTTCCTCTTCTGTGTTGGGAGACCCCTGCAGGTGCAGCCCTGCAGTCATTATGCCTGTCCTTCACTGCGGCCTGCTTTGGTCCAATAAATCCCTGCACCTCCACCTCGGCAGCATTTTGGCAGAGCCACGGCTCAGTCCAGCAATGCGGCCTGTCATCGCAGCTGTAATGGATGCTGTAAAACCCGTTTGCACTTGGTCAGACTTGTCTTATTATAAGTGACATGTCTGTTTAGTAACTTTGCTGGGCTGGAGGTGGGGGTCACTATATGGAGGTTTTCTGGCTATCTTTAAACTGCTGTCAAAGAAGCTTAAACTCATTTTAATTAGGTTAATAATTAGCTTGTACTGTCTATCAAACTGAAAACCCTCCCTGTCACTGCATCTGTCCTGGGCCAGCGCCAAACATCTCTGGTTTATGTAGTTGATATAGTAAGCTCTCATGGTTTCCTCCAAGCTGAGTCTCCTCTCAGAATAGACTCACTTTAGGACATGATTTGCCTGAGGCAGGACCAAAAGGCACTCCTGAGTTTTGTCAGCATGTTCATTTTTAATGGCAGCTCTTAAGAATTTTTCGTACTGAAAAATTAATAACGTGAAATGCTGACTTGTTCCTTTTGGGGGACAGAAGACTGTGCGTGTAACGAAAGTATAGCCATATTGAATATATAGAAGAACCTGGAAATGGTTTGGACCATTAAATTCATTCCTTTTGATTTTGAAATCATTTCATGCTGCAGTGTCCGATTACTCAGAACATTTTCATTTTTTTCTGTCGAATAAAGTAATCCTTTGAAACATATTCTTTTTCAAGTGTATAACCGCATGATAAGTTAGTATGGTTCCAGTTTCATTTGACAGAACATGAGTTCTCAAAATCAGCCACCTTCTGTGTTCAGTACCAGCTGCCCTATCCTGCCCATTAATGGGTTTCTGCTGAAACTGTCAGTGGTTCTTCTGCTGTCATTCTAAAGGCAGATAATCAGTAGGGATGGTCTTTAACTGCAAACATCCTTTACAGTCCTTTACTGTGTCTAGTAATCACCATATGATTTTTTTTAATATGTGGTGCCCATATTCCAAGAAGAGAAGTGGTGATTTAGGTTATATTTTTGTGACAGCGCTCTTGTTCTTTTGATTTCAGTGCCTTGGCACCACCCCCGCCTGAAGAGGAGGCTGCTGGAAATGGGGTGGCCAGTCAGGTAAATTTCCTAATGCTTTGAGCTTAATGTGAGTGGGGCTTATTGGCTCCTGACCCATGGATATCTCTGTTTAAGTATTGAGATATTTGCCTTGCCAGCCTGCTGTGGAGGAAGAGGAGAGCGACAGTGACAGTGACGATGATGACGATGACGATGTTAGAGTGACCATTGGTGATATAAAGACAGGGGCACCTCAGTATGGGTAAGTGTAACTGAATATACAATAAAAGCCCAGTCGACCCTTCTTCCAGCCTGTTGATGTCATTTGTGGTGACCTTTGACCCTGGATTTGTTTTATCCAGGGCATATGGAGCTACACCAGTGAACCTCAATATTAAGACGACTGGCCGGCCCTATGTGCCAGGTATAGATGGCTCCTTTGTGTCTGGTCATGACTTCTGACCTGAGCTGGTGGGTTTCTGTGGTGGGGGGGGGGTCTCATGCTAATTTTGTGTCTCCTATATAGCTGGCCCAAAGCCCAAAGGAGTTGATTTGGAAGCACCTGGTAGCATCAATGGAATCCCGGTGCTGGAGGTGGACATGGAGTCCTTTGAGGAGAAACCTTGGAGAAAGCCAGGTAAGACTTCTCTCTGTTGGAAAAAAGTGTTTTGTGAAAAGAATTCATTGTCTTTTCCAGTCCATAGTTCTTTGATATGGGGTTTTGGTCCATATGGTTCCATAGAAGTTCTGCTTTTGTGTTGACCTCTCCCCTTCTGGCTCCCTCAGGCGCAGACCTGTCGGATTACTTCAATTATGGCTTCAATGAGGAGACGTGGAAGGCTTACTGCGAGAAGCAGAAGCGGCTGCGCATGGGTCTGGAGGTCATGACCCTAGCATCTACAACCAGCAAGATCATGGTAATGGTGCTTCTGAGCTTCAGTCACATGTCACGGACAGTGTTTTGCCACTTTGTCTGATCTAAAGCACTGTGGAAAATGTGAGAAGGGACCCACCTCCCCCATTGGTGGCACTATGCAGAACTTGTCAGAAGTCCCTGATATCCCCCCCACCTTCCAAAGGTACAGCAAGGACGGACAGGCAACAGCGAGAGGGACACAAGCATGACCACGCCCAAGCCCGACTTTACTTCCCCCAGCAACATGTATAAGTCAGGCGTGTCCAGTGCTAGGTGAGTCTGCCTGAGGTTCCCCTAGGGAGTGGCTCAAGCCTCTAGGGGCAGGACTTAATCCCAGGCCACCCTGGGAGTATTCACGCCTTCTGCTTGAGTGTCTTGTGTAACCAGTCTCCATTACTGCTCCTTCGGTTTCCTGGTGCCTCAGTTACCCATGGCCTCGACTCTGCGTGCCTTGTCAGCTACTTCGACGGTGTTTGGTTACATTGTTTTGCCCCCCCCCCCCCCTCCATTGAGAGTTGTAGAGTTGTACTTAATTTATCGACTCCAGTGTTTACATGCTGTTTTGGTATGACTCCCCGGTCATGCTGTCCCAACTACCAATCAAGACTTTAGATAACGGGCGTACCGGCGTATTTGCACCCAGGGCAATCTGTCCGGAAGCTGGCTTTTCAGTATCGTACGCTCCACAATTTGATAAGCAGATTAGTTGTACGCAATGAGAGGTGTATCGTGACACCCAAAAGTTAGTAATCTGTATAAATTCAGTGTATCCTTATGCTTATTCAGTTCGGTTAGCGGAGCACGCTACGTGTGATTGTTTTGGTAAATCATGGAAGCGATAAGCACTGAAGTCACAGTGAAGAAAGGGACAGCTCAGCGGTAACATCAGCTTTCAAAAGAGGAGATATTGTGGATAAGGTGAAAAGATGTCAGTGGCGTAGTGATCCTTTTGTAATTTGAAATCCGACATTTATTAAGCATGCGGATACTAATTTATATAGATTACTAATTTTGCGGTGTCACATTATGCCTTTCATTAATATTTTAGGAGTACTTCTAATCCGCTCATCAAATTGTGGGCATTGGTGAAGGTCCATAAATACTGCATCCGAACAGATTTGGCTGGTACACCCGTTATCTAAAGCCCTGATCCTGGGGTGTCTGAGTGCAGATCTTACAGCGGTCCTATCACAGGGTGTGATTTATGGTTATCACTGTGAGTGGGCCTGTGCGTGTCACACAGTCACATTCTTCCAAACCATTGCTTACCAGCTTTAAGCCTCTAACCTTTCCCTGTTTTTTCTTTTTTTTCTTTCATTTCCCTTGTACCTTCCTGTTACTTCTGTGTTTCTGTGTGTGTCTGTGTGCGCATGCGTCTGTGTGTGTGTGTGAGAGAGAGAGAGATTCTCTTCCTATACCAACTCATGGTTCCTCAAACTCCTCATGTACCTTGTCATTTGGGCATAGTTAATCTGGCCTGTGACTGTCTTCCATTATAAGCACACTTCACCTATGCTGAGCAGCACCTCTCCTGTAAACCACCTTCCCGTACCCTGGACTCTTCCTTTGCAGACTGTCTTCTCTTAGGCTGAGCTTGACTCTCCTTCGTTGTAGGCCCTCTTCCCCAGACTATGACTCTCATCCCCTTTGCTCTTATGCTTGACTCTCCTTCCTTGCTCCCAGCTGTGACTCTCTTGGTTGTGTCAACTCAATGTGAGGGGTGGTATGAAACCGCTGTTACTTTGTCCCTCCCCACCCTCCTGACTCCTCACATGTAGGATGTCCCCTCCACAGTGGCCCGGGGGGCCCGCACAGGACACCTCCTTTTATGCGTAAGTGTCCGAGGCTCCTCCTGCATGACGCGCGGTTCTGCTGTCGCATGTGTTTGCTCTGTGCCATGCTGTGCTTCTCTGTCAGTCAGCCAGTTTAGTGCCGTGGTGCTCTTTGTCCTGCTGTTGTTTTTAGGCCTGTTTTCAGTAAAGTTTCTCTGTCTTGAATCTTGCATCGTAACAAAGAAGTGTTTCCAAAATCGCATACTTACTAGGGGTGTAACGGTGCCCAGAAGTGCTGGGTTCACAGTTCAGTGCAATTCCAGTACAGCAAGCAAAACCAGAATTTGTTTTGAAATGATTAAATCTGGAAACACAACAAAACCTAAGAGATGCTTATTTGCACATTGTAAAAGTAAATACGTATAAAAAATTAAGTCCTGCGATAAGACACTCCTATAGTTTTTATGGCCTGGTCTGAATTTCCTGGCAAAAGCGCCTTAAATGCCACGGGGAGACAAACTTGCAGAGGCTGTTTTTGCCTTGCTCTGGTCAGACATGCATTTGGATAATCATCTTAAATGAGTTAGCATGTTGGATGTGTTTCCAGTGACATATCCGAGTCCGACGTAACAGATCCGACAGTCTTGGTCTAATCAACTGCCCTATCTCCATTGCTGGTGTAATTTATTAGGAAACAAAAATGTTTCCAAACCACCGATTATGACTGACTGTAACGAGTGTTTGCCACAAGCAACTCCCAGTCACAATTATGATAACGGTTTCAGTGTTGAATATCTACTTCAGATTTTGTTTGATATTAATAAATGTATTTATTCATTTCATTGTGTATGCTGAACTAAAATGTTTTATTGAATGTTACAGCCTTAATGCTTGCACAGTATGTACTATGTTTTGATAGTAGCTCAACTGTTCTTCTCGAATCTGACACATTGCGGTTGCCTTCTTGCATATTACCTGACCCAGATTCTTACCATAGATCTAGCCTGATCCCCGCAAAAGTTAAAAACTATCAAAAAAGACCAACAATCAAAAGCATAAAGTCCTAGCAAAGCATCTCAAGAGAGGAAACTCGTCATTTGGTGATGTACTTGGGATCCAGACTTCAGGCAGTCATGGACGTTGAACGGGGATACGTGTGCTTCCGTCACATCTTGATTGTTAATTTCAAATCCATTGTGGAGGTATACAGAGAGAAAATTACAGGAATTGCATCAATGTCCAAAAACCTAGGTACATTCACAAGTTTACTGCGTCATGTACATTGTTCCTGTGAGGAAAAATGGCTACGACATATGCGGTTTCGGATGTACCCATAGCCGTATGAGCAGCCTGTAGAGGGCTGACCACAGCTGCTGTATTTGTGTCCACCCCTTGGCCGTGGCAGCAGTAGCCGTTAGCTTTGGATCCCATGTGTGTGGCCCCATTCTGTCGCGAAATGTTCGTGTAAGACCGGCGCCGTACCTGCGGCCCGTCTGCTGACCCCAGGCCATGGCCGTCGTCATGGGAACACGCGGGCGGTTGTGTCACGACTCACTTGCACACCTAATGGTTTACAGGAAGATCTGTTTCCAGGCATGGTTGTGTTTGTAAATATTTAGCAGAAGCACATATATATTTTCATTTCTTTTAATTGCCTCCTAGCCAAACAGGACGCATGAGCAGCTTGTGTATGACGAAGGCCAACCCACTCCCCCTTCCCCAAAAGTCAGGTGCCATGTAAAATGCTAAGACTGAGCTGTCTCACACTAGTTAAGGATGTGGGCCAGATCCAAAGGTATAAAAGTTAATGAGCATGTGTCATATGGTATATGCTAGCTATGTTCCCTCCCCCAGCTTGCAGTTGGCAAGTTTATCTGCTCTTAGGTTAATGCAGGACCCTGTAAACAGGGTCATCTTTGGACCTATGACCCCTAACAGGCTCCTAGGCCCAAGCTGCCCTTTGAACCCATGAATAACCCTCTGTCCACCCAGGTGGCAGGGATTAAACCCGGGTGATGGAAGTGGGTCAGCGTCCTGCTGGTGGCGGTTGTTGCGATCCATGCAGGGCTACCCAGATGTGGAGTGCACTGCATAAACATGGGGATCGGGGCCGAAGGTGAGGGCGGGCAGCACGGTATACAGACCCCCATCACCTCTCTGGGCCACTGATGCAGCTTTAGTTCTTCAAACTTTTAGTAATGGCTCCTGTAGCTCATCAAGAAGAGCATTGTGCTAACAACTCAAAGGTTGTGAGTTCAAATCCTAGGGAGCGCTGCATTGACAGTGATTTTTGTTGTGCTCCGTGGGAGGCAGGCCATGCAGAATGGCAGTAATGCAGGCACAGATACACACACCATGCTGCAGTTGGGATGCAGCTTCTCGCTAAAGGTGTCTTGTTTTGTCAGTAACCCATCACTCTGTTTCCTTGAATTCCTTTCCCCTCACTTATCTTGTCAGTGGTTACTCAGCTAAGCTGTGCTAAAGTTCCTTAGCAGGTTCCTTAAGCTTAAGCAGTTTAAGGCAGAATGAAAATGTTGCCGAAAGATGCTTCACACGGCCGGTTCAGTGTCTGTCAGTGTCTGTCTCTGCCCCCACTGAGGGAAGCAGGCCCTTTAT
>JAODLD010000001.1:21643316-21681178 GCA_026781065.1 Mormyrops boulengeri
TGAGTTTGAAGCACAAATTTGAGGATGGCTGAAACTGAATTCTACATGTAAAGGTGAGTTTGAAGCACAAATTTGAGAACGGCTGAAGCTGAAATCAATATGAAAGGTGGGTTTGGAGCACAAGTCTGAGGATGTTGAAGCTGAAGGCTACATATAATCGTGGGTTTAGAGCACAGGTGAAACGATGGCTGAAGCTAAAGGCTTACATGTATAGGTGGGTTTACAGCATAAATGTGAAGATAGCTGAAGCTGAAGGCTACATGTAAAGGTGGGTTTAGAGCGCAGGCATGAGGATGGCTGAAGCTCAAGGCTACATGTAGAAGTGGGTTTGGAACACATGTGTGAAGATGGGTGAAGCTGAAGGTGGGTTAGGAGCACAAGTACGAGGATGCTGAAGCAGAAGGCTACATGTAATGGTGGGTTTGGAGCACAAGTGTGAAGATGGCTGAAGCCAAAGGGTACACAGAATATTGGGTAAAGGCAAGTCTACAAACCTGCACATACTGCTCAGTCAGGAATTATACAGGAACATTTCCCACAATAAAAATAATACCATTCAGCTCCTATTCTGATGAATTATGATCTAATAAATTGTTTGGGGGGGGGACTCAGTCTTAATTTTCTTTTTCATTGTTTGAGTTCCTTCAGTGGATCGCCCTTATAGTCATAATACTGTAAAAGACCAGCTCCCAAACCCTCCTCTATATCACATATGCTGTTCAAGTAATTAATATGGTTTCAGATTTAATTTTTTTCATAAATGCAGGGTAAAGTACAAAGTCTATAAATCTTGGCTTTTACCATCATATGATACTGAGACTAGGATCATAAGTAAAACGGTAAGCTGTAAAGTAAAATACTAGAAGCACGAGATTAAGGTTACAGTACCTGTTCCTACCAATGTCTCTGTATCATTCATACAAATAAAAATAGAGGTACCATACTGAATATCTGTAGCATCACGTAATTAGGCAACTTACAGAAATTCCTTGCTGACATCTGCCCAATAGGAGCACAGGGAGGGCAGGGCTAACTAGGGGTTAGCATAGAGGTTGTGTCTAAAACCCAAGCGATTTATCTGATAGCCAGTGGATCAAACCCAAAGGACAGGGGCCACGTGCCATTTGTTGGCTGACAGACAGCTATGCGTGTGTGTGCGTGCATGATTGGCTGGCACTCACCCTGAGGGGCCGTGAGAGGTCGCCCGTGCTCCTGGCACCACCCCACAGGGTGGATGTATGGGCTGCTGGCATCACACCTGCAACAGGAAGCACAGCAGAAAGGTTCAGGTCAACCGCAGCAAATCCAGCACTGACTTTCTTCTTCCAGGACGAGGGAAACTCCCAAAACAGAAGGAAAAATACTGATTATACCGATTTTAATCTAACACAATACATGCAAAACTGGACAGACATAAAACATTTATGAAAGAGGAGTTGCAGTAACTATACAAACAGTGGAAATAATTCCCATAATTCCCTGCCCAGAATGCCGTCTGTGTGTAATTCACCAGTGCATCCCGTAAGGATCAATAACGGTCTACGCATGTTACAAAGGTAACACTCTGCAAATGAAAGGGAGGGGCAGACAGAACATCCTGCAAAAGTCACTAAGGTCACATCTCCTGCGTTCCAAAATCGGGGATTAACCGTCCTCTTTAAGGAACAATAGGACTTAATAGAATAGCATACTGAATGAGAGATATGAGCCAAAACATAATGCCCTCTGCACAGGAGAAAATTAAATAGTTACTGACAGGATCTGTGTGAGAGCCATCAAAGTCGGATCAGGCCCAAACACAGCAAACCTGATTTTTCAGCCTCTCAGGTTGCATGCTGAGAAACGCAGGTGGAACATAAAATAGCTTTACAAAAAATTATTACTGCTCCCTGCATGATTTTCAACATTTTTGCAGACGTATTTAGACAGTCTGAGAGGGCAGAACATGACACTAAAATCTTTCGTTTGTTAGGTGTGCAAGGCAATCAACTTTCTTTGAATGTGAAAAAGTAAGTGCTCTCCCTATTACTGTAAATGCAAATAATGAAATAATTGGTTAAAACTTTAGTAAACAGTAACATCTGATTTGGGCCACTCATTTCTAAGGCTTTGCGGCTTTGCAGCTCCAACGGACCATCATTGGTGTTTGGGACGGTAGCAGATCTTCCCAGGACTGACCATCCCGCCAAACCATCCATGAGCAACTGGTAGAACCTTCCAGAAAGAACCCTATAGGACCATCCCAGGATCAGCAGATCATTCTCACTCACCTGCACAGCTCAGGAATCACATCTCTCCTGTCACAAGGATGCGTGGTACGATCAGGAGGTGTGTCAGCGTGGAAAGCCCCACTCATTAAGGGCCTACAGGCTTACCGTATTTCCTCCAAGACCCCTTGTATCATCTCCAAGGGTCCCAAAAATGTACCACAGAGAGGTGACAATGGAAAGTTCTGGTTACTGTGGGTTCCCTCTTTTCGATACACACACATTTCCGAACATGGGCTTGCTGTTTATCTGATGCAGACTGAAGCAGTGAGAACTTTCCATTCTGGCCTCTACTGCGTCAGCACTGCCCAAAGACCTGGATAGATTTCTTTATAAAATATAAACTAAATATAAAGCAATGTAAGATTTTATATGCCTCCAGACAAAGGCCACTGTTAAATACAATCTGCCCCTACATGTGTACCTGGCCAGCTGCTTAACGTAGTTGGACATTACTGTCATAATATCAATCGTCCCAAATTTCCCACGAAATCACCCAACTGTACAATAAGAAAAGAAACCTTTCTTCCAAACTTCGAAATCTGTCATGATTCACGATGATCCATTTCGAAAAGTTCCAAATGAGTCAGAAAATCCAAATGCATCAGTACAAAAGAAAAACAGTCAGCAAGGGGCAGATTGACTCCGACCAAAAGTAAACATGGGGAAACAATTACTTTTAAGTAAGCCACACAAAGCCGGTGATGGCGCACTTCCTGTCAGAGCACAGAGAGCGTGGTGATTCTACAGCGTTCAGGGACCTTGGGAGCTTTATTTCGACTTTCAGGGTGAGCCCGGACTCACTCGGTTTCATTCGACAGGAAGCAGTGCCCTGGGGACACATTCAGTACTGGAACTTTGCGACTCACTGGAGAAAAAAATAATAATCACTAAAGAAAGGAAGAAAGAAAAAAAAACAACACTAAATGCGGCAAGCTTTGGATTAGACCCCGTGAAGGTTGTGACAAAAAAGCCAGTGCTAATGTATTCCAGCTAATTACTCATCAAGCTGGGACGAAGCGCATCGGTTGTACAGTCTGACGCCAGGGCTTCAGACACAAAGCGTGAGCGCACAGCTAATTCTCTGCCCTACCTCTGATGATAATGGTGCTGTTCTGTTTTGAGACTCCTTCTTTTGTGTTTTGTAGCGCTAGCTACGGTGTAAATGCTGGTGGTTCGTAACACTCCTTAATAAGAAAATTACAGTATCTATAGAGAACAGAGCAATTTATTCATTAATCATGGTTTATTCCAAATTGTGGGCTGTGATTAATGTAGCCCAGAGAAAAGTGAAGACTCCAAGTAGCTGAAATAAAAGGCGTGCTGACTAACTCTGTTATTATCACTGTTACTATCACCCCTGTGCTGGATAAGCAGTATGGGTGATGAATGGATGATTATATTGGATGGATGGATGGATGGATGATATATTTCAATTATGCATAAATGGTTAATGACAGAGTAAGGGGTTAAGACTGGAGGGGTTTGAGAAACATGAGATAAGAGAATTATATCAGGAATTCTAAAGGTTCTATTATTACATATTCCATAAAACAGCCATAAGTGTGCATGCAGTATGGGGTCGCGGTGTGCTTGGAGCCTATCCCAGAATGCATACGGCACTGGGCAGGGGTCAGTGAAGTGCCTATTGTTTTGAATTAATTGTCCTATATTTATTCGGCACTTTATTATTCAGGAACTGAGGCTAGTACACATTCCATCAAACTATGTACACAAGGCGGTGAAGTGGCTCGATCTTCGGACGCCTGAAAAAAACTAAGCAGCTTTTCACGGAAACGTAGAATGTGTTCGTTAAGGTGTCTTTGCCATGACGTTGGGCCTCCTGTCAGGTCCGGCCACGCCCACAGGCTTCCCGGAAGGCGGGGGTTGATAACCAACATCTCGCGACTTTGCTGGATGAAAAGTAAGTGATTAAAAAAAACACGAAGGAGGCATTTGTCCAGCCGTTATTCCATCCATTATCCAGTAGGGGGTCGATGCAAGCCTGAAGCCCAGGACACTCCAGATGGTTTGCCAGGCCACTGTGGGTCCCCACAGACATAGACAATGGGCAGCTCAGGGATACTGAGCCACCTAACTGTACATTTTAGGAATAGGGGAGAAAACCAGAGGAATCGGAAGAAAGCCCAGCGATATGGAGCGAACATGCAAATGCAAGACACACACACACACAGACACACACACACACACACACACACAAGCGCACGCGCGCACAGAGCTGCAAAGCTCAGCTGCTAGTAACGTAGAAGAGAACAGGAAAAGGGAGAAAGTGCAGGAGTGCAGGATAAAAGTCCAGCTGTTCAGAAATTCCTCTCTCCACTCTTTCATTTTCCAGGTTGCTGTCTAGCCAAAAGCAAACCAGAAGATTCACCGACAGCAGTCGAGAAGTCACAAGGTGAAGGCGAGGGACGCCCACTGCGTGTCCTCCTACCGCTCAGCTTAACAATCACTGCTGCACCAGTCATTCTCCTCGGGGTGGGAGGTTAAATATGGGACCTAATGCTAGCCGGCCAATAATACTTTGTCTGAGGCCCGTGTCTTTAAGCGATGCGAAATGTCAGAAGCCAAACAAACAAGAGCAAACAAAACAAACCGCTCCTCCACAGCTAATTAGAGAATCATCACCTCGATCGAAGACACCAGCTGAATAAACGGGGAAAAGACTAAAAACGAATGGGTTCTAATTGGGTCGTCTCTGTTAAAGAGACATTACCAAATAAGACAGGCTGCAGTGAAATCAGGAACCCTCACAGGGCTCCACACATACACCAAAACGGTCGCATATGGGACTGTTTATTGATAGTGTGCGACTTAAAATTTCATGTGGTCGCATCTGTGCAAGTGTATGATAATCATTAGGTGTTTGGCTCTAGCATGGGTACTGCATTAACAAATTGTGATTCAGAGTTTTTTTCCCTTCTTCCCTGGTTGAGTGTGTGGTCTTTTATTTTTTTGCTAAGTTAGTGTCTCCTTACCTGCATGCGGGAGTATATACATATACACACAACTGATGATGCAAAACAATCTCTTTATCTGTGATGTTAGCATGTTCCAAAAATAAAGCATATAGTCTATAGTTGATTATTTTAAAAAGCAAAATGAGAGGAACGAGGAGGAGGCTGGTGGAGAGGGAGAGCCGCAGAGAGACCCCGAGACAGGCACAAGTGAAGGTGAGCCTTAAGTTATTCAAGTTCATGTTAAGATATGTTGCAAATGCAGTAAACCCTTCACATTCCTGCATTAGACATTCACGGTTTCGATCATTCTCAAGTTGGCCGTCAACAATTAAACAGGAAGCTTGACAAAATCGCAGAAACTCACGGACGATGTGTAAGCCAAGAACTGTACCATGTAAAACAACCATGTAATATATAAATATTAGTAATACATAATATAATAGTGTAAATGCATACTATATCTTTAATATTAGAAGTGTTGGCGTGGTAACCAGCCTGACTCATGTCAGTCTTTCTGACGGTGGAATCTCACGTTTCTTGCAGTAACTTTTACCTTTTCAGTGCCGTTAATTTAGCATTTTTAATAATGAATCCAAAGCACAGTGCGCCCAGTGTGTACAGTAGTAGCTCTGTACCTACTGGGCCCTAATTCAGGTGGTTTTTATATTATATAAGAAATTACTAAATTTATATTATAATTTATATTTATATTATAAAAGAAAATAGGAAATGCCAAAGTAATTTGACATGCGAAGTGTTCAATACAGTACTCTTTGTTTAGAAATTGGTAATAAATAGACTTTGATGTTATCGTTCAGGCTAGCAGACTGGTTTGGGTTGAGGTCAGGGCTACCTATCCTTCGCGAATTTTAACATTCGCGGGGATCTGCCACCCCTAACCATCTCGAGTGTGAAGGGGTTACACTATCAAGTCTTCAATCACTGTCAATCTATTATCAGTACAAAATCTAGGTATGAAAATTAGGACAACTATTCAACAGCATGCAAGGTCACTGATTAATACCATGCTGCACCAAAAAAACAGGGTGTGACCAAATCATGTGCTGGTGCAAAAAGCTGAGAAAGTTGGTAACACCAGTGCTACCACTGGAAAAGGTAGTCTGGAGCCTAGTTTCAGGAAATGTAGCCCATCTCCAATTCCAGAGTCTGACACGCTGCCACATCAAATCTCAACAGGGTGTACAACATATCTTGTCAAACACCCCCCCCCCCATGACTGACGATAAAGACTTCGGAAACAGTGAATGAATCACTCTCAGTTTCACTTTCGGTTCTGACGGAGGCTGCAGTTGGGCTCTGATGGTTAGCATGCATTTCAAAAGAGTAAACTACACAAAACGTATCCTGGGAGCTTCTGTACCGGGCTGTTAGACCAGCCGTCATACCTCAAATCGATTTTCATAACACAGCTGACAGAAACTGAAACGATGTAAAGCTCATAAAAGAAAAACCAATTACCTGTGAAGGTCCACAACTGAAACACTAGAATTATGTAAACTAATCGGTATCATCGCACCTCAGCAGTAAATTACTGTTTGAAATGGATTTCCTGCCAAACAAAATAAAAACAAATCAGCCAGAGGTATAATTGAATGTGACGGATCACTCACTGCCTTGTCACTGATTAGAGTAACCCTTCTATGCTGATGTCATGGCCGCAGGCTCTTTGCAGACCAGAAAGAGCTTTGAGCTGTGATTTCTAATTTTCCTTCCATCCATCCATCCAATTACATGGAAACAGAATATTCACAGAAACTCCACAAACAGTGTGGGGAGTGGGATTCGAGCCCCCAACAGTGGAGTTGTGAGGCAATAGTTACCCAGTGATTTTGAATTATAATACCTATCTTTAAAGAAGAGGTTTTTAAATGAATCAAGCAAGGGGTCAGAAGCTGAGGAAAAACATGAGTGGGCAGGAACTCACCAGTAGTCGTATGTGTCATCCCAGTTGTCAAAGTGGACCAAGAACCGGCCATCCACGATGTCAGCCACAGTGGCCACGCACACCAGACAAGGGTTCTTCCGGTCTACGGCCTCCAACTTCATGCCCACCTGCACCTCCGGGGCGCTCGGTGCCTGTTTGCAGATGGAGCGCGCTCAGTTTGACTGGGCCTTAACCTCTAGACTCGTTTTTATAACAACTGACCACACGATCTGTAAATGGGGAGCAGCGCAGAGCCACTTCCTCAGCTAAAAGCACCCTCGCGCTCAATGCGATCGTAATTTGCTGCTGCTGTGAATCGATTTTCAGGTCGTACCACTCACCGCAGGGTGGGGGCACCTGGGGCTGAATACTTACACTATTTTGTGTCTTGAACAAATTCTTTGGTGCAGTCTGGCAAGTCTCTTGGTACGCTGTCCAGGTAAATTCATCTTCTTTATAACCTAAAATAACAAGGCAGCGATTTATTACCTTTGGCAGCCATATGGACTGCGTTCTTCCAGAATGTTCTGTCTTCTGTCTGGGACTGCAGGGCTCTCAATGGCATATTCATTAGTCAGAAAATTACTGCTGTTTAGTTACCCAAAATTCAACCTGTTTTCAGGTTATGGATCGTATTTTATGAGCAGTTTTTAAATTCAGTATGTTAGCTGAGAAACACGAGAAGAATTAATGAATCAAGTATATTTACAGGCTATGCTTATGAACCAAATTTCAAAATACTGTTCATTTACAGGTGCTACTACAGGAAGTGATGTCATGAAAGCTTTGGGGATGGAGCCACTCACCCTTTGGCGGATGGAGTTTATGTTCCGTCGTCTCGCACCAACCTGCAGGCCTTATATCAGGGGAGTCTGCGTTTACCCAGAAGTCATAGCAGTCGGAGTAGCCATCAATGTGTAGCCGTAACCGGTAGCCAATCACCTTCGTGTGGAAGGAGGGCAAAATCATGTCAGCATTATATTCAAAAGAAGGGGGTTTACTTTTAGAGCACCCCTTCCACACACACCCCCCCGTCTTCTCAACCAGGAGCCAGTGCAGCGAATCACAGAACAGAATCAGGGTCCCCAGTGGGCGGAGCTTACCTCTGCCACAGAGAGCACACAGAACATTGATGGGTGGAGCGGGTCGACACCCTCCAGACGCATTCCCACCTTGAAGCCATTCCTATTGGATGGAAATGACTGGCGCTGAAGAGGAGGAGATGAAAGAGGGGGGTTATTTGGCCGACGGGATGACAGGGTGTTGGCTGCACCCCCAAAGGCAGGTCCTCACACACTCACACACACCTTCTCTCTATTTGTGTTTGTGATTTCTTGTGGCGTTTCCCCGAAGTGTCTCTGTGGCTAGGTTGCCATAGTGACTGCAATTTTGTTTTTTTGTTTTTTTAATACATGTCTCCTCGGATCCTGTCACAACAAAATTCATCCAGGCGATGCATGTACATGGCGAGTTTAGAATGTTCTGGAATATGGAAGAAAGCAGGGGGGAGGAGGTAGGTAGCTTGGGGAAGAGGCCATTGCAGGGCACTCTCACACAAAATCAAGCACTCCAATCCCCTCACGTTTTTGAATTGTGGGATGGAAGCAGAGGACTTGGGGAGAACTTGCAAATGCCAGAAACACCAGGGCGGGGCCCTGATCGAAACCCGCAACCCCAGAGGTGTGAGACCACGCCGCTATCCTGTCAGTCTGTCTGAGCAACAAGCGTAGATGAAATATATACGATATAATGTCTGATCACTTAAACATTTCAAGCTCTTCCAATCTGTCCAGAAACACAATTTTGACGATCATATGACACATTCCTTTCCCCAACAACTCGTTAATCATTTTACACTAATTGCATGAATCAAACCAAATGGCACAGAGTCTCTCTCGTGCACGCCAGGGAATAATGGCTAGCTGCTTGCCTTGAGCTGCCTGCAAAGGGGGGAATTCGGCGAACGGATACCTCTGTGAAGACCCTGACCGGTGCTGCCACCGCACCCTCCTCATCCAGGTACCTATCCCATGACCAGGGTCTCTTCTTACTGTTAACTGCTCCAGATGAAGGGAGGAAAAGAACACAGAATTAGTGCTCCCTGAACACTGTGCATACAGAATCACAAAGGCCTTTCTACGTTTAATTTATTTAACAGTACTTTTATCCAAATTGATGGACATTTTCTTGAAAAAGCAGGGTCAGACAGCAGACAGTCCTTGGGGCAATTAGGGGTTAAGGCCTTGCTCAGCGGCCCAACGATGAAATCACTCTGCCTACCATGGGATCTGAACCAGCAACCTTCTGATGGCAATCACTACTTTTACGTGCACACTAAAAAAAATCAAATTATTGTGTTAGTCCGACTAAAACCAGACTTTTAAAGTACATGTAAACATGTTAGTCCGACTGAAATTGTACAAAATTGAATTTCTCTTAGTCAGACTAAGACACCCAGATAATGTGATTGGGAGTCGATTTACTCCTGCATGTATACGTTCAATCAGACTCAAACTGACCTAGGTGCTCTGTGCATGATAGAGTGATAGAAAACGCCGGTACACAGAAGAAGCACAGAGAATAGCAGAAGACGTACAGCACATACGAAATGTACAGCACAGTAAAGCTGTCCAATTCACCTCTCAACTAAAGAGCGCTTTTCACCGCACCAGGTACCGTGCTTTTGGTACTTCAAGAAGATACCAAAAGTACGGTATTCTAAGGTGTTTGTCTTTCCACTGCCGTACAAGCTGGTATCCCCACTGAATGACATCACAATTTGAAAAATGGCTGTAATAGGACTGGACAACCTGGGATATTAATACCAACGTCACATATTCTGCACATCCAATTCTTACATTACTAGTCAGCTAGATTAAGATCAGGCATTTTCTTACCTTTAATTTGGTACGAAGATTATAGCGCAGGGAGTTTAAGTCTCGCTAAAACATTTTTACTCTGTCATAGGAAAAAAACCTAGCAAGTTTTACAATTTTAATGATTATTCTTTTTCATGATTATCTAGTATATGTTTATAAATCAGTGTATAGTTCACCTCCACTGCATTTGCCTGAGCACTGCATGCGTTCTCTTAGACAATCATAATCATTATCATCCTTAATTGCCTTTTAAATCACACCTAGACGGGTTCGTGAGAAATTTATGTTGAATTCCTTTTTGTTTCATAAATACCCCAATATTTATTACAACAAAATCACATTGCAATATATAAAAAATTTCCAATAGCAGGCTGTCATAGTATATTATACAAAATACTTCTTGTTATGTTATCCTGATCTTGTTGTATCTGTTCTTTCGACCAGATTGCAATTAAAGCCTGTGTCACTTAATTTGTCCATGCATCCATTATTATTAATTATATTATTATTTTTTTACATTTGTGTTGTAATAGGTGAACCAGAAAAAGTGCAATACTAACCAGCTGAAAGGAGCCATATCGCCACCTATTGTGGACATACTTCGGTCAATGAATCGATTGCCCTCCTATGCATGTATACTGGGACAAGGACAGTAGTCCGATTAAGCGGCGTAGTTCAGCTATAACCGTAGCTTGACTTAGCTGTGCATGTAAACGTACTGAATGTCCTAACCCACTGAGCCACACACCACCCCTTGTAAATAAACAAAATTAGCATCTTTGGGTATTTGCTCATAGCTAAGGTCCAGCTGAGCCAGTCTGACCTCACAGCTTGAATCTGCAGTCGCAGCCAAACAAGGAAGCACCACGTTACTCACATGCGTCCATACACCACCTTGTAACCGCAACCAAACATCTTTAGAGGTTCTTTAAAACAATATATAGTCCGTAGGGTACAATTATTATTTATCACCAGCACAATAAATAAAAGATCAGGCAAAGCATGATTAATAAATAGTTAACAACAGTCCTGCTACAATGAGACCAGAAGCCGAACTGGGAATTCCACCACCGCTATGCAGGAAAGCACGGAAGCAGCAACAGCCCGTGTTTCTCTCCCTGCCGCACCCAATCATCCTCCAGTCGAGGTCAAGGGTGGGATTATATACTGGTTCTCAAAAGCCTGCCGAAAATATGGGACAAACAGGCTGATGAACTCAGGCCTCGTTCGAGCCACGCAATGGTAACTTAGGCTAACATACCACACGCATCTCACGAACACCGCTACAAGCTGATTTAACTAATATTAAGAGGACCAGCTGTTCTTTGGAAGAACACAGCAATTAGACGTTATAAAAACGGTGAGCTCAATGTCAGAAAGCGTTATATACAAAGTGTGTTATAGAACATTCCTCCAAGGCTTTCTAAATGCAGCCGGAATGACTCATCTGGCCTCAGAATCTAAATCACTAATTTGTAACATACAAAATAAGAGCAAAAATGACTAAATCCTAAACAAATAACTTTATGAAAACATTATGGTATCTGTCAGTCAACTGTCAGCAGGTAGTGAAGAACTGAAACATCTAGGCCTCAAAGCATGTGGGGAAATGGTTAAAGATGGACATGCACTATTTTTTTTATGTTAAGAGTGTTGTTAAACACAGTGCCGTTTTTGTTGCAGGATGTGTAAATTATTTTTAGCACCTTGATGCAGTGAAGCTGCAACAGCATTTTGCTAATCGCACCCTAAAGTACTAGACAGTAATGCTGCAGCTTGTCACCAGGGGGCACTTGTTTCAGAGGCAAGCAGCCAGGATTGGGCAGCACAAACAGAAGTAATAACTCACTGTGTGAAATGGACACTCTGTTTCTCGCCTTCGCCTCATCTTCTTTAGGTCGCTCCTGAAATGAAGAGGGGGGTATCAGCAGGGGCAATTCTAGGAATTTTTAAGGTAGGAGGCATACGAGGGGCCATAATTCATACAGAGAAGCCAACCTTCTCATTTGCCAATGATATGCTTTGATTTGGTGAGAGACAGGGGAGGGGGCACTCTGGGAGCCAATCAGATTTCAGCTGTGGCCAGTGTCCCGCCCCTGTATACACCTCATGCACGTACCCGGAGATGGTACTCGTCCGGAGGGGACTTGAGGTTCACGGTCAGCTTCCTCTTCTTCCGCTCCTCTCCCTGCATCATCAAAGGATCGATGGATTCTGCAGGGTGGGAATATGGTGCCCGGTAGTCAACGTTCAGCATTTTCAGGTAGGAAGGGGGGCTGGCAGTGTGTGGCCTGTAATCTGAAGGTTGTCAGTTTGAATCCCATCCTCGGCCCCTGACCCAAGGGTGCCGAAGTTGGTGGAACCAGACATGTAACTTCCTTTGTGCATTCTGGAAATATGCCAGTAAGTGTAAATAAGCACAAGAACTGTCTTTTGCTATATGAACAAATATGAAACAGGCATTTAATCAATCACAGTCGTTGCCTGACCTATATGTCTGTTGAACGTCTACAGGTAAGCGTAAGTTCGATCGTAGCCTATGGTGGATGTAAACTGCCCCATGTTCAAGTTTATTAACTACTAAAAAAATAATCGGGTGCTCCAGGCAAACAGATTCAACATGACACTAAGTTATTAGTCTTAGTAATTTTACACTTCCTTATCATTAGGTGTAAGGTCCATCGTAACAAAAGATGTTTGAAAGTGGTGAAAATGGCACTAACCTAACAAACGTTTCATGCAGCAGTATAACGTTCTCACAGATCATTTTAATAATTTGTTACCTTTTCCGCTACTTTACGATACACCAAGGTCGCCGGCTTGATATGTCAGCCTTAGCTGCGTTTGTTAAGTTTTCTTTAAGTATTTTTTGCTGATCTGAAAAATTATTCGATCCGCGGCTCAAATACTGTGATATGAGCCGAACCATGAATTTTACGATCTGTTGCACCCCTAAAGCACACCCAGCAAGCTACTTAGCTAACACACTTCTTATGTCGCACTGTGCACAGCACATTAAGGGTTTCCAGTACAGCTGTGGCTGAAATACTTCTTATGAATACAGAGAAAACAAATCAGAAGCTTTGTATAACCCAAACTAAACAAACATGCCAAACAAACAAGCAAAGACTGTGGGAGGACGTTACTGAGGCTAGACGCCAAATACACTTACTTACACCTACAGTATTCCAAAATCTTTGGTATCCCCACTTGGAACAGCAGTTGGTTCTGGTAATATCAGACAATGATACTGATTGATTGTCCACAGCAAAAACGTCATTCTGTGCGACAGTATTATTATTTACTAGCTGCTAACTATAATGTAACACAAGTAGCAGTGGTGCAACAGACAAAGAACGCGGCGCTAATTTCAAACTAGCTAGTTTTAACATACGATTTAAGGTACACTTTACACCCAACCTTACAACTGAACTTGCACTTAGCTGGTGCAACGCATGGCGTGTGTGTTTTTGAAATGATGTTTATTGACAGCATTTTTGGCCAATAGAAATTACCATTCGACACCACTCCCCCCTCCCAAACAAGAAAAGAACACTGCATATGTCTTGCGACCCCTTTCTCTCCCAATCCCCCATGCTCTATTTCAGGGACACTCACTATTTTCCCCAAGGCTCAAATTTCATCAGTGACACAAAGCCAGACTCCAGGGGGTGTAATACGATTTGCCGAATGACGATTACGTTTTTAGATTAAAAACCTTTAAGTATATTCAAAAAATCATCTTGCAAACCATCCCACAATTATCTATCGTCCTCATGGGGGGGGGGTCACAACCATTTACCGCGTTTAGCAGACGCTCTTTTCCAGAGCGACTTACAACAAGTGCTTAGTAGTCTGTGACTGTTCTTCAACCCAGTGGTTTGGGAACCAATGTCCTATACCATCACCCACCTTTCATTTCAGGACCATCACATTCTCATTTTCCAGCCAGACCATCCAAGACTATACCTAAAAAAAGAAGAAAAAACAGTGTAAACAATGACTGGGAATTCCCCAAATGAGACAAGAATGACATCATCAATGGGACATTACCTTGTGCAGCTTAGATGTCAACAAAAACTTCCAAAAACTAATCAGCATACTCCCATTCTTACATATTCCTTCAGCTCTGGGGACTGAAAGCTATAATAGCCCGCTCTGCTAGTATGTAATAATAAGGACCTTCTACATCACCCTAAACAAGGAGTCCCATAACAGCATTCAGTACAGGCAATAACAAAGCACAATTTGAAGAAACACTTCAGCAGAAGGAATACTACCTTTACCGTTAATAAGGGGCATTATTTTAAAGGAGAAGGCCTGTCTGTTTAGGCACAAATTAGGGTGAGTGAATACCTTTAGATGCTTCTGCAGAAGCCATCAGAAAGCCTAAAAAGGTAAGGTGCAGGGTAGATGTTTGTTTTGGTTGGTGGGCGAGTCTTTACTCTTCTGTAACTAAGAGTGTGAAGCAAGTTGGCTGCGTGTGTTAGAGGGGATACGTCAGGGAGTGACGGTTCGGCTCTCATGGACACCGATAGATTTCTTCAGTGAAACCTCAGGTTCTTTTAGAGTCGAATGATGAGGCAGGTTCCTTAAGCTTAAGCAGTTTATTAAGACAGAATGAAGATGTTACAGAAAGATGCTTCACACGGCCGGTTCAGTGTCTGTCAGTGTCTGTCTCTGCCCCCACTGAGGGAAGCAGGCCCTTTATCTATGGTCTTCGTACAGACTCCTGGAGCCAGGGGGTCAGACGGCCTTGGTGAGAGTAAGTTGTATGAGAGGCAAAGGACATGATGAGCGAATAGCAAGGACAGAAAGAAATATAAAAATAAGAAATATGAAAGCTATAAATGAATGAAGTAAATGAACATAATTAAATAACTACAAATTAACAAGGGGAATCCCTCAATCTGAACCTCAGTGGACCGAAGTGGATGGAGCAGAGCTGGTGCTGCTTCGAGCCTGCTGTCCAGCTAATGGTGTTGGGGGGGGGGGGTCTCGGGGAAAGAAGTATGTGTCAAAGTGATGGACTTCCTGTTTGATGTGTGCCTACAGGAAGACCTCAGGCACTATTGATGTGATAGGAGGGCAGACAGCCACCATCAGTCGTGTTGAGGGCCGAAGACGGCATAATGTGGACGGCAACAACATCCAGGTGTGTGTGGGTTAAAAAATGGCTGGATCAACTCACTGCATGCATGTCATTGAAGGCTTACTTGCGCTTGTGTATCTGCCTCACAGGTGATATCAGAACACTCGTCGTCCGATGCTGACTCCACCCCTGCTAAGATGCCGCCATTCTTTCCTCCGGGACCGCCACCCAACATCCCCCCTCCCCCCTTCATGCCGCCACCACCTAACGTTAGCGCCGCCCCCCCACTAATCCCGCCACCAAGTAAGTAACTGAATTGGGTACCATTCTGTGGAGTGCGTGCGTCTCTCTGAACCCCTGACAGTCATACACTATATGGCCCAAAGTATGTGGACACCAGCTTGTCCACCATCTCATTCCGAATCCAAAGGTATTAAGATGAACTTGGTACCACTTTGTTCCTGTAATTGCTCCTCTAGGAAGGCTTCCCATTAGATCTTGGAACATTGCTGGTGGGATTTGCCGCCATTCAGGTTGGGTGTTGATATTGGGTGACCGAGCACTTCACAGCTGAACTAGCTCCCAGACATTTTGACCTTCACAATCACTTCACTTGTTGACCATGACAGCTCTTGAGGGCAGAAATGTGATGAACTGACTTGTTGGAAAGATGGCGTCCAATGACAGTGCCGGGTGAAAAGTCACTAATCTCTTCTGTACATCCATCCATTCTGCTATTAATGTTTGTTGCAGCAAATTGCATGACTGTGTGCTTAATTATACACCTGTGTCAGCAATTCCTTGAATTAGTTGCCGTGTCCACATACTTTTGGTCGTAGTGTATCTGTATTCATCCGCCATCCTGGTGTGACGATGTCCCAAGCCCGTGTCCTCCAGGTGTTTGCATAGCAGGTGGCGCCACATAGATGGTGGGCCAGACTAGGGAGCGCGCCGTCTCCAGATGTGCTCCTTCAAAGGGCCTCGAAATAGCCGGCCTCCTCTGGTTGTGCTGAGCGGGCCTGGCTCGTGCCAGGGCTCCCGGTGCGGCCACTTTGATCGGGGGCGCCGTGTGCTCTGCCAGCGGTGCTTTGAAGCTGCGCTCCTTTCACTTCCTTTTGTGCTGCAAATGTGGGAGGGGATAAAAATAGGGCCTTGGCAGCAGCGCCGGCTGCCATATGTTCACTGGCTTAGCACTACTCTGTTAACTATTAGCTTAGTGCCGTCCTGTCAATCCAGTATTTGCTAGTGTAGCGTGACCCTGTTCTTGCTTCACTGCAGTGTTTGCTGGAATACTGTTGTTGTGTTATTGTGTTACCCCTCCGCTTGTTAGCATAGCATTGTCCTGCTACCCTGCCGCTTGCTAGTGTGACTCCATCCTGTTACCCCACCACCTGCTAGCATAGCTCAGCCTTGTTACCCTGCTGCTTGCTAGCGTATCTCTGTCCTGTGACCCCTCCACTTGCTAGCATGGTTTCATCTTGTTACCCCGGCGCTTGTTAGTGTAGCTTTATCCTGTTACCCCACCACCTGCTAGTGTAGCTCCATCCTGTTATCACCCTGTTTTCTAGCGTAGGTCTCTCCTTTTACCCTGCCACTTGTTGGTGTTACTCTATCCTGTTTTCCAGGCACTTTCTAATATAGTTTTGTTCTGTTACCCCACTGCCCGCTAACATAGCTCTGCCCTGTTACCTCCCCTGCTCACTGGCATATCTGTGTTCTGTTATCGTTTTCCCAGTCATTGGCTAGCATGAAATCCTGTGTAATTTCACCATGTTGGCGTGTTAGCATAGCCTGGTGATGGCATGAAGTCATTGTTTCTGCTCTGCTCTATATTGTTCTGTCAATGCTTGTAGCAGGCTTGCTCTCCAGGCATACCATTGTGTACAGAGCAATTGCTTGTCACACTGCTTAATTGTTCATGCTCTGAACAGCTTGTTACTGTTTTTGATGTTGCTGGGGTGGGGCTTTCCCAGATGGCGCTGATGAGCTGCTCTCAGACGTGTGTGTTGAGATCCTCAGGCGCCCGTTGAGCGACGGGTTCACCAGATGTTATAGAAACACCCCGCTCCAGGCTGACCCCCTCAGGGCAGATGTCGTCCCGTAACCTGTCTCCATGAATGTATAGTTCAGTTACCCCAGGACAGACATCTGGTATCTGTCATCGAACAGGCAGATATTTTAGTCACCATATGGCTAGTAGATGTTTTTAATTTAACGAATTAATTTGCCCTCAGGGCAAAAGGGTTTCTGCCTGCCGGAGGGGTAAAAAGTTAATTGTGATAGTCATGATACAATGGCACTCTGGTGTTTACTCACACTAAGCCAATGTTTCTCAAACCAGTCCTTGGAGACCCCCAAACAGTCCATGCTTTTGGTCCAAGGAGTGAAAACGTGAACTGTCTGGCAAGGAGCTAAGAGGGAATGAAAAGATGGACTGTCCGGGAGTCCCTGAGGACTGGGTTGAAAAACTCTGCACTAAACCTTTAGTAACCTGATCTGTTTGCCGGGCTAGATTTTTCACACTCGTTTCATGGGTTATTTAATTTCCGATTAGTAAATTGCCTATCTTTCTGTGAGCCCTGCTAGCTGATTCTGTTAGGAAGGTCAGGCCCCTGATTGAAGATGCACGTGATGTTGATCGGTCAGGGGGAGTTTGGGGTGGTGATCTGTAGTGCCAGCTCCCATCTGGAACATGGTATCGGTAGCTCGACCCTGACCCACGTTGTCATAGTGTGGCACCAGGTGCTTGCGCATGCAATGTCATGCACTAAGACGCCCTCATATATGCACATGCTTCATATCACAACCCGTGTGACCCACTTCTGGGAGTGACTGATTAGCATGAGGCCGATTATGGGCTTGGGGGTTTGTCTTCCACATTCAGCCCTGACTGGGTATGTGGTGGATCTCTCTTGATGTCTCTCTCTTTGTCTCCTACAGGAATACCCATCACTGTTCCACCTCCTGGTAAGTTATCTAAAACTGTTCTTCTCTGGCTGTTTAATATGAAAGCATAAAACTAGGTTAAAATGCAAGTGTATGGAGTTTAGTTCCCAAGCATTTTGCCTCACTGGTAAAGACCAAACTTGCAATCCCACCATAACAGTTGTTTTCTGTGTTATACTAAATATGTTTTGGTGTTGCGCTGTTTGCTTTCCAAGTTTTCTCAAATATTCTAATATTACTGCAACCTTCACTTAGACCAGCAGGTGGATACTAGTGACGGGCTGTTCGCAAATGAGTCTGCTCTAACAGCTGGCTATTTTAAGCGAATATCTGAACGATGAGAGCCAGAGCCATTTTCTGTAGCCAATCAGATTTCAGATAACCAAACTTTTTGAACTATATATTTATAACTCATTGCGCATGAAAGTTGAAGCTTAAGTAAATGAGTTACAGCGCGTCCTGATCCCGAAGAGAAAAGATGGACATATAGACAACGAAATGTGACCTGAAACAAAACACAATAGATCAGGAACTGACTTCTGATTGCCAGTGATATGATTTCCAACCCTTTTCAATTGTGGAGGATAAGGGATTGAAAAGGTAAAGCCATGCTCTTAATTCAGCGTACTGTGTTATTCTGAGCAGGAAAGCACTCTTAAATCATCATCCCATGGCGGTCGGATGAAGCAGGTATAGTCTTCATTGAGTGAAGGGTTCAAAAAGCTTCAGCAGTTTACCTGACCGCATACTGATAGGCACAGGCTCACCATACAGCTGCTACAAGGCAGGTTGGCGTGCTACAGAGGGTGATTAGGAGCCAGAGGTTGCATGATATAAAACTTCAAACTATACATTCAAGCCTGTTCATGCTATATATGGTCTCTCAAGGTTAATTAAGAACTAAAGGGTGCATTGGGGATAATCATATACAGGGAGGAACAAAAGGTCACAAAAATGGTAATGGGAACATTGCTAGAAAATGCCAGCCTACTTGATCAGTGGTCATTGTTGTCACACCACAGCCCACAACGACGAAATGTGTCCTCTGCATATGTGACGACGTGACATAGCAGGGTGCAGCTAATCCAGCGCCCGGGGAGCAGTGCTTGGGGGCGGTACCTTGGTCAGGGTTACCTCCGTGGTGCCTTGCTGGTCGGGGATCCAAACCAGCAATCTTTCAATTACAAGTGCGCATCCCTAACCATTAAGCCACCACTGCCCACCTCTTCTCTACCGACACATAAATCTGATCTTTTTGCATCTGTGGAAGCAAGTCCCGCTAATACATATTATATGTGGCTATTGAAACTCCAGTACAGTTAGCCTCAGTGGCTAATACTTTTGAAAAGCTAGAGAGCATTCTGATAACACCCAAACGATCAAGCTGTCAAACTTACTTTTCTCTGGTAAGAAAATTTGGTATTTTGGGAAAAAAAAACCAAGTGAAAACCATGGTGGGATGTTGTTATAGTGTAACAATTTTACAATGGCTACCAGAGCAGTCAGTTGTAGTTGGTTACCTTTTATGGTGGGGAGATATCTTCAGGCAACATCTGTAATGGCTCTGACTCTGTTACACGGTGTCTTTGTGCTGTTTCAGGCTTCCCTCCCCCTCCCGGCCCGCCCCCTCCCTCTCTCATCCCTACCCTGGACAGGTACGTAAACCGGACATTATTTTTTTTTTTACCTCATTCCTTGTGCATGGAGCTGTTTATTTTCTCATGCCATTTTGGCCTGTCCTTCTTACGTTAGATCACTTGGCTGTCACCCCCTGAACATATCCAGATGTGTGTGTGTGTGTGTGTGTGTGTGTGTGTGTGTGACTGTGACTCTTCTCCCACAAAGGAGGCATGGTCTCAGTCCCCATGGTGATGATGGTAGACGGAGTAGAGGGAGAGAAATGGGAGGATTGGTCCCGGGGGTGCTGCAGGCAGGATTGCCCATAGGCAGGGAGGCAGGAACTAAGATGGGGGGGGCGTATATGCATAAACTAGTGTGTAAAATAGTTTACCCAGATTGGACCACCAGATAATGGTCTAAGTTAAATATGGAAAAGGCTTAATGACTAAACCGAGGGCCATCAGGTGAAAGCATGCGTGATGGCAGATTGGAGGCATTGCGTGTGGGTTGTGGCTTATGGTAAACAGCCTTTTCACCCAGAATGCATTGCACATTTTGTTTATAACTCTAGGGAAATCATGCAGCGTTGATCTAAAAGGCCATGTTAAGGTTTTTAAAAAGCCTTTTGAGGTGGAGGAGCCCCGGTTCCATCCTGGACGGGTCCCCTGAGCGTAACAGACCGACAGTAACCAGACATCAGGCTCTTATCTGGCTGATAGGGTGGGGGGGGCGCGTGGCCTCTTCTCTTCTTAAGCACTGTCATATCTCCCGGCTCTCTGATGCGTGACTCTGCTATCCTGAGCCTAAGAAAGCATACTACCCATTCCCTGTGCATGCGGCTGAGACGGGGGCGGTTATGGAGGTGGCCTGAGACGAAAGAACAAGGGAAGGATTCGGGGTGCAGCTCGCTCCAGTATTATATAGCAGCACATGGGGCAAGGAGATGCAGGGTTTGTGGAATCCGCAGGAGCAGCCTTTCCGGAATTTTCTGCAAGCATCCCTCCGCCGCCCGCAAGCCTGGGTCGTGGCAGTCTGAGAATTGAGGGGGGATGTGTTTTGGAGACTTGTTTTTTGGGGGGGGGGGTGTGTATGCCATAGCATATGCTCCGTATGCAGTGCTCATATTGGGTTCATTCTCCCCCCGCCAAATGTATTTGCTTCCCATTCCTGTTTGTCCCACCCCAGTTGACCTGCTGGTGTTTGTCACACACGCTTAGCCATGCCTGGTGGCTGGTTAGTTTACCTCTGTCTGACCCTCATCCAATCGACCGCAACTCAGACTTTAATATGGACTGTGCCGGTTTCCCTGGCCCCGCTCAGTCTCCAATTCTGATTCTGGGATCTAAATATTGCATTTTTGCTGCTGTATATTTTTTTGCATGGTGGTTGCATTTTAATTCATTTCAAATTGCAGCTGATGACCTTTTGCTCTCCATAAAATATATATTTTATGGCAGTCCAGATGTTTGTTCTTTATTTTACTAAATGTCTTCATTTAAAAAGTCGTAATTATTACTGCCTGTCCAGTCTTTAACAACTTGAAAAGTTTGTGAGCCTGGTAGTTTGATGAATCCCAGCCCAAAAGGAAAAGGAGCACGTGCCACTTCCTGTGCGTGTGCCGTCTCTCCCTTTTAAGGCTTCACAGAGTACATCAGCACATCCTGAAATAAATAAATGTACAAAAAGTTGGACGGGGCTGAAAGAAGTGGTGTGGTTTTTGAGGGTATTTATAGAGTGATGCGTTCGTCAGACACCTGTTGGAATCCAGCACTTTTGGACTGGTCCCCCATGAGCGGAAGTGTTCAATCGGAGGCAGGCTGAAGCTGGTTCCAGCGCCGGCCCCAGGGCCGATCAACTCTCCCCCTGTGCCGCGCTTGAGGTATTGCCAGCAGTTTCAAGTACGGCCAGAAGAGCTCTCCCCAAATCCAGAAAAGCTCTGTTTGATCAATGCTCTGCCAGGCGGCTACCTCATCTTCCCATTCCCGCCTCCCTCTTCCTGAACACGCACGTCTTCATTCCGGTTTTGCTTTATTGCTCTTTGCTAAAGTGAAAAGCTGGCTAGCAGAGCCATGCACTGCCTGCAGGCATCCTGTCGTAAAGCGGTCAGACGGGCGTGAAGTTTGACCACCACGATTCCAGTGGCACCCACTGGCTGTCAGTCAGGCTCATTGTTACTCTTGTCAAAGGTCAAAGGCCTGCCTATCACAGGGACCGCTGTAGTGACAGCGAGCCCTGAGGTCTATAAGAAAGTTATTAATGTTTTGCCTCTTATTATGTCTAACCCTGTGCTTACCATCCCCTCCCTCACAGTGGGCATTCTACTGGATATGACAACCGCCAAGTCCCGCCATACCCCTTCTCCGCAGGTAGGTGGCGCTCACTCTTTTTACTTGTGGTTCCTGGATGAAGTTAGGAAGCTGAAAGGGAGGTATGTCCTAACCTAGGGTTCCCCATTTCCAAATCTGGAGGGCCAGAATGAGATTTCCCTGCTCAAACACATCTTAATCAGGTAATTGCCATATTTTGTGAAGTGCATATCAAGTCCCAGGAGGAGAACACCACTACTGTATGTATGCATGTAATTTCTAAGACAGCAGTACACAGGAATCAAGTAAAGCAGGAGACACTGGGAAAAGCCAGAAACCAGCCAGGTAAAGGGGGGAAGCGACTTACAAATGCCAGAGATGACCGATAACTTATCTAACAGTTTCTCATGAATCATAGGATGACATCAGATGACCTTCAAAAGCACTGGGAAACATGAAGTGCACTGCTAGGGCAGGTTGTATCAGGCTCCTAGAAGCAGGACTTAAGTTCTAAAAAGCAAGGAAGAAGCCCTTCATTAATGAGAAACGGAGAAGAACCAGACTGCAGTTTGCCAAAAGATATATGCATACCCATGAATTGAGAAACAAACAATTGTGCTGTGGTCTCTTAGCTTTTTCCACGGCTGCATATAATATATGCATTGTGTGTGTGTGTGTGTGTGTGTGTGTGTGTGTGTGTGTGTATAAGAAGTATATCTGGCTGTATGAACAGTAATACCATAATTGTCCCTGGCCCCCACCTCCCTCATGCACAGACGAGTTTCCTCCGTGGGGGGGTTAGGGGTTAGCGTCAGGGCCACCTCTGCGTTGGGCTTCTCCAAACAAATTGCCGTCTGCCCAGCGTTAATCAGTCGTGCCGTGGGGATCGGCTGGCCCCAGTAATCGCCCACGTCCGGCTGTCTGAGCATCGGCGATGGTGCCGCAGTCCGGGATCCGCGCTGGCAAATGGGCTGGAACCAGCGTTCGGTTTTGGCAAGGGTAGCGCTACCTCTGTGTTTAAAAGTCTGAGTTGTTTGGTGAGGCCATTACTAAAATGGTGTGTGTGTGTGTGTGAGAGAGAGAGCTTTTAGTGACATTTTAACCTTGAATGCAAATTTCTGTAAAACTTCATTACTGTTGCTTCTCTGTGCTTTATGTTGTTTTTCCAAGATATTCGAAGGCTGATGCTGAATCATGTTTGTTTTCGTCTTGAGTCGTGTTTTCCCTCCATTTTTATACCAGCTGTACAAACACTTTGAAGTAACATAAACTCCCCCACCCCCCCATTTTTTTTTGACCACTACTATTCTGTCTGTGTTTTTCCACAGGAAATTGAGGAGGGGGGTAATTAAGTCAGCTAGGGGTTTGTTTTGCGTGTGTCACAGTGATTTACACCCCTCCCACCCCCATCCCCCCTTCACCACACAGGAGGCTTCCCCCCCTTGGCTGGCACGGTGACAACCTGGCCCGGCCTGATGGACAACTCCAAGCAATGGGACTACTACCAGCGACGGGACAAGGAGAGGGAGCGTGACAAGGAGCGGGAGAGGCAGCGGGAGAGACCGCATGAACGTGAGCGGGAGCGTGATAGGGACCGGGACCGGGACAGGGACCGTGAAAGGGAGCATAGCCCCTCCACGCCAGCCTACAATAGGTGAGTGATGCCCTGCTCGCGTTCATATACATAACTATTATGACGGCATGCCTTGAGCTCGACCAATGGGAGAATGAGTTCTGTTGACTGTGACCAGTAAGAGCACCCGTGTGCTTAGTGACGAGGAACGCTACCGGTACCGGGAATATGGAGAGCGTGGGTACGACCGGCATCGCGACCGGGCCAGCCGGGAGAAGGAGGAGAGGCACCGGGAGAGACGGCACCGGGACAAGGAGGAAGGCCGCCACAAGTCTTCACGCAGGTAAGCCCCTACCTGCCACACCTCCCAGAGGTTTCTCCTGCTTTCCTCCCAACCTGATATGCTCTGCCCACTATCTCATGTTCCCACCCACAGCAGCAGCAGCAGGAGGCGGCACGACAGCGAAGAGGGAGATGCACATCGACGGCACAAACATAAGAAGTCCAAGAGGAGCAAGGAGGGAAAAGAAGCCAGTGAGGATCACACAGCTGAGCAGGAGAACCAGGAGGGTGGGGCTATGGAGTGAGCAGGGCTCCACCCCCCTTTATCTGATCCCTCCCCTCAAACCCAGTACTACTGCTGTGGGTTGTGGCTGAAGCTACACATGAGTGATTATATCTGGTCAGAGGGCTCCGCTGGGCCCAGATTCCCAAACTGTAAGAAAATATTCTTTTGTTTGTTGTGATTGACGAATCCTCTGAAAGGACTTTGTATGTTTGTTTTGTTGAATAAAAAAAATATCTTTTGATAAATGATCTGTTTACATTTTGTTCTGCTGTGTGTGGCACTTCAGACCGGCCCGGGTAGATTTTTAACTCTGAATTGTTCTCTTCTGGAATGTTACTGTTATGGTGACCAAAATTACCAATGGGATATTTCAGTTTAATTTTGCAATAAACTGCTTTAAAATCAGAATTTCTAATCTGTGTTTGGTTCAGGATGGTTTCCCAGCTGGTGGCGTGTGAGACTTGGGCCGCTGTTCGCCATCGTTCGATCAGTTCAAACCCCATCCACGCAAGACTCCTTTTAAACAGATTTATTGATTATTTTACCAAAGATACCATCAGATATATTACACTGGCTTGAGAATGTAAAATGACTGGAAGGAGACACTCCTTGACAGCTGGCACGTCCACGGGCAACACAAACAGCACTGGTGACCTCATTCCCTCCCCCCCGCGGTATGAAAATTAGTAAGGCCTCCTTAGACATCACGTGGTCTGCAACGAGTCATAAATACAATTATGTCATTGTCTTGTTCTCGTGGTTGTGACGGTGATTCGAAGATGTAACCGCATCAGAAATGGACTCGGCACGCATCTACTAGACGAAGCGTCGGACTTCTATGTCGTAGTTCAAAGGCCATTGACAGATCTGTACGTTCAGACACCGACATGGGAAACTGACAAGTCCAATCCACTGCATATTCTAAAATATGAATAATGAATAATTAGCGTAGTTGGCAATGCGTGTCTTGTCCCTGTGATTAATCGCGCTCCCCCTCCCTCTGTCCTGAGAGGGTGGGGCCACTGAATCCAGTGCAGCTCCAGTTGGACATAGTGAATCTTGTGGGTGGCGTGGCTCGTGTGAACTCCAAGTAAGATTATTGGCTGACTGTCAGGCTGCCTGGCTCACTAGCTCCGCCCTCTGTGCTGCCTTTTCTTACAGGAGGCTTCCAGGCCAGGACACGATAGTCAGTGTAATCCGGCCCCGGAGCTCCTTGAGAAGGCGCACCAGTGCTGCGTGGGTCATGCCCCATGTGCTCTTTCCGTTCACCTCCAGTAGGATGTCGCCACACCTGTGGGGGACACACAAGCAGTTGGTCACATGACACGGCCACACCCTCACGCAAAGACCTCAATAATGTTACAGAGTACATGGCAAAAGTCATAACAAGGGTCAGCAAATCCACAACTAACTCGCACTTCTTTGTACATGCAAACACACTTGTTAACCTTGATGTGTGATGCAGGGCGTATACTGAAGCGGGGCCACATAGGGCAGCTGAAAGCTGATTGGCCCCCAGAATGCTCCCTCCCCTGTCATTCACCAATTCAAAACATATAATTGGTTAATGATAAGGTTGACTGTATGAATTAAGACCCCGTTTATACCATCCACCTTAAAAAAAAATCCTAGAATTTGGTAGCAAACAGCTAAGTGAATAGTCCGTACCGTATCCTGCCATCATTATAAGCGGGGGTCCCCTCCACGATGGACCTGATAAAGAATGACTGGTTGCAGTTGACCTCGTCGTGACCTCCCACGATGCTAAAGCCCAGACTCCCAGAGGTACTCCTGCGCAGGACAATGTCTTTGCAGCAGTACAGGTGCCTGGAGGTGACAGAAGGCACAGTCAAGCCCATAGCCTGCAGGGTGAACCCTATAGTTATCAGAAATGCCTGGTTGTCTAGGGGTGGTTAGTCATGAATGGTAGCATGTCACTGAATGGGCTGTTAAAGAATGAGCTTGTGAAAATGCCTTGTTCTCCGAGGTTAATTGGTCACTAATGCTGGGATATGCATGGGGGATAAACTCATTCAGGAGTTTACTAGTGGAGGGATAATCCTTGGCATTCATCCCCAAGGCTAACCATGCTGGATTCACAGCTTAGTGTTGATGCTTTCGCCCAAGAACCAATCAAACAGAGCTTATCCGAAAGCCAAGAACCCAACCGCTTTGCCCTCCAAGGCATCACATTAGCCCTGATTGTGAGTTTGTGGGGATGTTATGTGCTCTTCCCAGGATTGAGGCCAGAATGAATGGGCTGGGTGGAGCTTGTCTGTCACATTTTGAGTACTGATTGGTTCCTTTTTACTGAGGGGTGGGGTCATAATTATGAGTCAACACTTAGGGCAAAATATGAAGTGCACTTGGCTATGATTTCTGAGATTTATACACCCACATGACCAGAACCTTAATGGAAACTATCTCCTTGGAGATCCCAGATGTTACATCCTTCTTGTTAGATGCTCTATGTCCTTTTTGCAAACGCAGGCTGGTACACAGCGGCTTTAGGGGTTGCGATATTTCTGGCCCATGAGCTCGAGCAGAACCAATTCAGACTGCGATACCCCCGCTCAGGGGAGAACCGTGTGAACAAGCTGCAGGGCGACCTACAGAGGTGACAGGCTCAAATCTGGCTTGTAGGGTCTTGAGTTGTTCCTGGATGTTCTCCTCCAGGGGGAATACGTAGCCACATCAGAGGCCTGTTCCACAACCCCACCCTGGCATAATAAAGCAGCAAGCCCTGTCGGCAATCACATGCCCGCTAATCCCACAAAGGGACACAATCGCGGCACCCAGCAGGACCCGTGAGGTGAACTGAGCCCGGATCCCCAGGGGATGAACCAAAAATTAGATCTGAGCTGAGGGGAGTCGGGTGAGCCAGCTGTCCTAGGGAATGAGGAGCGCAGGAGATATGGCAGGAGGCTCAGGAGGAGGGAGAGAACAAGGGAGTGAAGGGAGATGAACATGTGAAGAAGGGATAAAGGAAAGAAGGGGGTCAGGCAGGGGCCGCCTGCTCCATGGCACCTCCTGCAGGATGTCTGAGGTAGGCAAGCTTCTCTCCTGGGACATGATGAAATGGACTCACAACACCCTTCCTTGACCTCATCCTGGTAACACCACAGGGGCCAAGGCTTACCTAGGCAGCTGTAACCAGGAGACCCACAAGGGGGAGTAGTCATCATTTGGGAGCGGGTGTGGCCCAGGGCTGCCCCCAAGGCCCGGGACGGGCACCTCCTTGGGGGGGCGCATCTCCAGCACCCGCAGCACTACGGGGGATGAGGTGTTCTTCAGGTTAGCCACAGCCTCGGACCGTGTGACACCTGTCAGGTCCATGCCGTTGACATTAAGCAGGATATCGCCTGCAGGGGGCGGCATTTCATAGTGAGTCATGTTGCAACTGCATAACACATCTTCACATTCCAGTCGCACCCTTCTAGTAGGAGACCTCATCAGCTCTTTACCTTTGCGGATCGACCCCTCCTGCCCCACTACACCATCCTGATCCACGTTGGTGACGTAGATGGGCAGGTCCCACCCACGGCTCGACATGCCCCCTGCCACGGTCATGCCCAGAGAGTCATGTGGCTCCTTGGACAGGTTCACTGTCTTCTCATAGCATGCTGGCTTCTGACACTCCTGCAGGGCAGCGACAGAGAGTTGTGCATCTGAGTGATGCAAAATGTGTGTGTGCCGTCACATATATATTACATATATTACATTCTGGGGACCAAATGTCCCCACACTGTGATAAAAATCTGGTATTTTGATGTTGTGGGCACCATTCTTCTGCTCCTCAGAAGGGGAAACTGAATTTCACAAAAATCTCTGAAAGCAATCAAAAAAACTGAGAACTCCAAAAGATTTATATTTTTTTTGGTCACTTATGGTTAAGGTTAGGGCTGGGTATGGGTTAAGGGTGTCAATGGTGGGATTAGGGTTTTGGCCATAGAAGTGATTGGTCCCCACAAAGATATGAATACAAACGTGTGTGTATGGATGTGTGTGTGTGTGTGTGTGTGTGTGTGTGTGTGTGTTTGTGACTCCCTGGAGTGATGACACTTTGCACAGCTGGGAGGACTGGCCCAGTTTCACATGCCATTAATTCACCCTAAGCAGCTGGGTGTGTGTGTACGTGTGTGAATGCTTCTGTTTCTCTGTGTGGACGATGCATCACAAACAGCTCTGAGATCCAGTCATTAAGTATCAGAAAATCTATCAGCAGTTTTAATTTATTAATGTTCTCAGTTATTCATGCCTTGTTTTCCTTGTTGGTTCATTTTAAAAATGGTGGCGCTCCTGGAGGTCTAGCAGTAGCTGGGCTTTGGTCACATGACTGAAAGACCCCTGTGTGAATTCTGCCCTCTCTGACCAGGGACGTAACCACAGCAGTACAGTTGCAGGGGTCTGAGTATACATTTGCCTGCTTAAATTGAATAAAGATGCTGGGAACATACAAAGTGGACAGTCTGTAGGTTCTGGCTTGATTATGATCTGGTGCCAGACTGGTTCTGGGGAGGTCTGAGTCAGGGGGTCGAGCTAAGTGAGGAAGGGGGTAAGGGAATCTACAGAGAAAGACATTCATCTATCTGGGTTTGGGCTGTGCTCTTTAAAAAGAGTTGCTGCCTCTTTCACGGCAGGCATGCTGAGGCAGACGTGACCACCAGTGAGGTGGAGACCATCCAGGGTGAATGAACATGAGCAGGCATGAGCAAGCAGAGACATGCACAAGCCTAGGTAAACACGCGGAAAGACAAACAGACACAATCCAGATAAAGCCCAGGCGAAAGGAAGGATCAACTCTCACCTTACAGGTAAGACAAAAGCGACATGACTACCATGTGAGTCAACATCTAAATAAACAACCAGCACTGTTCAGCTCAAGGCAGGGCTTTCTGTCAAGTGACGAGGACTTTCGTTTTTTACTAAATGGAAAGACAAGGGATCAGCGTCTCGAAATGTGGAGGAACATGTTGCAGAGAATGGAAACGTCTCTGAAGAAGTGAGGAGCGGAATGGTATGGTGGCAGGAGCGAGAGTGGCATGAGAAAGCAATCTGGGGACTTTAAAGATAAAAGGAGATAATGTGGGCTGGGGACACTAAACGGGGACACCAAGCAGCACCTGGTTTTCTGATAGGGCCCTTCTGCTGAGGTCACAATCAGCCATTATTATTAGGGCAGCCCAGTGGTATAGAGGGGAGCATTGTGACTTCACCGCCCCAGCACTGCGGCCTTCAATCCTGCTCCCGGCTGTGTGTGTCTGTAGTTTCCATGGTGATTTAAGGTGAGGTGAATCTGTGTGCCCACAGAGTGAGCGTACATCAAGGGTGTCCTGTGCCCTGTGCTTACTGGGATGGGCTGCAGGCTCACTGTACTAGATAAGCAGTTATGGAAGATGGATGGAGTCTATCTATTTTTAATTATTATTACAATTTTATCAAGGGTGCCTGCATTTAAAGTTTACCATGTTTGTATGTACTTCTTATTATATACACTATACAGGGAGCAGGCTCAGTGGGTTAGAACGCTGTGCCTGTGAGCAGAAGGTCGCCGGTTCAAAACCCTGGAGTGGAAAAGCGATGCCATCACTGGGCCCTTGAGCGAGGCCCTTAACCCCCCCGATTGCTCCATGGATTGGCTGACCCTAATTTCTCAAAAATGTGTATATCACTTTGGATAAAAATATCTACTAATGTGTGTAAAAGAAATTAGTTAAATTTTTTGTGTGCATCTGCATGAATCTTACCAAAAGGACAGGTTCTCCATCCACAGGCGAGTAGGGTGGGGGTCCATCCATGCTCCATGGGGCCTCCTGCAGGATATCTGGGGTCGGCAAACTGGTCTGCCGGGACACGATGAAGTGGACTTGCTCCTCGCTCGCCTGAGTGAACAGAGCCCGAATCAGTACAGAACCAGACTGCACCACAAGCTACCACTATCCGAACAAACACCCCGCAGCTATAACCCAAAGTTATAGCTACACTACACATCAGATACTCCTGATCATCATTAAATTTTAAATAAAATTCCCTCGGAGTTGATTCAGAAGAAAGTCTAAATTCTAACTAATACTACATCAGCGTTACCAACAGCTGTGAACTATAATGGACCAGTAAACTCACTTTGTATTCGTGTGGTCCTCAATCCAGGCCAGATGTCTGATGTTACAACTTGGCTACGAGTCACTAACCCAGTGAATTGTTTGGCTCACAGGTAAATCAGTATTGGAAACATCCTAGTCATCACAAACACTACCAATGTGCTGTGAGTGTGACCACATGTCATTTGTCACTGTATCAATGTCACTAAGGAGCTCAGCTGCAAACTGAAAATACTATTGTTACTTCAAGGAAACACTTTTATCTATTAATTTGCAACGATTGTATGCCTGTGTGATACAGAGATACAGAGCACTGTATCTGTGAGGTGTAGAGTCACAGTGCACCATATTCCTGTCTGATGTAGTCACAGGGCACTGTATACCTGTAAGATGTAGAGTCACAGAGCATTTTATGTCTGAATGATGTAAAGTGAAAGAGTACTGTATACCTGTGAGATGTAGAGTCAAAGGGTACTGCATACCTGTGAGATGTAGAGTCACAGGAGGCAGTGTACTTATTTGATGTAAAGTGAAAGAGTACTGTATACCTGTGAGATGTAGGGTCACAGAGTGCTGTATGTCTGTGCGATGTAGTTGCAGGGTGCGGTCTGGATTGGGGGCACAATATGATATACTTGCATGTGGCCCAAAATCTCTAGCAGCACCCCTGCCCACATTGGTATATCCAAAACCCGTTGTAGCATCCTCTCAAGCTAATTACCCTGACCAGCTAAACTTCCTGACAGTTGCCTAAATCTGCTATAGTCTACCCCTAAACCCAACCCTTGAACACCAGTGACCAAATTAAACCATCCCTCAAAGATGATAAACACATTGACATCCTATAGTTAAACCCCAACATACATTAAGCCCAATCCATAACGCCACAAGGCTGATCATGACCGCAGGTGATTGCTGTAGTCACAAGCAGTGCCAAGTCAACCCATTAGGCAACATAGGTGGCCTCCCAAAGCACCATCTTTTGAGGGGCTCTTGACTTAGCAAGTCAATTTCCCTAGCTTCTATAGCAGAGAAGCTAGCTTAGGACGCCACATAGATTTTGGCCAGTATTGGTCACAAATACACTCCACCTGTAGTGACGATGATCAAGTCTCTCCCCCGCACGAACACATACCTGTATGAGCATGGCGGCCTGCTCGGGGGCACCGTAGCGCAGGTCACGCCCATTGATGGCGAGGATACGGTCATGCTCGCGCAGCCGCCCGTCACGTGCCGCCAGTCCGCCCTCCAGCAAGTGCAGGACATAGACACCATGCGCATCTGGCCGACGCACCAGCTTGATGCCCAGTTGCTCACTGGGGCAGCTCTTGCACAGTGACACCTGCAGGCTGTCTCCGTGGCCCAGCGGGCTCTCGGGGGGCGGCGGGCTGTTGCGGTAGCGGTGGCGCTGCTCGCGCAGCACGGTGAGGCGCAGCAGTGGCCCTGGCTGACGCAGCACAGCCAGGGCGTAGCAATGTGGCACGTTGCTGATGTCGATGCCGTTCACCTGGGGGGCCGAGGCGATGGGCACAGGCAGTAAGTATGTGACAGCTGAGGGGCGCAACACCCGGTTTGATCAGGTATAGTGTGTGTCTCTGAGTGTGCTGATATCTTCAGAAGTAGGGGGCATAAGAGGGGCCATAATTAATACAGATGAACCAATCTTATCATTAGCCAATGACTTGTTTTGAATCGGTGACTAACCTGGAGGGGCCAATCAGCTTTCAGCTGGGGCCAGTGTTCAAAGTGGCCCAGCCCCTGGGTAGCATGGTCTTTGTGTCTGTGCCTGATAGTTTTTTGGTATCATGCTCTGTGTGCGTGTGTATGTGTTAGTGTGTCCCTGCCAGTATCACACTCACTATGAGCCTCTTTTAAAAAGACCCATCATTTGATTCCTCCCTTCAAAGGGCTGACAGTTCAAAGAAGCTTCACCTTTGCAGGGACCTTTTTCTCAGCCAGATTAAGGCCGGCTGGCCCTTCTGTCTCCACAGAGATATGATACAAAAAAACCCACTCTGTCCCATCTAAAGTGATCTCAGAGAAGAGGTCCTCGCCAGGGAACAGAACATTCCGGGAGCCCGTCCAGAAGAGCCCGAATAAATTTAATTTATCCTTATATCCCAGCTCTATTTGCGAATGTTAGCACCGCCGCTTGGATATACTTCCACATAGGTTTAGCGAAGATGCACAGAATGTACATTTATGGTTGTATGAAGAGTAGGGGGGGGTGGAGGGGTAGTGAGGTTCACCACACCCCTGAAAAGGAGCACAGAGAGGAAGGTTTAAATCACACATGCTATTTTACTGCAGTCTAGTGTTCCACACCTGTCCAAGTCCAAGTGGGCGTTGCTGCAAGCACAGTTTCACACACAGTTTCAGACACAGTTTCACACACAGTTTCAGACATACGCACATAAACATTGTCAGTCTCTCTCTCTCTTTCTCTCTCCCTCCTTCTCTGTCACACTGTCCCCACCTTGAGGATGGTGTCCCCTGGGAGCAGCCGGCCGTCCTTGGCAATGACACCCTCCCGGTAGATGTCCTGGATGAGGATGCGAACCAGCGGAGTCTCGTTGCCCCCCACGATGCTGATGGCCAGCGGCTCTGAGGGATCCGGCCGGTTGATCTTGATGCTGGTGACCTCTCCGTCGGGGATCAGGTGGTGAAGCTGGGGCAGCACTGAGGGGGGGGGGAATCAAGAACAGAGGGATGACAGGAACACCGGCCTTTGCGTGGTTTTAACCGTTGCCTTTGAACTCCAATTGTCTCCCACCTGTTCAAATGAAAACCAGCCCTCCTTCCATAATGGGAGATTAAAGGTGTCTCACCGCAGACACAGTGAGCATGTAGCACCAGAGCGTACAATATGAAGGCACAAAGGCTGTCACACACACTCAAACACACATACACTTACACACACTTCCTCACTCTTTCAAACACAACACAAATCATTCTCAGAGCACTGCAAAGTCAGAATCTGGATCAGAATCCGGATAGAATTAGAATCAGAATCACTTATTTATTGCCAAGTACTTTTACATGCAAGGAATTTACTTTGAGGTGTTTTGCAAAACAATCAACAACAGTCAAGACAATATTTTAAATAACGTACATAAAAACGAAATACAGTGGTGCCTGCGGTTCACGAACACAATCCATTCCAGGAATGTGGTCGTGAACCAATTTGTACGTGAACCAAGGCAATTTTTCCCATAAGAAAGCATTGAAATTCGATTAATTCATTCACAAGCCTACCAAACAAATAATTTTTGTTAAGTAATTTTCAAATTTTTATAGTAATAACGTAAAAGAAAAACACAATATAGTGTGGAGACGGGCGGACCGAGGCATCGCGGGAGCAGAGAGAGACAGTGGAGACTTGTTTACCAGGGAAATCACACTCTTTATTAACAGTCCTTAACCCTTGTATTGTTGTTGTTAATGTTAATGGTTGCATTTCCCTATTGTCACACCTGTGTTTGCCCGTGTCTTGTGTGTACCTGGTCCGATCCTCGTGTTTATTTAGTGTGTGTAAATCTTCCACCTTGTGTGCATCTTGCAGTTCGGCGTCTGTGTATTTGGGTTCGGTGCTCATTGGTTGCCTGTTGTGGTCCTTCTATTTACAATTGCACGCGGGCCATGCTGGGACATGCGCCCCGCTGGTGCTACACTAGTATAAAAAAGGAATCTGGTCAAGGAATCTGTTCATCAACCACATTTTGTACGCAAGCCAATGCATTTTTTTCACAAAATTTTTGGTTGTGAACCAAATTGTTTGTAGACCACAGCATTCATGAACCGCAGGCACCGCTGTACTACCCTTAGTAGGATGTTTTAATCCAGCTTGTACAGTATGTGTCTAAATTTAAAAGTTTATTAACAGTTGTGAGACTGTTCCTTGTAGTGGGTGAATCAATCAGCAGCACCTAATTTCACGCTTGTCTGCTTTGAGCCTTACCTTCCTGGGGCATGCTGGCATTGCGTGTGTTGTCCCGCTCCTCTACACTCTCATTGGACACTGCCGTTCCACTCTTGGTCCGCCGGAGGACACTGAATGCACGGTTCAGCCGTCGGAACGAACGGCTCCTGACAGAAGTACGCTCGAAATTTCGAGCTGCAAGATGATGTAGAGAGATGCTCAGCTTCATCCGGAAATGTCTCCTAACACATTCCCTATAACCAGTCACCTTTCTACAACAACTGGCCTCAGCATCAACAAAGTCAATCACCTTCCTGCTCCAACCTGCCTAATCATCACCACAGCCAATCACCTTCCTTTTCTGATCCTCCTCAGCATCACCAAAGCCAATCACCTTCCTGCTATAGTCAGCTACAGCATCACCACAGGCAATCACCTTCCTTCTCCGATCGTCCTCAGCATCACCAAAGCCAATCATCTTCCAGATCCTGTCCATCTTGCTGTTCCTTTTCTAAACCTACTCTGTCCTCAGCAGCTCAGCACTGAGGATTAAATAGTGAGCTCACATTTCTTGGTGCTGCTGTGGGTGGCCAGGTTCGTGGTGCTCCCCGACTGGCTGTTATCCTCGATACTGGGGTCGAAGGCGGGGTTGACCAGGCCCGGGTCGTCAGAGAGCAGAGCAACGGCTGCAGAGGCGGAGGGGATGACCTCAGACGGCAGCGTAGCCACAGTGAGCTCGGATGTGCTGTCCGTGCAGTCACCTTCCTGTGAGCGCCGCTTCCGGTCTGTTGAGAGCCCATAATGTGAAGCTCCCTTACATCTGTGAAAAACATGACATAACAGGTCAGTCATGACGGTTTCCCTCTATGACATAACAGGTCAGTCATGATGGTTTCCCTCTGTCATTTACTACTGACCACCCCCACAGCCTTGCCAATTCTGAATTATCACTGATCACTCCCATGACGCTGCCCAATTAGGTGTCCACTGGCTCCTCATATAACCATGCCCACCCCAATGACCACACTCACTACATTCCAATTTACACTTGGCCTCTCCCTTAAACATACCCACCTTGATTGGCACTCCTCATCACCAAGCACCTCTTTTCAGGGTCCATAGGCTAACCATGCCTACTTACCTATTGTATACCATAGTTCACAAGCCCCACGTGCTGCATACCTGTGTGTGCCATGTAAGACCAAGCCACTTCTGCAGAGACTCCCACACAGTGTTCAAAGGCCACCCTCCCTACACCCTATTCCTCTGATTCATGTACATCTGTTACTTTGTAGGGTCCACACTTGTCATAAGAATGACAAAACGAAAAGAAAGATCACATCAGCATTTGCCATTTCCCAAAACACAACCCGTCAAGTCATACAAACAAACTCCTGTGGTGGCATCTCCATGGAAATAGGATTACTGATAATCTCTGTGATCGGTCCAGTAAAATTCTGGCCCCGCCACGGGAAAATGAAGCCCCGTAAGTCCCAGTCGCCTGTGGGATCAGTGGCCTGCTCTGGGCAGGGGCGAATCTAGGATTTTTTAAGTTGGGGGGCATAAGAGGGTCCATAATTCATACAAAGGGGGCAACCTTATCATTAGCCAGTGATATTCTTTGAATTGGTGAATGACAGGGGAGGGGCGCAATCAGCTTGTGTCAGTGCCCTTATGATCCACCCTTATATATGCCCACTGTCTCTGAGAGCCTTTCGCTGACCTTTTCTGGCACGTGGGTCTCAGATTGTGGTCACAGGGCCCTTTGCTGGTGGCTCTGTTTCCAAGCAACCAGACCACAGAGACGGAGAACTTTGCACAGTCAGGCGCGCACATTAAGTGGCTGCCTGGGGAACCAGGGTGGGTGGTGGGAGCAACCCTTGTACAGCCCGGGTGGGCGGCTGCATTTGAAAACATTGAAAGCCGACAGACTCTGCGGCTCGTGTTTATCAACAACCGCAGCAAGTGCGATTATAGCTTTTTCCAAAAGTAATACCATTATTCTGAAATAGTGTCCAATCCGGATGGCTAAGAGACTCACATGGCACAGATCTGGGTGTAGAAGGAGGTCTCCATATCCAGAAAGGGTGTCTTTTTCAGGATTAACGGGGGTCATGACGTGCAACAAATTCGCACCCCAGCCAGGGACCACAGGTGAAAAAAACAACAACAGGTGGGGCAGTTTGAATTGGCTTGACGTTGGGCCGTTTGTTTGCTACTGGGGACTGAATAAACAAACCTACAAATTTATACGTCTTGCATGGAATGAAGAACAGGTGTAAATTAATACACAAATCTGCAGTCACCTGCCTCTCCCTCCTGAATTTGTCACCACCCGCCCCCGCATTTGTGTAGGAGCGCTAACCAAAGAAAACATGAAGGAGCTTCAGCTCAAGAAATATGAGCTTCTGTAACAACTCCATGACTCGCACACGTATACAAAGCAGCAGGCAGAAACACGGGCACACGCACACTCCATTAACTGCTGTAACAGAATCCTGCTGCAAAGAAATTCTAGGCCTTTGCTGTGGTCATGGCTCAGCTGATGCGGTGTAAGCGAGGCCTGGAGTAACGCGGCCATGTTCATCCAGAAAGATGCTGAATGAGCAGCATGATTAATGTACGGTATGATCCATTTAAACTTGTGTAGATGGGCTGGACCATCAGGATGTGCCCCTTATTACACAACTCTTTCTATATTTCTGTTAATTGCTAGAAGCTACCTCAAAGCTAATGACATAGACCTAAGTTGCCTTAGCACATAGCTTAGCACTTAGCTTTGCGTGTAGCTTGGTGCTTAACTTAGCATTTAGCACTCTTCTCTGGGGCTGCCGTCATTAAACCAGGCTCAAAGGAGCAGCCTCTGCCTCCCGTTCTGACTCAGGTCCGGACTGTGGTGAAAGACCACATGACTTCACAGCCTTTTGGTCATCCGTTCTGTTCCAGTAGCCCATGCAGCTGTTCCAGCTCATTTCAGTAGCGCATGCTAAATTAAATTAGCGTGCTCTGCCTCTCTGGCCTTTTCAATCACCACATGCTGCCATGCACCACCAGTAGCCATTTATAAACTTCACTCAGCCCTCACAGGAAGCACAGAAGGCTTCACTCTCCCACCAGCGCTGTTTTCAACAGCCTTTTAATGTTGGAGATGTAAAGTTAATGGCTATCACCCTCATATTATGCCCTAAAGTTGAAAGCTGCTGCTTAGCTACTCAGCGATTTCCTAGACACTTAAGGTAATAAAAGGAGCACTACACTCTTGTCTGTCAACGAGAAAAGATGGCAGTTGTGTGGTTTTCCCCCTGGGGTGCCACTATTGCACACACTAAGGGTGTGAGTGAAAGCAATTGTTTTAGACAGGCTGTAGGCTATGGCTTTGTAGTTGTGTGTAGATAGATTGTAGGTGTATGTATATTCTATTCATAAGTGGTGAGTGTGTATAAGTATATTCAAACACTGTAGATTTGTCTGTGCTCTGCTTATATAGATTAGAGTTGCCACCCATCCTCAGCAAATTTGATCATCTGGGACCTGGGGGGAGGCGGGTAGATGTACTTCTGTCTTCATAGACTGTAGGTCAGGGGTCACCAACATGGTGCCCGCAGGCACCAGGATGCCCCCAAGGACCACATGAGTCGCCCACGGACCTGTTCTAAAAATAGCACAAC
>JAODLD010000001.1:21709607-21731578 GCA_026781065.1 Mormyrops boulengeri
AAATTGAACCCTGCGGTACCCCACTATGAACGCAGGCCCACTGTGACATTGTGCCTCTAATAACTACTCGCTGCTTCAGTGTACTCTCTCTTTGCCTTTGTGTACTCCCTCTCTGCTTTAGTGTACTCTCTCTTCGCCTTTATGTACTCCCTCTCTGCTTTAGTGTACTCTCACTTCACCTTTATGTACTCCCTCTCTGCTTCGGTGTACTCTCTCTTTGCCTTTGTGTACTCCCTCTCTGCTTTACTGTACTCTCTCTTTGCCTTTGTGTACACCCTCTCTGCTTCAGTGTACTCTCTCTTTGCCTTTGTGTACTCCCTCTCTGCTTTAGTGTACGCTCTCTTCACCTTTATGTACTCCCTCTCTGCTTTACTGTACTCTCTCTTCGCTTTTGTGTACTCCCTCTCTGCTTTACTGTACTCTCTCTTCGCTTTTGTGTACACCCTCTCTGCTTTAGTGTACTCTCTCTTCGCCTTTATGTACTCCCTCTCTGCTTCAGTGTACTCTCTCTTCACCTTTATGTACTCCCTCTCTGCTTTACTGTACTCTCTCTTCGCCCTTTGTGTACTCCCTCTCTGCTTTAGTGTACTCTCTCTTCGCCTTTGTGTACTCCCTCCCTGCTTTAGTGCACCATCTCCCTGACTTAGTATACCCACTTCTCACCTTAGCGTACACTCTCCCTGCTTAGCGTACACTCTCCCTGCCTGACAGTTCAGGTACACAGCCAATAAGTCTACTCACTACATGAATCACATTGTGCATGATCTCCCTGCCTTATGGTACACTCTCAGTGTGACTCGACATGTCGCTGCTGTACTCACCATTATCCCTGACATCTGTTCTGTTTGCTTATATTACCCTCTTTGATTTTGATTGATGACCAAACTATTCCCTGCGCTATAGTGGCCTCTTGCTTCCTCAGATCTGAAGCTGCCAGCTTCTCTTTGGCCGTGTCTCTTTTACCACAGGAGGGCATATCAGTGACAATATAGCTGAGTCAGCTACCAGGACCAGAGAAAATGGCATGCGATGCCCTTCCACATCTATGCCTCCTGACTTTCATACATCTTTGGCAAGAGTTCATCCGAAGAACCTGTAAGGAACATGGGAAGAAGTCTTATTGTCACATGTTAACTGTAGTGCAAGACTAAAGTTAAACTTCACCCACTGTAAGCCAGGGCCGGAAATCAAAACACACACAATGGTGTGAGGTCACCGGACCACCACACTGCCTGTCTGGATGTTATCTGAAAGTGAAACTCCATCACCTTAGTTACTGTAAGGCGGCTTTCCTCATTTTGGTAAATGTGATTTTTCTATTTTGGGATTCCCTTGGAGAAACAAAGTCTTAGCACAGCGCTTTGTGACAAGCCGGCTGTAGAAATGCACCGTGGCAAATAAAAAAAAAATGGATTGATCACTGAAAGGAAAATTCTGCTGGCGGGGCGCAGTTTCCACAGAGAAGGGAACCGTGGCGGATGGCAGAGGGGTGGGGGATGTGGGGGTCCGCAGCCAAGTTCAAACTCTCATCAAACCGCCGCGAGTTTCTGGGTTCCATAACCTCCTGATCCTCTTAAACATACGTCACTCCGACGGACGAGATCTTTTACTGCGTGCCTAAAATAAAACTTCCAGACAGCATGATGGAGTGAGCAGCACTGCAGGTCATTAACGAGTGTATTTTTTGCCTGCGTGCATTTTCACACTTGCGAGCCCCAGCGAGGAGACCTGTTTTAAAAAATGTGATGGAACCTGCCTTCACAATCTCACATCCCAGCCTGGAGCCATGGAGTAAGGGGGCGTGGCCTCTTCCATATATGGTTTATGGGCGTACCATGTCCTTTCTGATATATTGACTGTTGTGTGCGGTGATTCCTGTACATGGGAAATGGGGTGCAGCCTTCCCTGGGGACACAGTCTACCTTGAAGGGGGGGGAGTACTGATGATCCATGGTTATGTGTTGTTCCAGTTTTCGTGTCTTCAGGATGTCAAGAAAGGATATTCTTTTCATCAAACAAGAGGAGATATCCAAAATCAACAACCATTGATTCACCCAGGCAACGGGATGTATGCTGAACCTTTAAACCCTGTCCAAACTTCCCCCTCCACCCACACTGAAAGGACTAGACCCTAGTGATGGCAGGGGGGCTAAATAGGATTGATTGGGGTCACCATGTCACCATGTGCTAGTCCAATCTGACAGGGGGCTTAGTACATGCACAGTGCCTCCAGTTCCCCTGCATTTATCAATAATACAAGGGCAGCGTGTTCATTAGCCATTCTGAGTGTTCGCAAATGTTCAGCTAAGCTCCTTATCCACCACATAAATAAATATGAAAATTCATCCAGAGGGGCTTGTATTACATCTAATACTGTTAATGGATGGAAAACACCCAATGACAAGATAATCATGTAAAAGTCCATGATATATTATTATTGTTATAGTTTTGGAGTTGGGGGATTATGCATTATTATGGTAAATGATGCATTGGCTTCAAGAAATGAATGAATAATTAGATACTTATACTTTTTTACCCTTGGGCTTCATTATGAGGACAAACTGGACCAAATAAAGTGACCTGGTAGAGGACATGTAGGGAAGTCTTAGAAGAATTGAGCTGCTTTAGGAGAGTAGCGTGAGGGTGTACCCTGCGTTCAGGAAAGGGGGGGTGAGGATATAATGTGTTCAGGAGAGTAGGGTGAGGGTGTACCCTGCGTTCAGGAAAGGGGGGGAGAGGATATAACGTGTTCAGGAGAGTAGGGTGAGGGTGTACCCTGCGTTCAGGAAAGGGGGGGTGAGGATATAACGTGTTCAGGAGAGTAGGGTGAGGGTGTATCCTGTGTTCAGGAGAGTAAGGCAAACATTTACTCTGTGTTCAGAAGAGTAAGCAGAGCATTTATTCTTTGTTCATGAGAGTAAGGTGAGGATTTCTGTGTGTTTAGCAGAGTAAGGTGAGAATGTACCCTGTGTTCAGGAGTGTAAGGTGAGCATTTGTTCTGAGGGCTGCATAGCCGAAAGAAGAGATTTATAGTTTCTGGAAGCAGCTGCTCTTTAGACAAACATGTTAGAAGCTCAGGGATTGTAATCCCCAATGATGTCAGGCCACACTAAGCAACACTGACGTTTCTAGTTCATCAAATCGGCTGAACTTTCATCGTCTGTTACAGATGCCCTGGTGTGAGCCAAGGCTGGCCTTTCTGGGTAAATCAGAGAACGGCTTTGTTCTCCTGGTCTCAGTGTCGCGGAGAACAAGCACTTCATCTCTGCCGCTTCTGCTCGAATGCTATCCAAAGGCAGGATTTTTATCTGCTACATGTCGCCTCGTACCTCAATGCTACCAGTCCGTGATGTTAGCAGGGCGATTAGCATTCACCATTTGCGTCTTGCAGTCTCGAGAGGATGACTCACGCTGAGATGTCGCTGTCTGATCGTGCCCCGAGCCTCCTCCAGCTTCCCCCGCAAATGTCATCTGGAGAGGCTGGCAGGGCCGCTGGCACTGGCATTTCCAGGAATGCTCGGTGGAATTGTGCTGCGTCGTGGCGTACTCCAGGCCCGCCCTCCTCCAGCACACGTGTGCAGTTATGTAAGAGTGATGTAACAAAGTTAGAAATTCAGAGGTTTTCACATATCTTGCTCTGCTTTGAGGCAAACCCACGCAAATATACAGTTGAGAGTGAAGCTTCGTGTCCGAGTGCAGGGTCAGGCCATTTATCTGGGGGGGCGGGGGGGTTAAGGGCCTCACTCAAGTACCCAATGGACATGAAATGATTTTGCCAAGGATGGGATTCAAATGGCGTCCTTCTCATTGCAGGCATCGGGACCTAACCTGCTGAATCTCATGCTACCCCCTCAACTGGCAGAAGAGCTGTAGAAGGTGGAGAGCAATTCTTTGGTGGATTCATCTGGGTTCTTCTTCAATGGACACCATAAGAAGTCAGATGTAATATACAGATTTTATTGACGATATCTTATGAAATTAATAATTTAAGCACCTTTTTCAACACTGAACCCAGCCCTTAGACTTGAACTTCAGTTGACAGGCTCTTATCCCCTTCACCCAACGTTACATTCTGGTATAAAATGTGTGAATGCTGACCACTCAGCCAGAGATGACCCAGTCAAATTTTTCCGGCATATTTCAGACCTTTAGCCTAGGGGTGATTCTAGGGTTTCTAAGGTGGGGGCATACGAGGGGCTGTAATTTGCATTGAGGGGCTACCCTGATCTTTATCCAATGATATGTTTTGAGTCGGTGAATAACAGAGGAGGTGGCACTCTGGTGGCCAATCAGCTTTCAGATGGGGCCAGTGCCCCTGTGGTCCGGCCCCTGTATATACCCCTGTTGTAACCTAAAACGTCCATTACTGTCCTCCCTTGGGCAGGTTCAGCGGACAGGAGGAGGGCTACTGAAGGAGGGGACAGACCATTAGCAGAGAAAAACAAACACACACAGGCACACATACAGAGGATTGCTGGAAGATGGATGGGGAGGAGGGACACAAGGTCTCTGTTTGGAGCTGGGCACCCTGTGTGAGCTATGGTTCACTTCAAAGGTGTCAGAGCCCTAAATCTGACAGAGGACAGGCTCAAGATGTGACCTTTGACCCCAACCCCGAGCCCTCTGGCTTCCTTCTGGGTGTTGGCTCCAGATTCCTCCATGCAGAAGTATGTGGCTTTCCCAGAAACACTCTACAGTGGCCAGTCATTCTTCTGGTAGGGCCGATCTCCATACTTTGGCACTTAGAGCTCAGATACATGACACACGTAACATTCACCAAATTCTTGTCATCTACAGATCTACCAGTAATCATCATCATCCAAGAGCTTCCCTGGGGTGGACAGGAGGACACAAACATGAGCATCCATCAAAGGCATCCCAGCCTCAGAAAGAGGCAGCGTTTAGCTCCTGCCCATGATCAATTAAGAACTTCCCTGAGCTGAATTCCAGAGCTTGCATTATTTATTTACAATCATCACTACTTCAGAGCTGCATATTTGATTATACAAATTAAACCCATTTGTTAAAAATTAAACCCCAGCTCTCATGACTTATTTAATCTTCTACACATTACAATTACACTGCTGCATATCAGTGTCCCAAAATCAGTTGCTGTGGACAAGATGATGTATTTGTACTGTGCATTAGATATAAAAATCTTCTGAAGTTTTTCGTATTGATGAATCTATTTACATTTCATTTTCCGCCATTTTCCAATCACCCAGTCACATCAGACGCGGGCCAGAATGTGACATGAAGCAATGAGTAAACACAGGGTGGTACACAAAACCCCTGGAAGCTGGAGGATTTATGGGTTATTCAGGGGCAAAACGGGCAATAGGGCTGTTAATTAATCCAATGCAGCCCAGATTGGTTCTGCTACAAGGCTGATATTCTAGGGGCAACAGAATCTCTATGTCAAGGCCAACAGGACCAACCCAGAAGCCATGGGGCTTCCTGCAAGAGAATCAGACTTCCACCAATCCTTTGCTCATTAGTAGATGATAGAAAATTGCAAGACTAACTATCGGTAAAACAATGACATGTCCTTGGCACGTTATGTGCTTCCCATGTAATAATGAAGTGACACGTGAACCCTGTCTGCTCCTCATGTTAACATGCCATGAGCTGACGGCGGTGTGGCCTTGGCATGACACGGTCCTGCAGGGGGGTCATCTTGATGTTCCTGCCCCTCCGCCCCTCCCCAGATGAAGATGGGGCGGGCTCCCCCCTTCGCCTTGAACATGCATCACTCGAATTAAACACGCAACATGTGCTACACACCGCCCTCGGTGCCATCACAGCATGCAAACGAAGGCCACATCTCTCACTTAATTGACTGCAGAGGTGTCCCCACCCCCTACCCAGAAACGCATTCCCCTGTTTATCCAAGTTCATACAATGCAGCAAGTCCTTTCCTTTTCGTCTGGAATGCATTTGTCGGATTTAAAAGGCAAAATCCCAAACAGACCCCATATAAAAGGAGGCTAGCGGTAATTGGTGGGAGATCTTCTTAGGCACGCCACATTACAGGAACGCCGTAATGCCTGTTAGTAACAAAGACAGTAAAGAGCCACATATAGGGAAATCAGCTATAAACTTTGTGCCCTTCTGGCCCTGTACCAGCTGATTTTTCACTCTAGTTCTCCTATTTCTATGCTTGGTTGGCGACAGTGACCACTAATGGTGCATGCAGAAACCCAAAAGTTTCCTTTTCCATTTTTCCCCTCTTCAAACATTTATGAATTTTATTTAACCAGGTATGGTCAGTGGGTAACAAAGTCATTTTGTGATGCTAGTCTGGATTCACAGGACAGCTGGGTGTTTTCGGATTACCAGAGACCCTGGTCGATGGGGCACTGCAAGCTGATTGGCCATCAGGGGGCCCTCTCATTGTCAGTCACTGATGCAAAATACATCATTGGCTATCGATAAGGTTGGCCCCTCTGTATGAATTATGCCCCCTGTTATCCCCTCTATCTTAAAAAAAACTTGAATCACCCCTCCACCTTCCTATCAATTACTGTCGACCAGATCAGCTACCCAGAAGGCTGGTGGAGATCTGTGCATCTTCCTTTGCTTGGGGGGTGCACTCTTCTCCCCAGTCAAGGTAAGGTGTCACCATATCCCAGTCTAGGACATTGATCTCCAAACAGGCTCTAATGAGTAGATCACAGTGGATGATTACCCAAACCAAGCCACTCTCTGGGCCACTTTAATCACCAACTTGGCAGCTTGGAGCCGTGATGAGAAGCTCCTGGATCGAATGGATAAGATCTATGACGCAGGTGTGGGGGGGTGGTGGGGTTACGTAATCCCGCCGCCGTCTGCCAAGGCCCCTTCCATAGCGGTGCAGCACAAGTATCACAGATGGGGATGGGAACCTTCCCAGAGCCCATTAGTGTGAGCTCCCTCGCGTGCGCAGGGGAACAGCGCGTCAGGAATGCAATGTTCTTCGCAGTTGCACAGTTGCTGTAGTAGTTTTTTTTTTTTTTGGGTGCACTTTGGCTGCTGAACCAGTGCCCTCCAGAATGTGGGGCTCGCTGCAAGACTGGCTCAGTGCTAAGTTGCTCCTCTTTAGCGATGCGTCTTAACAATTCTCACCATATACCTGAAAAAGCAGCAGTAGCAGGAGAACAGCACTCTGGCTATCCCCCTGCCCCTTATGATCCCCCTGGACCCTTGTGCTCCCACTAAAAACTGACCGCCCCCCCACTTGCAGACTGTACATTGATTTGGCAATACACAGACTGCCATACCAGACGTCCAATTCCAGGGAGGGTGTCGGGGAGGGTCAAAGGTCAGAGGGGTGTTGTAGCTGTTCGTCGTCGAATGGAGGTGCCGTCTCGCCTCATTCGGAAAGCCAGGCGGGCAACCCCCAGCTTGCAATGACCTCTGACCCCAAGACTGGCGCCTGTCTCTCGCTGCAATGGAGGGAGAACATCAGAGAAAAAGAGAGAGAGTTTACAACTCGGGATGTTTCTCGAATAGCAGTTCAGAAGAAGACTGCCCCTTGCATTTACGGCTGAGGGTGCAGATCAGTATTTGATCCTTGGCCATACCCACTCTACCTCCCCCACCACCTCCTTTGTTGAAGCTGGCAGCATCTGGCACTTTCTACAAGTGACACATGTTTGCATTCAGCACCAACCCGCAAGTCACATTCCTTGCCTGTCCATTTCGGAACCGTTAGCGGTTAACGTCGTGTCCCACGGGAAAGTGGCGAAAGGCACATCACCAAGGCTGGCGGTCACATGGTATGGTACATTCGTGACAGCGTTATTGTGGTTTTGCTCTAGCAGACCATGTTTTTCACTGGTTTTGCTATGCAGCACATGTTGGTGACAGTATTAACTGTAGGGTACGGCTGTGCTGGACATTGTGTTTTCACTCTCTCCTTTTCCTATGCCTTCCTCTTGCCTCTCCTTCCCTCCGTTATGCCCACGTAGGACACAGCCACTCCCGGAGCTGAGGGAGGGCAGGTTTAATGACTGCAGGATGTTATTCAGCCTCTCCTGCTGCGATCGATGGTGTGACCAGGACTTGTTTATCCTCTGTCTTCTCCTCATCATGAAGTGAAGAATCTGCACCATATTAACCCTTGACAGCTACAACCCTGAAACCACTGACAGAGCCTCAGCTTCAGTTATTGTACTGTTCCTGTAACATTGCTCACCTCTCCTGTAACACCTTTTGCCTGACCTTTAACACCTCTCTCCTCAAATTTAACACCTCCCTCCTCACCTTTAGCACCTCTCACCTCACCTTTAGCACCTCTCTCCACACCTTTAGCACCTCTCACCTCACCATTAGCACCTCTCTCCTCACCATTAACACCTCTTGTCTCACCTTTAGCACCTCTCTCCTCACCTTTAGCACCTCTCTCCTCATCTTTAACACCTCTCTCCTCACCTTTAAGGCCTCCCACCTCACTTTTAACACCTCTCACCTCACCTTTAGCAGCTCTCTCCTCACCTTTAGCACCTCTCTCCTCATCTTTAACACCTCTCTCCTCACCTTTAAGGCCTCCCGCCTCACCTTTAGCACCTCTCTCCTCACCTTTAGCACCTCTCTCCTCACCTTTAACACCTCTTGCCTCACCTTTAGCACCTCTCGCCTCACCTTTAACACCTCTTGCCTCACCTTTAGCACCTCTCGCCTCACCTTTAACACCTTTCGCCTCACCTATAGCGCCTCCCTCCTCACCCTTAGCACCTCTCACCTCACCATTAACACCTCTCTCCTCACCTATAACACCACTCTCCTCACCTATAACACCTCTTTCCTCTCCTGTAACACCTCTATCCTCACCTATAACACCTTTCTCCTCACCTTTAACACTTATCTCCTCTCCTGTTACACCTCTCTTCTCACCTGTAAGACCTCTTGCCTCACCTGAAACACTTCTTGCCTCACCTGTAACACATCTCTCCTGCCCTGTAACACCTGACTCCTAACCAGCTACACCTGTGTGAGATGAATCACCATTGTAGTCTAACATGTGAAAAGAGGACCATCATAGATACTTGCATCTCATTCCTGTCTTTCAGAAACCCCTAAGTAGCGTCCCAAACAGACACCCCCCAGTGTTTACAGCTATATCTCATGCTCATCTTTCCTCTCTCTGCTTCACACCTGCAGTCACGGTTGGTCAGACCCCGCAGGGTGTGTTCAGCAGATGATCGTGGACAAAGGAGACACTTAGCCAGTTCCTCCGGTTCACTACAGAGCACGGCAGAGATTTCCATCACATTTGGAAACTTGCGAGAATTAATTATCGGAAAAATCCCTACTCCCCAAGCCGACCAGAGCAGACGTTGGTGGGGGGTGTGTGAAAGGAAGCTGGGAGCACTTCCTCTCCAAAATAACACCGCCCCCCTCCCCATTCCTTACCAGTAAGTTTAAGGCCCCCATCAGATGTGCGATATTTCCGACATACGAGCCTGCAGAGCGAGAGGGAATGGCAGTGAGGTGTGATTAATCTGCTTCTCCCAGACTGTTACCTCATCCACACCTACCAGTGCAACCTCATTACTGTGACATTTTTCATTAGAGAACACGGGGGTGGGGGGCGGGGGTCCCGCTCCGCTTTTATTGCTACCGCTTACGTAAATGCCAGCAATGACACCAGCTGTCAGTCTCAGTCCTGATCTGATTCTACATTTACATCCTCTGTATTTAATAGGTGCCTTTATCCAAAGCGACGTACCAGTTTAAAAAAGAAATCACTGAAAAAAACATTGAAAGATGCAAAAAAAAATAGCTTATTAACTCAGTCCCCACCGAGGGTTGTGGCAACGGCTCGTCTGCCCAACTAACTGCCCGTTACCCCCAATCCCCCCCGTGCCTCCCCATGAATATCTTGAGCTTAGCCATTAGATTTGCTGCACCTCCAACACTGCACTGAATGCGTGAGCCCCGTGATTACCACTCACTTCCACTTGGGCAGTTACATTATACATCTCCCAAAGACATCTGGAGAGCAGAATCTAAGGAAAACAAGTTAATTTAGAAAGTGAACATATTAGGGGGAAGAGTTTGGCAAAGTCAGTGTAAGCTTGGGACAAAACCAGCCCCAATGCCGATGAACCTGAAGAAAAGTCTACCGTATCTGAAGGTTGAATGAAGTTGAATGGAGGAGATCCCAGCAGAGTTACATAAGGGCTAGCTGGTTAGTACTGGAAAATGCTTCTGACAGGAGCGACACCCATCATCTCAGAAAGATAGACAAAAGGCACATGGACCAAAAACGCCATCCTATATGCTACATTTACTATAGTTGAGCATGGACATTTGCTAAATGCTACATATACACCCAGCAGGAGGACTATCCTACTTACTACAGCCACACCGAGCACACAGGCAGCAGCATGCAAAGCCTGCCATCTACCCCAAACACACAGCCAAAGTGCTATTCTATGTGCTCCTGTTTCGATCTATGTGTTATGAAAATGTTTTGTATGCAAGAGGCACAGGACAGACAGAAGAATGTACCAGTGGAACTTCCCAAGGGGTACCTGTCATTGTTATACGTGAGCCTCTTTCATTTGCACTGTGCCCCCTGCCAAACAGCACCTCCTAGGTGGAGTCAGGCTGTCTTAATTAAAGGCCCATTGACAGGCCGAAGCCTGAGACCGTCCAGCCGGACATGCATGCTGACAGGGCACCTAGAGCCCCAGGGGAGCAGCTTGTCATCAGCCTGCCATACAGTGAAATGTGTATCCTTAGTTTACCTTCGAAGATTACAGTGAGTCCACAAGACTGCATCTCTCAGAGAACACTGGTTACCATGAATGCAGCCATATCTACTGATTAAGTCAGAAAGCCATGGCACTCATTTAAATTTAAACGCATAACATACATACATCTGATAAGTGAGGAATCTGTATCTTCTGCCCTATGTGGTTTAAATCATTTATGTTCGGTTTTAAAGGAGGAGCGAGGGACCCCATGCCAGAAAGGGAACAGTGAGCAGAGGCAACTGTAGTATATTTTAAGGTGGGGTCATAAGAGGGGCCACAATTCATACAGAGGGGCCAACCCTAACATTATCCAATGGTTTGTTTTGAATCGGCGAGTGACAAGAGATGGGGCCAATCAGCTTGCAGCTGGGGGCAGTGCAGTTAAGGCTGTTGATCCTCTATGTAGAATTTACAGTCTCTGGTCAGGGCCTAAGGAAGAATGGGTGGAGGCCTTGGTGGCTGCTGCCGCCTGCCTTGGGGAGTGCTGTGTATTCCAGGTGGAAGGTCACCAGCCCGGAACCGGAGCTCCATACCCAATGGTACCCTGCAGGGCATAGTCACGTATTTAGCAGGGTGATGACATGACATCAAAGGCTGCATCCTCCACCGCTAACTGACCTCAGCGGTCCCTGTCCTCGCTTAGTGGCTGGTGACAGCCACCGTGCCCCGGGGGTCGACTGGGTGTTGCTCTTGTTTTGCCTCACTAGGCTACGAGGGCCTGGCCCGCCTCCAGCAAGCCGCAGCGGAGATGGGGGGGGGGGGGAGGCTCTGGAAGGCGACAGCAGCTTCCGTCGTTCGTTAGTGTCCGAGAAATGCTGAAGCAGGAGAGCTCGGATGCGGCGCCATCTGGGACGGGGGGAGCGAAGCCAACCTAGGCACCGGAAACTCACCATCCGCCACACGCGGACTGTCCACTCACACACATGGGCACGCACTGCTAAAGGGATTCGCGAGCCTGGAGCCTTGAAATGTAAAAATATACTCTCTTGCGTACCTATGTGTGGATTCCCTAAAGGAATCAATGGTGCATGCCTTCCTAAATGAATGAAGACAGTTACTCAGTTATTGAGTGGGGACTGTCTGGCACAGAAGCCCCTTTCACCTTCTGTAGTCCCCTCCAGGTTCACAGTTGGGTCTCTGGGCCCCGATCAGTCTTGAAATGAAAGTGATTAAACCAGCACCCTGTTGTGCTGGTCAGGGCAAACGAGAGAATGGGAATCCTGCTAATTATCTGTCTCTGAATAGCAGCTCCTTTGAGCACCAAAGCACAATGCTAGTGCTACTAGGTGTTAACACCCCCATGCTAATTGTGAGAGTCGTAATGATTGTTTTAAATTTTTTTGATAGACAGGTGGGGCGGGGTTGTAACGGTAAAACTTCTTGCTGGTTAATTTTACCACTGTTGAATAGCATAACGACAAATTTCTGGAACACTGCACATCATTCATGAGTGTCAGGGAGCTGCCGTCAATTTACGGGAGACTTCCGGAACTTCTGGAAGAGGTGGGATGTGTGCTATTAAGTGAATGCTAACACATGAACTGTGAATGGGATTGTGTGAGTGCTAACACAAGAATCGTGCACCATATTGTTTTGTTATTGTATGTTAAGTAACAGAACATGTCAGCTTCACGTTAAGGCCTTTAAGTGTGAATTGGCCAAATGCTTTGTGACTCAGAATCCAGCAGTCTGATGGCTGAGTAAAACTGTAGAAGTTCTCTCTATTTTGTGCAAAGACAGTAATCAAGTACCAGAAGTCTCAGAATTATCTTTTATGATTTGGCATTTAGCTGTCTAATTGGTACTAAAATAGAATGATGTGTGTCAGATGATTTAATTTTATCTTCTCTGGTGTATGGATTGGTATTTGACACTGCTTGTGCAGTTGAATGCAGCATGTAATCGACCAGGAGCTTTCTCCAGAGACCCTGATCCCATCAGTCTGGAGTTCAGAGAACCAGCATCTTCACAATCAGGAGCCTGGACCAGTGTTTCTCAACCCGATTTTTGGGGGTCCATAGACAGTCCACATTTTTGCTCCCTCCCTGGTAGGGAGCTAGAAGGGAGTAAAAATGTGGACCATCTGGGGGTCCCCTAGGACGAGGATGGGAAACACTGACCTAGACACCCAAAGCTTAAAGATCCTGAGATGAAAGGTCTTGGCTCTAAAGACCTACAGTAGATCTCATCAGCCCAAAGCTCGACCATCCAGAGCACAACATCTCAGGTCCTAAACCTTAGGAACCTACCAACTCAGACCCAAAAGGCTCAAAGCCTACAGACCCAGAACCTGAAGATTCAGAGCTCAGCAAGACCCAGAAACTAGAGACCCAGAACTTAGAGATCCGGAGCCCAGAGACTAGCACATGTCCTTGTCTGTCTGACTGCACCAGTAGAGTATGAAGCACTAAGGGTAATGAGGTTGAATTGCTTGTTACAACACCTTTGCCTGGTACCCAGAAGACTTTGGCTACTCGACAGGCTGTATTTTAAGCAACACTGGATAGCCAAATGCACAAAGGTTAAAGTGTCCGTTTTTCTGGCCTATAGTTTATCCGCATGCGAAACAGGAGCTATTTTAAGATGGCACATCTAGCCTTGACATGCTTTGACTTCAGCTGAAAATGTCTGACAGCTCTGCATCCTGGAAAACTCCTTTATATTGGCATACAGGACCAAAAAATTTGCTTTTCAACAAGAGACTATGGACCTGGATTTTATGGTCATGAAGAATATGTGATAAAAGGGTCTGCTTTGGAGCCGTAGGTCTGGCTTTTTAGACCTCCAAGAAAACCGTGATTTTACTGGTACCTCCTGGGCCTGCCTGCTGGGGCCAGGAGCCCTTTCAGCATTAGGTACCCTGCTGTGAGGGCTTCTCCACGGGGATGCTGAGCCTTGTCCAGGGCAGACTGACCGAGCAGTGAGGTAGAGACTACTCCTGCTGTGCCTAAAAGCCTGGCTACTCAATAATGCCCCCTCCCGTTGCCCTCCGAGTGCGTGTGCCTGCATGTGGCTGGGGGTGGGGAGCGGGGGGGTTGATACTGAGAGGTCTGTGCCCACACGCACAGTTGCTCACAAACAGACTGACAGAGACACGCACGTCCAACTCACACCCTCAAACGCCCACCATGCCAACTTCCAGCCTCTTCAAAGACAGGTGACTCACACACGCCCACACACAAGCATAACCCCCGCATTCATCCCAATGTGTGTGCTATATGAGAGCTCGTGAATTTAATAACCAAAAGTAATATCTTTCGCACCCCAGGGCCTACATCCTGACGCTCCTCTTCCGCTCCAGGCGGCCGTAACTTTACAAACGTCAGTGAAAGGACAGCTTTAGCACAGCGTTGGCCACTCCCAGTGCCCTGGGGGCTTCCCTGCCACCCCCCCCCCCCCACGGGCTTAGGGACACGGCCGGCCTGAGCAAGGCGACCAAGGAGCTGCAGCTGCTGACCTTTAGGTGGCATTAATAAATAACACGGCCAGGCATGTCAGTCCCAGCCAGGGGCGGGAGCGTGACTGAGACCTGAGCCTGATGCTCATGCGGCTTGGGCACGTGCTCGTCCAGCTTCATGGGAACTAAATGACAGGCGAGAAGTGCCCAGAATAGGGGCGCGTACAGGGTCAGGGCCAGAGGGGCACTGACCCCGACTGGAAGCTGATTGGCCGCCTCACCTGTCACTAACCGATTCAAAATGAATCATGGGCCAATGATAGGGTTGGCCCCCTCAGTATGAATTATCACCTCTCATGCCCCCTAAAAAATCTTTAGCTAGGACTAAAGAAAACCAAACCCACCAGAGGTAAACACACTCCTCACTGGGCTCTAACATCTTCAACAGTTTTTTTTCTCCCACCATTGGAACAAATGGAATTTCCAACTTTAACACATAAAAATACAATAAGAAGGCTGTATATCAAATATGAATAACTACACAATAACAACATTGACATTAACAATAATAAAAAGAGCCTATAACTCCTCAGCCTAAGCAAACCAATGTTAAACATCCTACTGCGTCCCTGAATGTGCGTTCGACGATCGTTACTTTAATTAAAACTCTGCATGGTCGTATAATGCATTATTCATTATAGGGCATCAAGATCGATCAATAATTTATCACAGCTGTTCATAAACATATTTTACTGGTTCAAATTCTGCTGTGGTCGTTTCTTATCTGTCAGAGGTTTCTTTTTCTGGCTAATGACATCCCGGAGTGCCTGCTGCATTTCAGCACTGAGGATATTTCATCTCGGCCTTTAATTAACCTGTACGTCATTAGGGAGGCTGCCCTCTGCTGCTCTGCCTCACTGACCAGCATGTTAACCGATTGTAAGCTTGTGGGTCATGCCACGCCCCACACAGTAATGTTCCATTGAGCTCCTCAACGTTCCCTAGGTTGAAAGAAGCCATGACACCTTCTAGGACCTTCTCCACTTATACTTCGTGACATTTAACTCAAATTTCCTGGATTCTGTGTGGATGTGCAGTACTTTGGATTACAATGGGATTCTGCTGATATAGTATCCCATAGTATGTGGCAGTAAGACAGAGTGGAGAGGTAAGGCAGGAAGACGGGGTTTGCAGCCAGGGTAGGTAAGGTCATTCTGGATTACAGACGTCACAAACATTTACACAAGGTGCTTACCGATGTTCTTTTCCTTTCCTTTTTTTGCGTGGAATGACTAACCTCCTTCCTCCCAGTGAAAACATTAGGGCTTCATTATAAACATTTTTACGAGATACATCAGACAAAGCCATAATATTTATGCAGTCTTACTGGAGATGTCAGAACAGGTCCAGTTTGGGTTGGTTCATGCCAAAAGGGAGATGGGTTCCATTAACCCCACTGTGCACCTTTCAGCCCCGCACACCAGCTGTTTACCTAAAAAAAACTCAGAGGGAGATGGATGAAGCTGATAGGATCAGACAAGTGGTTTAAAGTCATGGATAGAGCTGATTGGATGAGACATGCAAAGTAAAGTCACGGATGGAGCTAATTGAATCAGACATGCAGAATAAGGTAATTGATGGAGCTGATAGGATTAGACAAGAGGCTTAAAGTCACGATTGGAGCTGATTGAATCAAACATGTCAAGTCATGACGGAGCTGATTAGATCAGACGTAAAGTCATGGATGGAGCTGACTGGGTCAGACATGTAAAGTCATGGATGTAGGTGATAGAATCAGACTTGCAGAGTAAGGTCATGGATGGAGCTGATTGGATCAGACTTGCAGAGTAAGGTCATGGATGGAGCTGATTGGATCAGACTTGCAGAGTAAGGTCATGGATGGAGCTGACTGGATCAGACTTGCAGAGTAAGGTCGTGGATGGAGCTGATTGAATCAGACATGCAGTGTAAGGTCATGGATGGAGCTGATAGGACATTCTACTGAAATGTGACCTTGGGGTATGGCAACTATGATGTCCCTAAAAAGGTGGCTGTGACACTTCAACCAGCAGCTATGCCAACAGCCCACTTGATTATCTCCCATAATTCATATTTCAGCAGCTGACTCTCTCCCCGCTTTGGGAGAGGTCATGTGATACTATCCCCCCCCACCACCACCACCAGCAGGAGCCTCACATGGAAACAAGGCTGTAGCTGCTCCTCCCACCTAAAACGTCATGGAACTGATCACATGATCACGCGATGCAGGTGAGGGTTGATTGGTTGACCTTGTCACTGAGATATTTATAGCTTAATAAGAAAAAAACAATACAAATAGGCACAAAAAGTCTAAATTCATAATGTGGCACCTGCAGTGCATGCAGGGAGGAGCGGTGAATGCAAACTGTACTGCACTGGAGCAGGCTGTCAGCTTGCAGGTGTGATGTGCAGCTCTATTTTAAGCATCTCCTTCAGGAGGCTGAAGGTGCACCTCCTCACCACCTACACCCTGCCATTCTTCCTCTGCCCTGTCTGTGGAGAGACCACTAGGAGAGCAGATCCTGCATTAGCATACCTGCCTGCACCGTGCTGTATATTTTTCACATGGCGTCAAATAAGATCCAACAGCTTGAGTTTTAAACAACTCAGCTGGGTTCAGCTTGTCCTAAACGAGGCTGATTCAATTCTGGAGCTTCAATTCCGGGCCAATTTCTGCTTCCGTAATCCTCCTATGTGGGGGCTTTGGATTGCCAAGACTGTAATTGGATAATCAGATAAATAAATCAGATCGATGGATGTTAGAAACATAAAACATGAGAACTACCAAGGAGAGAGGGAGAGGATCTTAAAATAGGGTGAGAAGGATAGTGTGTCCTGCACAAAAGGCTTGAGAACTTTTCACTTATAAATGTCTGTAATTTGGAGTGCTTAGACCCAGACAGCGCTTGTCCGGCACCGTGACCAGTTGCCCTCACCTGTGCCAACTTGCTCATAGCTAACTTGGGGCTGAATTTGGTGAAGCTAAACCTGTAGGTCATTGTGCTACTAGACAGAGAGACTATATGAGCTATATTTCACATTATTTCCAGAATGAGACAGCAGAGCTCCACTGCCGGACACAGTGCTGAAGCAATTTGCTGGCCTTGTAATGTGACCCCCCCACACACACACACGCACACACTTGAGGTCCAATCACTAGCAGCAGACAGGGGTCGCGAGTGATGTGGCCTCGGGGTTAGTAACCGAGTGGAGCACAATTGGCAAAATTAAAGAGCTCGTGACGCCTGCTACCGGAGGTGGTGATTCATCCTGTTCCGTCAGCGTGTGCATGAGCGCATCCGTGTCCCAGTTTAGCATTCGTGTGTATGTATGTGATACTGTGTTCTCCCCAATGTGTTAAGAGTGTGAGCCAGACGACTGCAATGTAAATGCAAATGACTGTGATAAGAGTCTGTGGAAGGTCTACACCGAAAATGCATACGATTACAAGGTACAAAAGCCAGCCAGACCACTACGCAGCTAACATAAATTGTATTAAAAGTGCCAGCTGGATGATCACAGTTAATATAAATGTAAATTTTGCCATTCACCCATACAGAAAACCAAACTTTCAAGTGATAGAAACTAAAGTTTAAAGATTAAATCCAGTTAGCACCCACTAATTAACAGACTTTAAATGCTAATTGCTTGAGGTGGACTTTGCTCTTGTTTGCACATCTTGTCATTTTTGTGGTTCAGTAGCGTTACAAGCACGGATTGGGCAGCACTGGGAAAGTTACATGACTGGGCCCAATATGGCGGACTGTTCAGAATGTCTTGAGGGAGCAGATATCAGGTTTGGCATGGGTCTGGTGACATGTTAATCAGTGGTTGGGGATTACCATGGTCCTCCTGTTGATGCAATGTGTCATTGGTGTTTACATTGCTGTCAGTGCTGACCGGCCCATCATGATTGGTTGGGGGGATGGGTGGATTTGCTAGGGACCTCTGGAAAACTGATTAGTGTCTTGGAGTGGCCTCAGTGCTGCGTCCGATAGTCCAATCAGCAAAGCTCCACTGCCTGCCAGCACTCACTGCAGTTTTGCTGTTCTTCTGTCTGACCAAAGAGCTGATCACAGACCTTCAGGGTGACCGTGATTTGTAAGAAACGTAAAACAAGCTGTGCAGAAGATGAATGAATGAATGAATGAATGAATTATTTAACTTCAAATCATTGTTAATAAACAATTTTAACTTATCATTATTATTTATCTGTTTATTCTATCCACTATATGTATTCCAGCCTTTTATGAGACTGTATTACCTATTGTTTACTTACACAGTGCGCTATGTAGGTAGGTAGGTAGGTAAACTTTTATTTATCCCTCGGGATGGTTCCTCCGGGAAATTCAGCTCCCAGTAGCAGCATAGCACCGTACACATACAGATGGCGTACCAGATGGCATACATGTACACAAACTCTTATGGACCCCGCTCTGCACTGTAAGTACTGTTGCTGTCTGTACGTCACACCGTAATCCTGGGGAAATGTTACTTCATGCTACTATATACCTCTATATCAATTTATGACAATAAAGTGCACTTGATTTGTCTTTACAAATAATTGCAGACTGCTGTGAAGAGTCCAAGAAAAAAATCAGTTCAGGGACTGAGCTTGCGACCAGAAGGTGACAGATTGACAACTAATCCATTACAATCTACACTAAAAAGGTAGTAAAGACAATCAGATCGGACATCAAAAAGCAAACACAGAAGCAGGGAAGAACAACTGAATTTGATGCAAAAATGGGCAGGAGCCCCTGATGCTGTCTAGGATCCTGCTTAAATGGGCGGGGTGCGGGGAGATCCTCCAATGGAAATGAACAACATCAACACTGTGAGCCAATCCAAGAGGAGAGGGGCAGCAGCAGGAGTCCAGCAAGGGGAGAACCCAGACACAACCAATACAAAACTGGCGGTGATGTAACTTGAGTGATATGGCTAGATAAACCCCTTAGCCACTAACATTATGGGTTTGAATCCCAGTCTGGACCTACTGAAGAGAAGGACGTAATTTGTAGATTAAGGCAAGACGACTCAAATCCTTAGGGATGTGGGCTTGATCCCTGACTCTGTGTGTTTGGAAGTTGCATGTTCTTCCCAAGTTTGTTCACATCTTCCCCTGCTGTGTTGGTGGTGTTTCTAAAAGTACCTGGCACTCTCTCCAGGCTCACCATGACCCTGTACCAGGACACGAAGTATTGGAAGATGGATTAAGGCAATTTAAAAAAAAAATCTAATAAAAGCTGAACATGAGCTGAATGATATCCACCCACATTTGTTATAAATATGCCGCTGTCTTGGGGGCTGCATCATTCAGCCTTTTTCTTGTTGACTGCTGGGGTTTCGATCTGACAGATCTGCTCTGCCGGGATGCCGATTGTTACGTTTCCAAAATGTGAATGTCAATGTAAATCGAAATGTAAATGTCAGTCCCAAAATGTGAATGCAAAATGGGATTCCTCTGGTGACGGAAGAGACTGAATGTGATGAGACTTGGGACATGGGGGCTGCAATGGGCCATCTGGTGTCAGGAATATGGATGGGGTTCGTGCCCTGCGGAGGGGATTGACAGAACAACCAAACTTGATGCAATGTGAGCAGTAGCCCTATACATGCTTACATTGCACTCTGTTTACGTATTTTTTCATAGCAGGGGTCCATTCATCAGAGATGCTGGATCCATATTGTTTTGGTATTTGTATTTATTGTCATACTGTGTATTTGTGCTTAATTTGCATTTACAGCTAATCAGAAGGACATGCAGAGTCAGATCTTCACAGCATAGTCTAACCGTCTGTTTACTGTGCATATGGCATTGAACTCTCTTGATTCTCGAATGAATATGAAACTTCACCATACAGATGGCGATCTGTTACTCAGCAGAACTGGACCAGACCACTGCTGCTAGGTAAGTGTGAAGAAGCCCAGGCTCGCCATTAGATCTGGACCGAGCAAAACATAACTGCGTGTGTATACACGACTCTCTTTGTATCAGGGTTTTAAGACACATTTCTTTCACATTTCTAGCATTGCCCCACCCCACTGAGGATGTTTACCCAGGTCATCCAGCCCCCGCATCACCCGAACAGTTCATGATGTGCACTCATGCTGCCTTGACCTCTGACCCCTGGATAATATATGGGTCTGTCTATAGGTGACGATTAGCGCTGGGGAGCTTTAACAACAACTTTACTACCTATTATTGATGATCCGCAAGGCCTGCCTTGTGTCTTTGGGAGGAGGTAGATGGATGAGAATCAGAAATGGAAAGAGGGAGAGTAACGGAGTGATGAAGGATGTCATGGGCTATACTGAAAAGAGGAGAGCGACAGGGAATAAAGACAGATAAGCTACAAAGAGAAAGAGAGAGATGAACGAAGGGATGAGGGACTGATGGACTACCACTGAAGAGAGAGAGAGGGAAGAAGGGAGAGTAACAGGGTGGTGAAGGACTGATGGACTAGAAAAAGAGAGCAATGGAGGAGAGAGAGAGAGAGAGAGAGAGAGAAACAGTCAGGGAAAGAAGGAAGCAAGTAACATGATATACCAGTAAGCTGGCTGTTTACTTTACAGCAGTTAGTATGCTCATGGGCCAACCCCACTTTGTGAAACACTACCCAGACCTGACTACAACCTATGGTCAGTGGACAGTGACCTGGGCTCTGAGGATTACAGCTTGTAAACTGTAGCCTGAACACTACTGTGCGTGACTTTATGTGGAATGTGGCCTGTGATCTGCAGACCATGATCAGTGGTCTGTGGATCGTTGTTTCAGCCTCGTTGCACCAGCGTTTCACATTTTTTTCAGCGCCCCGTGACTTCCCCCAACTCCTGATCCCAGACGTCACCCTCCCCTCAGTACCTGCAGTCACGGTTCACTCAGGGGACAGAAGCTTTGGGAACCGGCGACACGTCAGGTCAGCGCTAACCGTTGTTTGCCCTCAAGCATCATCACCCACCCCCCCCCAACAACGCTGATAGGATCCACAGGAGCCCAGAACTTACCCCCACCTCTAGCAGCTGAATATTCATGGTAGCTGCTTCTGTGACTTTTGCATATCCTAGTTATCAATGAGGTGGTAAGACTGCGGTGGGGGTCATATCCGACTGGGCTCCCTTGCAGAATATCGGCCACATCTTCTGAACACCCTAGACCACTGGTCACCAACCCTACTCCTACAGATAAATATTGGGGCCAGCTATGTTGACGCTAAGCTAGCTCTGATACTGAAATGCAAGTGAAGGGGCTGATTATCTGTATCAGGTGTGTTAAATTAAAGCTCTGCAGGGTGGTGGATCTCCAGGAGAAGGGTTGGTGACCACTGCCCTAGACCATACTGCCCGGGTACGGGCTACATCCTAGATTGTGTGGGTATGGATAGGTATAGAAGTGTGTCAAGATACTTTGTTCGACTTTTGTATGTCAGTACAGGGGAATTCTTATTTAAGTATCCAGTCAGCAACGTAAAGCATCCAACAGGATTAAGCAGCATAAAATAAGACAAAGGCACTTGCAAAACATCAAAGCGGCAATATGAGTAGGTAAAGTCGAGGTTCATATTTATAAAATAAATACAAAATGGACTGGAGAAATGGCTAAACCTAAGATATAAATAAATAAAAAGGAAAGTAATGGTTGAAATAGGACTATGGCAGAGTAAAGTCTGTGGGTGTTTGTGTATCCATGATAAAGTGTGTATGTGTGTGTGTGTGTGTGTGTGTGTAGGTGGGTGGGGGGGGGGGGGGGTGTTGCTTAGTTCAAATATTAGGACCACAATGTCCCCAAAGAG